>JAPTHA010000013.1:453759-469300 GCA_029814585.1 Gymnapogon annona
AAAATAGCTAACAAATATAACAAATATATTGTGTAATACTATATTTTTTCCTTCCATCCAATTTTCTGAGGCCCCCCCAGCGCCAGGGGGACCCCCACTTTGAAAACCACTGCTCTACAGAGTTAATGGAAATCCTAATATTTCAGTTCTGATAGTGTATTACTCCAACCCACAGTAACTTAACTCCCCTTCATGAGCTGATGGTTAATGAGCTTAGCTCTCTGCTGATAATTAAATATACCCAAAGGGCATCTCTATATTTCAATGTTACTTCAAAAAAAGAAAACCACTACCTTATCCCGAATGCCATTTTGGCCCCAGTGTTGAACAGGACAAGCAGTAAAGAGTTCAATATTAGGCAGTATAGTGTTGATGTAACACCTCAGTCATTGTTCCCATAGAAAAAACAGCTGAGTGTTAGTTTAACGCTTAATGTTCAGTGAATCTTTGGCTGCTATGGCTGACAGAGCACATGTGAGGGGAGAAACCCCAACAGTAGAACATCCCCGTGATCACGCTCTACAAATCATGAAGGTCTGGACTCGAGCAGAACCAGGGCCTGATTCATGTCTCAACAGCTGCGTCATGTCCAATGATCACGGTTGTTATGTTCCTTCTCACACTCCACGCTGCTGTAATTACCCATCTGTCTCAGCGTGTTTGGACAGCTGACGACGTCGTAACGAGGCCTTGCTGAAGACCCTCCGGACACGTTTTTTATTTCCACAAATCCACACATTTCCAGAGTCAATGTTCAGAGTCATCGGAGAATCTCAGACATCTGAGATCCAATGTTTACAATGTAAATAAAACCGACTGTTAAAATGGAAGGCGACGTATGCTCACAGGAGGAATATTTATATTATGTCAGTAAATGAACTGAACTGTCTGCTCGGAGTGCCAAGAAAAACCACAGAGGTTTTACTGATATTATACCTTTTACAAGAAAGGCAAAAGGTCAAAACTATGGAAGTAAAGTCAAATGATGTTACGAATATATAAAGATTAAAAAAAAAAAAAAAGGTCAGAATGAAGTTGAGAATGTATCTAATTTTTTAAAAATAGGATGATTTCTTTCAGCTTTTTCCTTTCCGGGGTCGCCACAGCAAATCTAATTTGCATATTTGATTTGGCAGGAGTTTTTACATCGGATGCCCTTCCTGACACAACCCGCTGGACGCTCATCCTGGGAGTCAAATCCAGCTCCCGGAATTGTATAATGAAGTGTATAATTTATTTATAAAAACATTTTCTTAAAGCTGAAAAAGTTACACGAAATTTAAATCAAATTGGGAAAAAAATTAAATGAAATTGAGAGTAAGAAGTGTTGCTGAGCTATGAATGAAGTTCAGGTAAATCTGGAAATAAAGTAGAATATAGAGATAAATAATGTTGAGAAAAATGGCAGGGAAAAATCAAATACAGCCAAAATAAAAAAAAAAAGTTAAAATCAAATAAAAAATATAACTACCATATATAAATATTCAAAGCTGAAATAAAACAGAAAATACGGCTGAAAGTAAGACTGAAAAAAAAGCTCAGACAAAATAGACTAAAGTTACAAATAAAGACAATATAAAGTTGAGAATATCCAGCTGGATAGCTCAGTTGGTAAGGCACTGGGCTGGTGCATAGGGGATACCGGTTTCGATCCCCGGTAAGAACGTCCAGTGGGTTGTGTCAGGAAGGGCATCCGGCGCAAAAACTCCTACCAAATCAAATAAGCGAATTGGGCTTGCTGTGGCGACCCCGGAAGGGAAAAACCCGAAAGAAATCATCATAAAGTTGAGAATAGAATTGAAAATAAAGCTTAAATAAAGTCAAGACATAAAGTTGAAATATATTTGGACAAAGTCATAATAAATTTGAGAGTAAAACTAAAATTATGTTGTGACTAGAGTAGAATAAAAGCATAAACAAAGAAAGGATGAAGTTGATGATACATGTCTTTGTAGTGTAACATTTCTGTTTTCATATTGACAACTTGTGGGATCTTCATAGTATCATGTGACGCAGCAGACTCACCTGCTCTCCGGTTTCAGGTTCTCGACAGCCGTGTGCGTCTGGTTTGTTCTCAGGATGGACACCTGTTCTCCGTCGGGTCCTTTTGCCGTTGAGATGACCTCATACTCTGCGGCAATACAAGTTTACATTTACTCTTCACACTCTTGACATGACAACAATCCTACCCGCCGTGCACCAGGGCTTCCTACCAGTGGTGTCATTGTCGGTCTTCTCCCAGTCCAAAATGATGAAGGATGGGCATCCTTCTACGGTCACCACAGTCAAATTGGAAGGTGGGTTCCTGGGCGGCGCTGTCACATTGGCCTCGCCAGGTTCATCCCCAGGGAAGTAGTTGAGAGAAGAAGTGATGGAGCAGGGCTCGTCAGGTTTCTTACCCGTCTGGTAAACAACGTGAGGTGCTGAGGGCAGAAAAGAGGAGCCAGAGGTTTGATTCTTCTGTGAGGGAGACGGCCTTCATTTCAAATGCACAGGGTAGTGTTGGTTCTCACCAACGTAACGTTTCTTCCCCATGGCATCAAGGTCAGACGAAGGCTGGGACTTGAACAGGTCCGAGTCTTCCCAGGTCTCCTGTCGAGGGGCTGAGACAGAGCACAGAGTCACACTTTGGTTCATGATGAAGGTAATAAATCCAGTCAATATGTCTGTTTGGTTTTTTCATGTTTAGTCCTTGAGCTCAACCCAAGGACCACGTTAATGAGTGTTGATTTGGATGTTATTTTTACAATCCTTTTGTGTTAAAGCACTCTGTCATTAGCAAATTCCACAGTCTCAATGCAAGTAATGGTATCAGTCTCCAAAGGGCGTGTCATGGAGGAATAAAGTATTCTAAAGTTAATCACAATAATCACATGTGCATGCTCAGTATATACTGTTTCATCTCTACCCACAGTAACGTTGTGCACTTACTATGTTTAGCCATGAGTTAAATTCACTCTATGACCAGTGCTTCCCTTCAGTGTTACTTTAGCCAAAACACCCTCATCGTATCCTCATTGTGTCATTTTGGGTTCAGTGTTGAAGACAATGAGGAGTAAAGGCTTAAATATTAACAAGCATAGTGTTCAAAATTCTAAATTACATTGCAGATAACAGTGAAATGTATGGCTTTGTAGAAATGCACAAATATAGTCTCCCTGTTCGAGGACCGGTATAAGCAGAACCACCTACTGCTAACCGTTAGCAACTTAAAACACTAGCAACTCAAAAGAACTGAATATATTTCAACAAGAACAGAAACTGAGGCTGACGAAAACCCAAAGCCATTGATCTATTCATCACTGACCCAAAGAACACAAACCACAGCACATACACCATACGTCTACAGGACTGTAAATATATTGTACTGACTGGAGCTATTTTTCATCTAATTCTAAATGTCAATCCCTGGATAGAAACTTTGGTCCAGTTTCAGCATTTATTGTATTATTGAGTTTGTTCTGGAATGATAACACTGATGAAGATAATACAAAACTCCAACAAAACAAGGGGAGAAAATGGAGGGGAAAAACTGATGAAAACAACAGCAAGGACACAAGGCAACACAAATCTAGAATGCACAGTTATAAAACCAGTCTGGTTACCGGGGGTGGTTGGAGTCGCCGTCGTCCGTCGTCGCTCCTGTTTGGTCGGCTTCACGGTCGGTGCTGGAGCTTTGGCTTTGAGGATTGGCAGCTTGTCCGTGTCCTTTAGGTTGTTTCCTTTATCTGTACAAAGCACTGTCAATTTACAGCTGTGGAGATTCAGAATCATGTCTAAATAGTGTGTGGTCCAGACGTACCGGTTTCTCCTGGTTTTCCTACCAGGTTAGGCCTCTTGTTGAGTGCTGTTGAAGGATGAGCCGGAGATCCTGGAATAAACACCAAACATCATCAGCTCTGTGTTGACTTAAGAGTCTGCTTCATGGAAAACTCCTTTAACCTTTAATGTAATGTCACAGCACCATTTCTGTCCAAAAAAGGCAAAGCCTGAAGCTGGTTTTCTTTCCAATCCTGAGGAAAATCTTTCCCTTTTTTTTTTTTTTTTTTCGGGGTGGGGGAACCTGATACTCCTGTCCAAACACCAAACGAACCTGAAAACATGAACAATCCTGTGTAATTCTACAAGCTTGTATGTTTTCTCTGAAATCCACCACAGACTTGATTCCAGAATCTGCAGCCAATTATGCCTTGTCTTCATTTCAGAACAAGCCAAAATTCTTCACAATCAAGGACTTGATCTGTGTCCAAAACTAAATGAACTCAAAGCGAAGCCAGAAACATGAAGGACGATGGAGTCCTGAAACAGTACAGAGACATTCCTCTCAATCAGTGCCATGTAAATATGGACGAAGACAAGGGGTTCTGTAATGATCATCATGCTGCCGATGGGGGCTTCAACCCAATAGACAAGATGGAATAAATATTGGTAAGATTTTTCCTTCTCACACACAAAAAGCCCTGAAACAAAAAGCAAACAGCAGCTACAACGTCACGCAGGAAATCGGCCGCCGCACGCCATGCTGCCGCATTGCATGACGCTGCTCATAAACACATGACTTAAGCCACTCGCCATGAAGCGTGAAGCAGAGGCTGAAGCACCGGACCTGGACCAGAAGACAAAGGGTTCTGAAGGTCCGGACCTGTGGTAGGACTCGGCGCCACTACACAGTGGGGTTGGGAGAATAAAGTTCACTTTTACCACATTTCCTGGTGAATTATTCATTATTTTCAACTTGAACGAATCAATGTGATAGACATGATCATGATAACAATGGTTTGTCCATATCAGAACTGAGCGGAACCTCAACTATGATTTTGACACCATTGTGGGTTAATATCTTATATTATCTTTGCACCCTATGGGTCATGTTCAACACTTTGGGCCACAAACTTAACACTCCATAAATAAAAACCTAAAACTAAAAAAAACCAAACTTGTTTACTAGTGGTGAAAATGCGACCAAATCAGAAATTCTCAAAGAAAAAAGCAATAAGTTAAATTTGGATGAGTTGTGATCCTTCCCAACACTGCACCGAACTGAGGCTCCTTAGAGAAGCGTGGACTTTACAAAATGGAAACCAATTTTCCACAGGCTATGAAGAACGTGGCCAAAGCACTAAGGCTAATAACCGCAGTGATGCTTCCAGAGGTTTGACTTTGACCATGCCGCCCAAAGCAACAGCGTCAGCATATGGCATCAGCAGCTTTTGGGTGCAGATGGCAACTGACATGCCGCTACCAACCATAAAACCGATCTTCAAGTGTGGAACCAGAACGACTGAACACATCATGGAGTTCGGGCTTCTTCTGCTCCAGCAGAGAGTTGTTCACTGCAGCAAAAAATAAACTCATCTAAAACCATTTCACTGTTTTTCACAAAACAATTCCTGCACTGTCCGTCAGAACCATCTGCGGTAAGAACTACATGTGAGAAACCCATAAACCTGTGTGTTAATGACACGGAAAACCCAGATCCAAGTCATGCTTGATGATCATGCATACCACAAACTCATGCACCCACAATGCACTGGGCTACTGACTCAGCGGTCAGGCTTCATTTTCACCTGGTATGAACATGTGAGAAGCACAAGTGGTGGTGGTTTGTCTCAAAAAGAACCACAGCAGCTGGAGGATTTGTGGAAAATGAGCAAATCCTCAATGAGGTGGAGCAGGTGGAATAGAAGGAATGTGTTTCAAAGGCGTCTGGACCTGAATTTGATGGATATTTCTGGAAACCAAGGATAGGTGGGTTTGGGAAACGATTTCTGTAGCCAAAGACTGGAGTTCATATCCCAGACATTTAACAGTTCCATCAATAAAAACGCTAGTTATAGTTAGAAAAGGTTGTAATGAAATATTCATGGAATTTTTCTGTATTAAACCAAAATGACACTTGACTCGAACCACAACCAAGGGCTATTGATGACTCAACTTGGCCATAAAACTCCTAAAATACACAGAGTTTATTTGTATAAAGTCTGTTCGAGACACTGTAACATGGATTTATGTTTTGGTTCCTAGATTTACCCATGGTTTGCAGAAACATGTCGTGACATTTTACTTTGGCATCTGAGATGAAAAAAAAGAAAAGAATCCACCTCATTTGTTTGAATTAAGTCATAATGTAGGTACAACCAAGACTATGAAAACACACATTAATACCAGGTGGAAACCATTTTAACCACTTAAATTTGAATCCATTAACTGGCTGGAACCCTTTAGGAAATGACAACAAATGACATGTGGGTTCGAGGTCTATAAAATATAAATAAGGTGAATAAGATGGTGGTCAGGAGAGGATTGAGTATCTGGTGCCTCAGTCCAAAATAAAGCAGAAAGGATTTGTTTTTCTACTTAATTACGTAACAGTGAAATGTAAAACAATCTGTAGCCGAACATTTAAGGACTTCAGAGACCCGTGAGAATGACATAAAACCTCAGCCCACAAGCTGAAAGCCACATGCTTTCAACATCTCTGCCCACCACCACACGGACATACAGTGACATAATCTGCCGCAGTTACTGGACTTACGTAACCAAGTCAAATAATCAGACTCCGACCCTGACAGGCACCTGATTATTTGAAATAGTTGCTGCCAGAAGCTGCTGAAATCTGCAGAAGCAAACGTTAGATGAAAGGGCAACGTGGACAGATGAAGGGTGGATGAACAGATGGATGGAGGTTTGAGTATTAATGAACACGACAGACGGAGACGACAACACTGACATAGTCGCGGTGGAGGTGAAGATGCTGCAAAGCGACTGGAGGGTTAATGATGGAACACATAAAAACAAACAAAGTGGTTTTTTACCCAGTCGAGCCCGGGACCAAAGGGCGGGTTTGGGTGGTGAAATGCCCCTGTGGGGTTGTCCGTTTACTGTAGGGAGAAGAATGAATGTTACGAAGGAAAGCCGTTCCTGAAACCTGAACCTCAACTGAAGCTGACCAGTGAATCCAGCAGCTGAAACACGTGTATCTCCATGCAACTTCATCAGTTTCATGGTTTTTACAAATGTGCTGTTCCAAGATGAGATCCACATTATTGTCCCATTGTTCTTCAATTTCCCCCAACTCTTCCCAATTTTACGACTGAATTTTTAAAAAACTTTGTCCTTAAAACTGCTGAGGATGAAGAAACTAATTTTGAAATACAACCATCCAATTGTTTTAACTTTTTGGCCAATATTGAAGACAAATGAATCAGATTCTGGTCCCTTTTTGTTTTGTTGCAATTTTAATAGGCTACATTTGTTCAGTCCTTCAGCAGTGATGGCCCAATCAACACAACAATCGAAACTCTGCTTATCTGGGTCTGGGTCGCACGGACCGCTCAGACAGCCTCCTTCTCTGGCCACTTCCACTAGGTCAATCCTTAGTCATTCCCAGGCCACATCAGATGCATCATCCATCTAGTGTGTCCTAGGTGGGCCAGGAGGTATTTTCATTTTGCTGTGTTTACAGATATTAGCCTTATTATATAATGAAGTCCAACATTTTAGCCCTTACCCTACACTTCTCGAACTTTTACCAATCCACTATTTCACATAAAAACTGCTTCAAAGTAATGAAAGGGAAATATGACGTTAAAGTTTCCAATTTATAAAACTACACCATTCACCTGGTCAGCCTTCATGATCAATTAAAGACCACCAGATATATTAATTTTCAGTAATAATGGTTATTGAACGCTGAGAGGTTCAGCTGAGAGGTTCATTTAAGCAGCAACAGTTTAACTGTGTAAAGAATCACAATCAGTAAAAAAAAAAAAAAAGATAACAAGAGTCAGTGTACAGAGTTAAAGGCAGAAGAAAGGGACACAGTCTCATCTGAGTGGAATAAGAACATTAACAGTGAGTAGCTCCACCTAAATGATCGGTCAGAAAACAGGGAATCAACAGGAGCTTGTTCCAGTGTCATTGTTTGAAATCATAGCGACAATCTCAAGGGCGCATGTTATGGAGGATGTCAGGTTGTATCAATATAATGTATTAGGTTAGTGTCGCTTTAACACCATAAGTAAAGTACTCTGCAGAGTCAATGCAAATCCTCACATTTATATGTTGATTGTGCATGTAGAGTTAATGAGCTTCACTCTGTGTTAATAGTTAAATTAACTCTATGAGCAGTTCCACCTTTCAGTGCTAGTTCAAGAAGAAAACCCTCATCCTATCCTGAGTGTCATTTTCAGCCCATTGTTGAAAAGAGTTAAATACAGAGTTAAATACCATGTGGCATAGTGTTGATGTTAATACATCAATACTGGTTCCCATAGAAACACAAATTGAGTGTTAAAATTTTTGCCTCAAATTTGCAAAGTATGAGCAGTCGCCCAGAGATGTCCACCTAGAGTCTGTATGTGTGTGTGTGTGTGTGTGTGCGTGTGTGTGTGTGTGGATGGGGGGGGGGGGGGTCATATCACAACCAGAAGCTTCCGAAACAGCCTGAGATACAAGTGGATATATTCTTGACATTAAACTAGATTAGAAGTGAAGGAACAAGGAGGATTACCCCCAAGTATCCCAGAGGTCGGGGACGAGTTACTGAGTCTAGAGGAAGGGTGGGGTGGTCGTAAGCCATTAGAGACAGGAAAGAGGGGTTTTCTCGATGTAGGCGTCATGGATCTGGGACCCGTGGATACACCGGAGTTGTAGGGCTGCAAAGGTAGCGGCAGGGTCAGATTTCTTTTGTCTGGACCTAAAAGATGAAAAACAGGAGCAGGGCCTGTGTTAAAATTTGTCCCGATCTAAGATGGCGAGGTAGTGAAGCAAGCAGCCCTGAGCCATGATGTTAGTGATGGAACACTAGGGTTAACCTAGGGTTACAACCAATTACAAATCAACGAGCTCAATGGGATCCTGAGGTTTTCTGAGTGTGAACAATCTCAGAAAAGACAGTCATTGAAGCTGCCAATGGGCACAATGACGCAACCATGACTGTGAGATTGTGCGCCGCATGCAGTCGTCTGATGATATGTCGAGTGAAATGTGCATAAAGGGTGATTTCCTGGTCAATCCTGTGGACAGAAGGTTGGTATGGGGACAGGATGATGACAGCAGGAGTGCAAAAGTCAAAGCAGAAATAGACAGGAAGCTAGCCTGGCTTCAATTACAAGACAGCAGGAAGCATTTGACGAGGCCATTATTACCCCCAGTGTTAATTTTGGCCTTCTCATTGGCTGACGCCAGTAGTGACGACCCATCCTGAGAGTTTCTGAAAACTGTGGGGAAAAAAAGGGTCAACACCAAACAGGAAGATGTTGGAAATATTAAGAGAATGTCCGAGAACCTGGAAAGTAAAAATCAATCTTTAAACTGTGAAGGGTGTGTCAGTAGCAGCTGTAGGATGGGTTTATCAAAAGCTGTTTACAGATGACACTCTCATTTACATGTGAGACTGTAACAAACTGTAATAAAATCGCTACATTTAACTGTGAAAAACAAATGTTCACCTCATTCTGTAATAATCTGAATACACAATATAAAAAGCAATCTGCACATTTATCCAAATATTGTGGTAGCTGTTTCAAAATATTGAGAATATTTTGATTTCTGTTACCACAATATAAGATAGAATTGAGTATTGACCAAAACAAAATCAATTACTCATCTACACGAAGTATTTGACATTTAAACTATTAAATTAAAAACCAACCAAATAAAAAAAACAAAAATGAGCTAGATATTAAAATAAAGCTGGATTACAACTCACTCTGAATTACATTAATGTCACAAATAAAGTAAAATTCAGAATGTTTTTGCACACAGCCTAAAAAAACAGCAGTTATAGTTTGATGATTGTATTTTCTTTTCTATCGGTGGAAAAACTTTCCTGTACTTAAATAAAAACGACCACAGTTCAACAAAATGCCACGTTGACTTCATGTTGTTCATTGTAAACAAAATGTAAGGATTATTATACAGCAATTTGAAACTGTTCAACAATTTGCATATTCTCAACTTCTCAAAATAACAGCAGATGACAAATCCTCCATTTTTGGTTAAGTTTTGTCAAAAGTCGAGTTATTTCAGGAAAGTGATGAGACTAAACTTTACTCCTCAAAGAGGCCTTTAGAAGACACTTGACATTAAAAAACAAAATAAAAAAAAAACAGTGGGCTGATGCAAAGATCACAGAGAAAGTGTAAAGAAAAGTGACTGAACATAGTTTGTTGATAGCACAGACATCATGAGATACAGTCAAATGTAAAAGAGCAAATTCAAGGTTTAACCATTTGCAGACGATGCTCTGATGTTCTGTTACATACATATCTACAATATGACTCCCGAATTTCAGAATGAGTGGGGAAGGGTCAATTACCAGCAGGGTTCTGAGTCTTCTCAGGTGCACTAGAGGGTGCTCTGGTCTGAGTCTGGGCTTGGAGCGAGTCATCGGGGATGGGGGATTTAGAGAGGGTGGAGTCAGTGGGAGGGGCTTTGGTGGACAGGAGTTGGGGGAGAGCAGGAGTAGAATGAAGAGGAGGAGGAGTAGAGTCGGTCGGTGGCTCGGTGGTGGTTCTAATGTTTTCGTGTCCTTTGTCTGGAGCGAAAGATGGAAGAGGTTCAATCATCGTGGGAATCCGACATTTTAATTTTACTCTAAATAGACATGTACTTGTTGAGATTTGTCAATGAATGTAAAAGTAGAAGCACTAATGATCATCCACTGCATCATAAACACATGACTCAACCCAACTTGATAGGTTTTATATCAATAGCATAGTAGAAAATTATATTAATCACAATACAACTCTGGAGTAAAGGGCTATTTTGTTAGTTTGTACACTCTAAGATTCAGTAAATAAGGTAAATAAATAACGTAAAACCCCATTTCTGTCCTGGTTCACTGTGGAACGAGGTAATTCACCACAAACATCCAAAGTTTGAAGTTAGATCGGTGAAAAAGATGAGTTGACAAAATTTCCAGAAATGCGAACAGAGCAGCTGATAACTTAATTCAATGTAACTTTCATTTCATTCTCATGGATTCCTTGTTTACAGTGAAGAAGTTCCACAGAAGGCATGAACATTTTTTTCTCATTTTCTAGATTAACGCCTTCAATGATGGAATTTTTCTTATTCTTCGTGCTTCTTCATTGCTCTGCTCTGCTATATATATATTATAAAGTGGATATTGCCTCACACGTGGTAAATTATGAGTAAATTCGCTTTAGCTTTAGCTTCTGATTCAGTCGAAACAGAAGTCAACAAAGATGAAGGAAAAACGATTTGAGTTGAGTGGAGTTGGTGTGACACAGTGGAAAATTGAGCTCCAGAACTTCACTGGAGAACCAGAGCTTCATGGTTCCTCCAGATATGTCCTCATATACAGGAGGAATCACAAGGCTAATTTGGTCCCACAAATCAAAAACCAGACAGAGGTAAGAGATAAACCAAGGACAGAGTTTGCAGATCGACTTGTGTTGTTGTTTTCCACGAAGGAAAAGTTCAACCACGTCTGCGTCTGAACTTCACGACATGCAAACTCAACATGCGGACTGATCGTAACAGGAAGCAGAAGAAACAGAAGAAGAAAGAGGAGAAGAAACAACATGAGAAAAGAGAAGAACAACAACATAATAATAGTTGAAAAGGAGGAGTTTGCAGATGCACAAAGAAAGCATCGTCACTGTTACATGACCTTTGGCTTCATCTAACTCTAGCTGTTGTCAGAGTGGGCGGAGCTAAGCCAACTTACTGGCGTCACCTGACCTTCCACCGTCCACACCTCTGGTGTATTGACTTTCTACGCCTGTTGATCATGCTAGCATGCAGCCAATCACGGCAGCCGTATGTCCCAGACCCCGCCCCTTCGCCGCTGCATCACTGAGCGAAACGTGCGCTGTGAAATGGAATAAAACAAGCGTCTCTATGGTTACCGAGTGACGTGTGGGCAGGTAAAATGTCCTGGTTGCCCTCAGGTGGTGCTGCGGAAACCAATATGATAATGGGACCAGTGTGACCAGTAAAGAGGAAGAAGAAGCATGAAACCTGTACCTTCAAGTATCAAAGAAAGACATGAGGTAAAATGTCAGAAGAACATCATAGTCAACATGAAACCAAAACCCAAACTATTAATGGTTCAGATGTCGTCTGGTTGCAACTTTCACACCATTTTTCTCTTCTTGTTTATTTTCCATCGTATTTGTTTTGTCGTGTCTATAACTTTTAAGAAACATTTTTAAAAAATATTCTGCTTCAGTTATTACTTTTTTCTGCATGTAAAAATGTTTTATTTTGTCTTTTTTTAATGGTGCATTTGTTTTGTTGCATGTTCTATCTTATTTGTCATTGTGTCTTACACACTGCTTTGTTTGGTCACTTCCTTTGTATGGTTTTCATTCCGTCTCTTCTTCTGTGTTATTTTGTCTCTCACGTTGCACTTGTTTTGTTGCATGTTTTATATTATTGTGTTGTGATTTTTACATCACTTCATTTTATTACTTCTTTAACGATGTGTTGGTTTTGCGCCTTTAATGTCATTTTTTGCTTTTACTGCATTTTTGTTTCATTACGTCTTTTATGTGGCTTTTGTTTTATTGCATCTTTTTGTCTTTTCAACTTGTTGCAACTTTTAATTAAATTCCTTTTGTCACCTTTTTGTTGTTTTCCTACTTTGTCACTTCTCGCAGTTTTTACAAAACTTGATTTTGTCTGGTTCACTTTTAATCTCTTTAGTTGCATATTTTGTTTTCATCAAGATAAACCCATAAAGGTTTATCTTGTTTTGTTGCTTTTTTGTCATTTCAGCTTTTAAATCACGTTTGGTTCATTGTATTTTTCATGCTACATTGATCTTGTTGCATCTTTAATGTTTTTAGTTTTGTCTCTTACTGTACATTGCATTTGTTTCATTGTTTTTTATCTTGTTACACATTTTCTCTTCCATGCATTTTTTTCATTTTAACTTTTACACAGTTGACATGTTGTTACGTCTTCTCCACATATTTTGTCCTATTTTTGTTTTACATCCTTTTCATGTTGTTAAATGTTATTTTTGGCATTTTATTTCATGGGTTGTCTTGTAAATGCTAAATGGTCTGCACTTATATAGTCCTTTCCTACATATGTTATGGTACTTAAAGCACTTTATAATAACTCACATCTATCCATTCACGCACCAATGGGCGGCTGCTACACCACGCCAGGCCACTGGGAGCAATTTGGAATTGAGTGCCTTGCTCAAAGACAATTGGACAAATGGACAATCGTAGCCAGTATTCAAACCACTGACCCTTCGGCCATTGGACAACCCGCTCTACCAACTGAACACAGTTGGTGGATTTTAATTTTCTCACATCCTTTACATCCCTTTTTTCGTCTTGTGTTGTGATGCAGAAAAAAAAAAATCAAGAGTTGTCTCTTGTAAATACCTGTTAATTGCCGTTTTCTTCTGTTTTCTGGAGTCAATCTGTGACCCATTTGGATTTGACCACACTCTGTGATGTGTTATACAGACTGATATGATAAATGAGGTTCCACAAACCCAGAAAACTCCGATTTCCACAGATTTCATGTGAAAGTGACAAACTGTCTCTGCGGCCCTGAGTCAAAAAGAGAAAAAGAAGAGAAAGGGAAGAGGAGGAAATAATCACCAAAGGAAGTCCTGGGCACTGCGGGGAAACCCGTGTTCTTTAGCAGAGGATTGAGTCGAGGTTGAGTCCGGTTGTGAAGAGCTGAAAACAAGGTTGGAACGTCAGAGAAAACACTCAAAAACTCCAAAAAAAAAAAAGAAAGAAAAAAAACCTGAAAGAAAGAACTTGGAATGTGAGAGAAAACTAAGCAGAATCACATTGAAAACATTAAGACAAGGATTTGGATGTAACTGCTCACAGCCGAAAGAGAGAAAACACAAAAATAATCAGTTAATTAACTAACTTCTCTACTGATAGTGTGTGTTACCTATTGTACTTAAGCAGGAATTAATTAATAGTCCACCAGTGTTCATTGGAAATGTATGAGTCTCACATAATAAATTAGTTCAAATGTGATTTTCAATCAACAGTGTTTACTGATATCTATGTGGTATTAATTGATGTTTTTTTAATATTGTTAGAAATGTTTGTGCCAGGATTTGAGATTTTGAATTGTTGTTCTCACATTCTTTTACTTATTTTTTTCCCATTTTCTTATTTGTACTTTTATTTTGTCAAATCCTGTCATTTTTTTCATTCTCATTCATGTTCTTTTTAAACATTTCTTGTCTCTTTGCATAATTTTATCTTCTAATTTTCAATTTTCTAATTTTGTAGTTTTTTGTGGTTGATTTGACCAGTATTTTAGTTTTATCACTTGGATGGAATCATATCATTTTCTAAACTGGAATGATTTTGACTCCACTGATGTTGAATTCATACTGAAGTTGTCCATTTGTTTCCCAGTTGTGTTTTGTGGATTGAATGTCCTGTAAACCCTCAGCATTGGAGGTGTGTTGAGAGTTTTCTGATGTGGTTTAAATCTGCCTGAACTCCGTCTTTTGATTCTTTTATTACCGCTGAGTCTCAACCATCTGGAGTCCAGACTCATCCACCTTGTGCAGCTTTTACACAGATTCTTTGCAAAAAATAGCGACAGAAACGTTGCCTGAACATGTCAACATGGGGGTTCTTACCGGGGCGCGGAGGAAAGAGAACGTGAGGACCCAGAGGTTTCTGGGGAAAAAAAAAACAAAACAGAAAAACATGAAAACTACCTTAGTGTTAAAGATCTGAAACTGACAGTCACAGAGTGTCAGTGTGATAAATGACAACGGAAGTGTGTTAAGGATCTTCATGTCTCCTTGACTCTGTCCTTTGACCCCTTTAAGAAAACACACATGACCCATCTGCGGAGTCATACATCATGTTACACACATAGACACAGACTCTTAGCATTCCCAAGACATAAAAACATAATATATTGGAGAAAATGGTGTAAAACTATGAGAATATGGTTACCAACTAAAATTGAAGAGTGTCATTAAATCTTAAATCTTCAATATTAACGATAACAATAACGTTCCTGTTTTTACCATGAACTCTGACAGAAGTGTACGGATACTTACGATTGGTTTTCCCAGAGGATTGCGTAGCTTGTACAGGTTCTGAGCATTTTTATCTGTGGGTGAAGATAAAAAAAAGAACTGCATTGAAACATCATCAGAGTGAAATGTGAGGTCTTTAAAGACTTGAGAGCCTCAAGGGTATATCCTGGGCCCCATTTTATTTGTATATTACATTGTCTCACTTGGAAATACCTTTAAGCCCCATTGTGTAAACTATCATCATATGCTGATGATACCATCTTTAATACTGTATATACATTTATTTTAGATTTATCAGTTCTCCTACATAATCCACTTTTTCAGACTGGTTGGGTGTATCCCTTGTATCTCTTTTGCTTCAAAACTATACATGTTACAGGTATTTATCCACAGATACATTGTTCTATTTTTATTTAAAAAATGATTGTACATGACTATGACTTTTTTTTCCTGGAGCTAAAGTACTTCTGTCAGTACTTACTTCCCATATTGGTGTTGTGGATGACTGGTTTGCTCCAT
>JAPTHA010000013.1:473687-485467 GCA_029814585.1 Gymnapogon annona
TTACAGCCGAGCCACTGAAGCGATAAGTCACATGATCTGCGTACAATCCGGACATATCTGACTTTTTTTTTTGTGCGCGTTGTTTGATTTATATTTTGCCTGGAATAATGTCTAATAGTACTAGTGGTGTGAAACGTACAAATGTGCGTACCACGATCGAATTCAAAAAGGAATTGAGCACCATCTGAAGCACAGGGATGTTATAAAAGTGAGTGACACTGCAGTAGCAGTGAAAGTGATTAGAAAACAACGTGTCTCTAGACAGATATTTTAAACATAAAGCTAATCATGTTGAAGAAACCTGGATATCAAAGAAAGCTGGGGAAAATACCCCATAAGAGGAATTTATCCCTGTAGTGCTGGAGGCAGACTCCTCTTTGAAGTGATGACTCCTCCTTTCCTTCCCCTCCTCGGTACCATCAGCTGTTCACCGAAAGGTAATTAAAAAAATACATTGGTTATATTTTAGTATATGTTAGTATTATTTACATACAATTTGATATTGTTACATTATTTCTGTTTAATAGGATGTTTAAATAATGTTATGATTAGAAAATGGGAAGCAATTTCACACTCAAGAACAAATTAAATTCTATTTCTATTATTTCAAACTGGGAAAATTAATTCGGTACTCGACCAAGCTTCCGGAACTAATTATGGTCGAGAACCGAGGTTTGACTGTACAACAAAAACAAAGTAAAAGTCACAGCTTCACAAAAAACTTCACTTCATAAAAACACAAAATGAAAAACATACAATAAAAATTACATCCAAAACATCCCAATGAAAATGTAATTAAAGATGAAACAAAAAAATAGGAATGAAAAATTGCAACTGTTATGACCCATTATGAGACAGAAGACCCAGATGCGGATTTTACTAGATTTCAAAATAAAAGTATTTATTTAGTGCTCTCAAGGAACACTCAACTCTTACAATTAACAATTCGACTAAGAGGATTTTAATCTTAACAAAAGGCACTGTCAAAAACAAGGGAATAATATCATATAAAGCTTACAACAAAAAAACCCACAATGGGAAAATAATCATTCAAAAGGAAAAAAATCAAAATCACTCGTAATGAGGAAAAAGTTCAAATAGGAATCAAAGAAACAAATTTGGAATGATTGCAGACAGGACACAGGTGGGTGAGGCGTCTGAAGGTGAAGCTGGACACCCACTAGGGGAAACACTGACAACACAGGAAATAAACCAAAATAAAAGACCGAACATATACACAGCTTTGACACATTACAGCAACAAGACAAAGGTGTTGTAAAAGGGAAAAAAGGTGAAAATGAGACAAAATCAACAAAATTCTTCCTTTCCATTTCCCTTCGTGGTCAAGCTGCACAACATTAACATCCTGGTTCGTTTTTCTGTTTTTCCTGAGTTTGCGGCGAAAGGCTCCTGAAACGCATCACGTGACTCTACCTCCATCTGCTTTGAAGTGTCAATGCTGTAAAAGTCAGACATGTGCGGACGGCGTGCTCTGCTCGCTAAATGCTGCTTGTTTTCCCATAAAACATCAAACGGCCGAGACTCAGACTCATTAACGGCGCCCGAGGACTCACATCCGACAGCAATTAAGACCAACGACGGAACAGAGTTTAATGAATACAGTTCAACACCACTGACAGACACCGGGGGGCGATAAACCCACATTAACCCTTTATAATCCACCATAGAACAAGTCAAACAGCATCTACAGGTTATTATTCAGTTCAATTTTCACATCTTTTCATTTATTGTTTTGTTTAATTATTTATTTAGTTTTTTGGGGGGGGTTGCCTTTTTTACGACTTTGTTCAGTCTGTTATATTCTGGTTCATGTTATGTTTATTCATTATTATTTTTATCATTGTATTTATTGTTTTATTCATTATTGTTTATTATTTTAGCTATTTTTTCAAATTCTTCACTATTTAGTTACTTTTGTATTAATTATGTTCCTGTTTAACTGATTGATTTGTTTTGCTTGTTTATACCACCACTATCTTTTGTCAAACATCACGTTTCACTGGTGAATCAATATTATTAAACTTTAGCCAGTTAATGAAATGTATTAAACATCAGGATTCACTGGATGTTTTAGGTCTTTGAGGGTTAAAGAAAAAGAAGGTTTCCACTGAAGGAGTTGATATTTTCCCTGGGCTGTGACGGTTCAACTGCTCAGCTGTTCTCTGGCCTTTAAACCAATTGGACTCTTGCTCTCGCCAAAGTGTCGGCGTTTTGGTCGCCGTGCCAACGCCCACGCGGCACCTGCATCACATCACAGTGATGAACGCTGAAGCCAGAGCAGAAACAGCTTCACGGCGCTTATATAACCTCCTCCTCAACTCAGCTGCACAATAACGCCTTTGTCAGCAAAGAAATTCCTCCAAAACACTCAAATATACAAGCAGAGTAAAAACATCCCAATCAGTACCAGAGCCAGCCTCGTCTGTCCATGAAGTCCATGTTAATTAAGCCTTTAGGACGTAACAGGGGCTTTTAATGACACAGACAATGGTAATTAATGCAGTTTATGGCAGCATTACTGTGAATGTGAGTCTTTAAATTGATCCCGTTAATGAACCCCAACTAATTAACACCATATGGACTCGCTTGTCCTCAGAACCTTTCAGAACCAAACTCTGACTCATTTTCTGAGGTGTTTTTGCGTAAAAGCAGGTGTAAAGTATGTAAATTACAAACTTTGAGGCGTAAAATTAAAAACAGAAAATAGCTAATCAACACAAAGGTTAATACAGTAGTTACTGATTAGCAATTAGCTGATTAGTGTCATACATGTTTAACATTAAATCACATTCATCACATTGTTAAATGTTGGAGTACCCTTTCCACGCTTCTTTTTAAATATGCAAATTAGTATAGATGGGGTCTCAGGGAGGATTCCCCAGATCAGATTACAATGTGGACGTGAAGCAGACAACTGTCGATGCAATTGTAGGTCACACTGCTCTCTCATGGGCGGTGAGGGCACCTGTGGGTAAATATCTATTGTGTATATCATACATTAATTCATTATATGGGTAATACTGGCGCAAGATAAAGGTTCATGTGTAATTGTGCCAGGATATCAAAGAGACTTGGACTCATGTACATTTAGTCAATTTAGTATTTTTCAAAAGGCAGTGAGGCAGAAGAAGACACGGATACACAGTCCCAGCCTCCTATCAGAGATCCACCCAGACCTTCAGCCTCCACAGCAACAGCCAGCTGTCGATGCCTGTCGTGGTCATGACACCGCCGTGTTGTCATCCAGCTGTGCAAGAGTCTCAAGAACCACAGCGTCACACATGGAGACCAATTGGCGGCATCAGTGAGTGCGTGGAACCAATTTTAAATGTTCTCACTGATATTAACCGTATTAAATATATTTTTCCCATGTACAGGCATGTCCAGAGCAGATATACATTGGTTGAAGGATGCTGAGTTTTGAAGTGCCAGGCAGGAGGTCTAGAAGAACACCAAAGAGGAGGTTTATGGATGTAGTGAAAGAGGATATAAAGGTAGTTGGTGTGAGAGAAAAGGATGGAAGATGCTGATTCGCTGTGGCGACCCCTGAAGGGAAAAGCCCAAAGAAGAAGAAGAAGATCCCATATCCAGTCCGAATGGCAGGATCGGCCCCCATGGGTCCAGCGTCTGGTTTGCGTGGTGGGGGAGGTGTTACTCTGTCACTGGGATGACGTTCCGGTGTGTTCATTGTTCATGTGTATATCTCTGATGTGCATGTTATGCAGAGCAATGACCTTTTTCACATTATTAACAGTTTCCATCATAATCTCTTAGTGTCGCCAATGGATCAAAAGCACTAAAACCATGAGTACGCCAGCTATGGAGTTTCCGAGGAGCACCGCACATTTCCAATGTCATTTCACTCTTGGTCCATCTGAACATGAGTGTGAAGGATTTCATACGCCAAGTTTTTGTGTGTACACGCTTTTTGTACATGAGGCCCCAGATGAGTGATCGTTTTAACTCCGACACTGTTAACATTTCAAATTTGCAGTGTGACTTGAGTAAAATGTTCCAGGCTGTGAATGTTTCCCATGCAGGTCCATGGGCCTGATGTCAACGCCTCCAGTGGCCGTTGAAGGAACTGCAGCTTTAATCAAACGTTGCTCAAACTTTGATCTCGTTGCGTCTTTTCTACGCTGGCTTAACTAGTCTCAATCTGACAATAAGTCAGATTTTTCCTCCCCACCTGTTGGGCTTTCACTGCAGTCCAGGACCAAACCGCCGGGAAGTATCGCCTTCCAGCCGTCACCATCAGTGGACGTGCCATGCCGGCCGCCGCCTCAGGTGGGCGCCGGATAATGAGGTAATTACCGCCATGATGGTCGGCGTTTCTTTCCGAACGCCTTGAATGGATTCCCAGAGACTGGGATTCCTGTCAGAAGGCTGAGACGACAGAAAGGGGAAAGTTAGAAAGCACAAAGAGACCTTCAGTACTTGGCCGTGTGGCGTTCAGGGGCTGCTGGGAAACGGGCCTGATGCTGCGCATGAGTCAACGGTTGAGGTTTGCATTAACAGTAAAAGTCAAGCAGGACTGTACACGTCATCTGGTTTCACATTCACCATGAAAACATCCCGTCAGGCCTTTCTTCAACACATTTGATCACATTTTTACGTCAGAGTAAGCACATTTTCTACTTTAACCCTTAGAGACCCAGAGTGTCACCTTCAAAAACTTTTTTCCTTGTGTTTGAGCTATCATCGCCATTTATTAGAATATTATCCTCTGTATTTTAAAGTTTTTCACTGCGTATCTTGTATTTTCATATTTTTGCCCAACTGATCATGTAGGTGTTGTTAAATTTAAGAGTAAGGGTTACATTATCAAAATAGAAAACTGAAGAAAATGTTCATATGACATTAACTGAACCAATGTTTTGAACCATATTTTGTTCATTTTTTACATTTTATTTGTTCTTGTTCATCTTATTTGTCATTAGTTTATTTTATCTTTCATTTTGTTCTTGTTGCTAACTTTTAACATATTTATTGATTTTGTTGAATAATTTTATCCTTATTCTTGTTAATGTTATTATTGTGTTGATTTATTATAGAATTTTGAGCATTTGTTTACTATTTTGGAAGTTTTCTGTTAATTTTGTTGGTGAGGTGATTCAGTTATTATATAGTCCGGTTTTGTTCATTGCTAATGTCTTCATGTTATTATTTTGTATTTTTTTGTTTATTTTGGTAAATGTTTAAACTAAAATTGGCAGTTTTGCCAACACAAGTTGGTAAAATGTACCATTTTACAATTTTTACAATTTTGCAATTTACAATTTTATCTTGACTTTTGTCCTCATTGCTCTTTTTTGTCATGTTTCACTCACTTTATTGATTTTTTAAATAACTTATTTCTATTGAATGAAATTATATTTATTAATTCATCATTTCTTGTTTTTTGTTAATTTTGCTTATTGCTTGATTGGATTTTTGATCATTTTGTTGCTTATTTCAGTTTTTCTGCATTTTGCTGCCCATTGCCTCTGAATTCCTACATGACATAAACGCAGCATAGACTGGTTCATTTACGTATGTTAGTGGAAGACGATTAATGTCCCAGAGCAACGAGAAAATCCTCGACATGAAGCCAGGGTGGGTTTTGAGGATAAACTTTGTCTCTAATTGCATGTTCTCCTCTTTTATGGACTTTTATTATAAATGAGTTCTAACTCCATCCATCATGCTGCTGGGTTTTCCACTTGGAAAGTAGTTCAGTAGGTTATGTAGGTCAGTCCTGGATTTATCACCGATGTTCGAAAGTAAAACCCACAAGTTTCAAGAAGTTCAAAGTGTTTGCTTCATCCACATTAGAGGCAATTTAATGGATCAGCATCAATTTAAATGATGCAAAATGTCACATTTACTTACGAAAACCACAGATTAAATGAACTCTTTAAGCACTGGATTTGTCTTCTAAACATATTCAATTTTGATGTCAAGATTTCCAAAAGTTGGGTCTTGGGGAGTGGTTTGAGATAAAGTAAATGAGAAAAAAACATCACCCATGACCCAAAGTTTATGATGTACCCATCTTGGATTGTGTAAATTTTAACAAAATTGAACTTTGAAGATATTTACAGTGAAGTTTTCCTTTATTCTTTTTCTCATCATACATGTAGTGTAGGCAGTGAATCACTGGTTATTCTAATTGCACGTATAAACCTACACAATGACAAAAATGCAATGAAACTGATGTATAAATATTCCTTTTCACGATCATGACCATCTTATTTTAAGATGACAATTAACTTACAGTGAGTCCTTACATTTCTTCGGACACGGTTTCATTGCTTGTCTCCAGGTTTGTTGCTGCTGCAGTTAGAGTATATGGGATTCCCATTCTCACAATGCACTTGGTGACACACAGTTTTTTAATAAATAAAAATTCGGGTCAACATCAGTATTTATCATTTTAGTCATATAAGAACTTCAAAGGTTTCCATGTTTACTCTTTATGCTTTGTTTAAGTTTTTCTCATCACTTTTTATCTAATTTCATTGTTTTACAAACTTTTATCTACAGTCTTTTGCATCATTTTCATCTGACCATTACGTTAATTCAACACCCAAATCTGGATATTTCTGACAGCTGACAGCCCAATTAGGGCAGGTCTGCGACCCAGTTTAGGCCCTGATATACAATTTGAGAAAACCAAAACTGAACCACTAGTTTCTTTGTGGAAATCCACAGTTTAGTCTCTCTAATATGGGCATTAATGGTGCTTTTGGAGTTTCTTCACATCCATGGGTTAACTCCTTGCGTCCATATCGATCTTTCAGACGATCCATCAGGATGCGACCTGAGACACTGTTCCAAACCCTTCACAAAGTGCTCTGTCTTCTTCTTCTGCTGGTGCCGCCATGATTCGTAAAGTGTTTGCAGATGTGGTTGGTTTCATCCAACGCCACCATGTCAGCTCCCCCACTTGGAAACGTCGGAGTGTTGGAAGGCAGAGCGGAGAAGAGGACGGCGGATTTTCCATGCCAACTTACATGAAGCGAAGGCAGTAATCCTCCTCTTCAGATGGTGGCGAAGGACACGACAAAGACCAGGAAATCCCCCAAAACACCCCAGAGACCCGACTCTGGGACTCATTTCCCTGCTGAGACTGGAACCTGAATGCAACAGCTGCACTACTTCAACCAGGGTTTGCAGAGTTTGTAAAATTCCATTCATTAGTTTTTATTTTTAGAGGCAGTTTTAAACAAGTTGCTTCAGTTTGTACCATTAACTTGAGGAGTTTCACGATGTTTCAGTTTGTGTTGTTTAAGTACAGTTCCTTCTTCTGTGTCCACATTCAACAAGCAAAAAAAAAACCCACAACTGGATGTTTCTGTAAATGATTAACTCCCACTTTGGAAAATAAACCCATATGTTAAATATGAAGCTCTAAAGTGCAGCTTTCTGTTAAATTGGACCAACATGTCCAAGATTGTTGCACGGTGCAGTTGTCGACTGCACCGTGACATCACGTTCTTTACCCTTTGGTGCCATATTTGGGCAAAAGAGGTGGGGCTTAGGAAGGATAAGATTGCTGGCAAACTGTTTACTTGGCCTTTGCACTTTCCCAGAATCCCTACAACTACAGCCTCACAAACCTGGTACAGGCTTCTACACCTGACATCTATCAACTCTTCAACACTTATCGTCTATTTTCACTCATAGAATAACTTTGTAGGTCTTGATATTGTTCTGGATCTAACCAGGGAGTTGTGTCAGCCAATAGCTGATCCTGACCAGTCCACAGGAAGTCACTGGCAAACTACTGGACGCAGGTGTGTTCGTTTGGTTCCTAACTGTTTAAGTTTCTCATGTGGTCCCATAAAAACATTAACTGCCCCCCCACCCAGACCAAGATTCAACACTGACAGTTGACAGCCCAATTAAAGCAGGTCTAGATTCAAGTTTAGGCCAGGATGCTCGGTGTGGGACAACAAATGGTTTCACTGTGGATATGGTGGGTGTAGGCTCAATAACATGATTATAAATGTTTATTTTATCCTCGTGAACTTTTCAACTGGTTTCAGTTTCTTTGGTATTCACACCGACCGGTGTTTCCTGAAGCTATTTTTACGCTGTCATCTCATCTTCTACCACAGGAAACCGCCCCAGGTTGGCAACGTTAACTCTGATACGGCGTTATCTCCAGGAGACCATCAAACCCTCCTCTATTTACCTGACAACCTTTTGGCTTTGAGGTTAGCACCAATCTAAGGCCAGGCAGGTGCCTCCTACCGCCCATCTCTGTAAAGTTATCTCACAGTGCCTGGAAAGTATCTGGAAGTACGTTTGGAGGTTTAATGGGAAACACAGGCCTTGGTGAGAACAAGTAGCCTCTGATGGACCAGACTCAGCCGGGCTTCCTGTCAGAGGCGGTTAGCTTCGGTTGCGTAATTGCTTTGCATAAGAACAAAAAAAAGTAGAATCAGAAAATGGCGTTGAAACGTGGAGGTGTGTTGGGTTTCATCTAATGGGAGGCAGGTTGAGCTTTGTCTGCTGGAAAAAGCACAACAGACGGATTGAATAACAGGTTTGACGTCACTTTAGCCGATGAAAGGTGACGACTGGGACATGTGAGGGACTTCAACGGAGACAACCAAAGTATCAAAGGTCACACGGCGACCAGGAAAACCAACAAAAATCAGTAAGGGATGAAAACAATAAGTGAAAATCAACAGAATGATGAACAAAATGAACAACAAAAACAAATTTAAAAAAGAAAATCATGAAAATAAACAAAACCAAAAAGCAGAAAGTGTCAAACAATGAAAAAATATAGGAATTTTGACAACTCACTCACTTTTAGCCAACTTTATTAGCAGTGGCGGGCTGTGCATTTCAGACCTGTGCCTGCAGTGATGTCCTACCCGACTTAATCCACCTCTTAAAACCATAATTCTGATCCATGGCTCTACACATGAGCAACAGAGTACAACAGAGTTATACTGGTCTACTCAGTAGACTAATAACAGAGAAACAAAAGGAACTAACATCGATCAGGCACAGCTTTATACATGGTGTCCACTAGACGCATAGTGACCAGACTCAGGCACGGGCCCAGGTCCAACCGGCATGGAGCAGATGCACGAGGACTGACTGAAGGATTCGCACGCAACCAGCACGATATGGCGTGTGCGGACCTGGGTCCGTCCTGGGTCTGGTCCGCATGGTTCTGGTCTGCGCCGGTCGGACCTGGGTCCGGGCCTGGGTCTGGTCGGTATGCGTGTAGTGGTCACCATGTATAAACCTGTGTCTGATGGATGTCAGTTCCATACAGACCAGTTTGATACAGACCAACTATTCTCTGGGAAATAAAAAAAATGCTTATATTTTGTTACCAATATATTTTTTAACAATAATATTAACTTACTTTTTGGAGCCTGCCATCCAGGTGTACGGTTTGTAGTTATCAACTACATGGCGGAAAAATCCTTTTTCCTGCTGAGTCATACTTGCTAAAGTCAGGTCGGTCAACCTCTCTTTACAGTGTCTTGTTTTTCTTGAAGTTTTTCTAGAGAATGGTGTTGTAACTAAATCTGTTACCAAATGATATCTTCGCCTCCTTCAGCCATTGTGGGCTGAAAAAACTAAAACAACTTGTCACGCTACACAAATGAACCATTTCCTTATTTTCTGTTTATCACATTGACGTGCCTGCTCAGGTCTGTTCTGCGCAGCTTTGCATCGCTCTGCCTCTCTCGATCACTTGTCCAATCAAAAGACGTGCATGCACTGATGCTATAGGCCTGCTAGCTGGCCCCAGTGAAGCCAAACGTGACGGTGATTGGTTAATGGCACAGGTCCGTTCTCATTCACTTTAAGCTACCATGCGCCAGCACTGTTGCTTCTGGAGGCCTAGAGGCAGATTTTGGACCTTGACAACCCTCCCCACCCTCCAAATCTCCACCTGGGGCTGGAGGCTGAGCAACCAACTTAGGAAAGCTATGAAATGAAGAGTATAGACCATGGGGAACAATTTAATACATAATTCATTCATTCATCCTTCATTCATTCATTCATTCATTCATCTTCCAAACCCGCTTTATCCTTTGCAGGATAGCACCATGCACACTGGAGCCTATTCCAGCTACTTAAGGGCGAAGGAGGGGAGGGTGGGACCCTGGACAAGTCACCAGTTCATCACAGGGTCATCAGTCACACACACATTCAAACACAGGCAAGGTGGTACATACATATACAATACATATTTGTGGAAAAAAATATATATTAAAAAATATATTCCTGGTTACGTTTCGGCCAGCAGAGAATGCCTTGCTGGTCTTGAGGGTCCACCAAATGCTTATTATAAAAAAAATGTGCTCTTTGTCCTGATACTCTGAATAATGCAGGTCCCTCTAAAGGCATCTTGGGAAATGTAGGCACCAAAGGGAGCAGAGGAATCCTGGCGAGTTAATGTGTGAGGAGCTGCAGGACTGATGCATGCTGGGAGGACGCCATCTGCGAGGCTCATCCAACGCAAACACCGTGAGCTTCATAATTCAGGCCAAATGAGCGAGGCTCGGTCCCGGCGGCCGTCCGTCATCAGCTGATTTAACTGTCAGCGGCTTCTACTGACGCCTCATCTCAATGTTGTGACAAGATTGGTCCATTTATCACTTTTATCTACCACGTTTAGCCTCTTGTGGCTTTTATTTCTCTACATCCTGATGCCAAACTCAATTCTAAAGACCTGTTACAGTGTTTCTTTTTTTAATATTACTTTTTTTTTTATTTTTCATTAGAGAACAACAACATTACATTTCACCACAAAACAGTCACATTTAATCACCACAAGGCCTCGCCCCTCACCCACACTAACAGGGCCAGAGGCGACAGCCAAAACAACACCAGCAAAACATGACCAAACAGCACGAGACAAGACAAAACAGGATGAAACAAGACAAACAAGGCACGACAGGTCCAGGCAAGACAAAACAAAGCCAGACACGACAAACACCAGACCTTAACTATACAAACTAAGCACAGAGACACATGTTAACCTCACACATCCTCCGTCCAACAAGTCCAGCTCTGATATATGGAGCCCAGTCTATGTGGTGTATATCAGGTAAATAGAGCTGAATCCATGTGGTGTGTATCAGGTATATGGAATTGAGCCCATGTGGTGTACTGATTTAAGAATGGTTTTTAGAAGATTGCACTTCTCCTATGCATCCAGTAGGTTATTTTCTCCAGGGGCACACAACAGTTGACTTCTTCTAACCACCTCTTGATTGGAAGGTAGGCGTCTAATTTTCATTTTCTAGCCATACATTTCTTGGCGACTGTGAACAGGGTTTCAGTCAGTTTCTTTGCCCACTTGGATAGTTTGAGTTTAGTTAGGTTCCCTAGTAGACAGACTTCCAGCAGGAATGTAACTCCATGGATATTCAATAGAGTTGCACACACCCCTTGCCAAAACCCCTGCAATTTGGAACACTGCTATGTGGAGTAGAGAAATGTTCCTTCTTCCACACCACATCTAAAACACAGAGGTGGTACATTACTATTATATGCATCTTTTCTGGAGTAATATATAACTGTTGTAGGAAGTTAAACTGTATCAGTCTATACATGGCATTTAAAGCAGATGTGACTCTACAGTGCCACAATTGTGGCGAGACTTGAAACACCGGACTTTATTTTGGATTTTGTGCTTGGATTTTTGTAAATAGAGATTTGAAACCCCAGATGTTGTTTTTGGATTTTGTGTTTTTTATGATAGAGACTAGAACCCCCAGACGTCAGTTTTTGAT
>JAPTHA010000013.1:524308-535056 GCA_029814585.1 Gymnapogon annona
TCCCTGTAACTTCACTCTTCCACTTGGGTCCCTCTCGTTCACACACATGTACTCTGTCTTGCTACGGCTAACCTTCAATCCCTTCCTTTCCGGGGCAAACCTCCACCTCCCAAGCTTCTCTTCTACCTGTTCCTGGCTCTCGGACAGGTCACAATATCATCTGTAAACATCATAGTCCACGGGGATTCCTGTCTAACCTCGTCTGTCAGCCTGTACATCACCTTAGCAAACAAGAAGGTGCTCAGAGCTGATCCCTGGTGCTGTCCCACATCCACCTTGAACTCCTCTGTCACACCTACAACACACCTGACCACTGTCTTACAGTCTTCATACATGTCCTATACTGCTCTAAAATACTTCTCTGTCACTCGAGACTTCCTCATACAATACCACAGTTCCTCTCTGGCCACCCTGTCATAAGCTCACTTCATCTTTATTAATCTTTGTTACTTCCTGGTCCACAACATTCACCTCTTCTACTCTTCTTCCCTCCCATTTTCCTCATTCATCAACTTTTCAAAGTACGCTTTCCATCTTCCCATCACAAAACTGACACCGGTCAATATGGTTCCGTCCCTATCCTTAATCACCCAAACCTGCAGCACATCCTTCCCATCTCTGTCTCTCTGCCTTTCCAACCTGTGTAAATCATTCTCTCCCTCCTTTCTGTCCAACCTGGCATACAAGTCATCGTAAACCCCTTGTTTGGCCTTTGCCACCTCTACTTTGACCTTATGCTGCATCTCCCTGTACTCCTGTCTAATCTCTGCAGTCCCCTCAGCAGTGGCGGGCCGTGCATTTCAGACCTGGGCCAGCAGTGATGTCCAATCCAACTTAATCCACCTCTTAAAACTATAATTCTCATCCATGTCTCTACACATGATGTATTTAGACCAAAACACGTGCAACTGTATCACCTGAACATAAAGTCACCTACAACACACTTCTATTAGTCAACTAAGTAGACAAATAACAGAGAAACAAAAGGAACTGACATGATCAGTCACAGGTCTATATGCCGCCTTGCACGCACGCACGCAAACCGGCCAATGGGCGGTGTTCGCAGGCACGCACGCACACCTATTGATGGTGTTCGCCGGCAGTCATGAAAACGCCTTAGATCGGTTGTGTTCGCAGGCTCCACGAACACCCGCCAATCTGCGGTGTTCGCAGGCACCCACGCAAACGCCTTAAATCGGTCATGTTCGCAGGCACACATGCAAACCCGCAGATCAGCAATGTTCCCCAGCACACAGGAACGCACGCAGCGGCCTCTTTACAGTGTCTTTTCTTGAAACTTTATTCTTGAGGATGGCATTGTAACTAAATTTGCGACCAAAAGATATCTTCGCCTCCTTCAGACATTGTGGGTTGAAAAAACTAAAACAACTTGTGGTACTACACAAATGATCCATTTCCTTATTTCCTGTTTATCACAATGTCTGTACTGCACAGCTTTGTATAGTTCCACCTCTCTCTATCACGTATGCAATCAAAAGGCGTGCATGCACTGACGCTATAATAGGCCCGCTAGATGGCAACAGTGAGGCCAAACTTGGCGCTGATGAGTTAACGCCACAGGTCCACCACAGGCTCTCATTCACTTTAAACTACCGTGCTGCCAGCAATGTCATCTTCTGAAGGCCTGGAGGCAGATTGTCGACCCTGGCAACACATCTTCTGACCACCCAGTGCCTGTCTCAACTCCTTCCTAAAAGTCCCGCAACACTCCTCATCATCTCTCTTTCCTGCCCCAACATGTCCATTCAAGTCTGCACCAATCACAACTCTCTCACTTCTAGGGATGTTGTTCTGTGTCACTTAATCGAGGTCCAACCAGACTTTCTCCTTCTCCTCTAACTCACATCCTCCCTGTGGAGCATAACCACTACCCACATTGAACAACACACAATTTCAAGCCTTTTCACAATTTCAATTTCAAGCTTCATACTCATCAATCTATCTGACACTCTTTTAACCTCCAGGACATTCCTAACAAGCTACTCCTTCAAGATAACTCCTGCTCTATTTCTCTTTGCATCTACCCCATGATAGAACAGCTTGAAACCTGCTCCTAAACATCTAGCTTTGCTACCTTTCTACCTGGTCTCCTGGACACACAGCATGTCTACCTTTTTCCTCTGCATCATGTCCACCAACTCTCTACCTTTTCCTGTCATAGTTTCAACATTCAGAGTCCCAACTCACAGACCTAGACTCTTAGGTCTAGGTCTCCTCTCCTTCCACCGGCACTCTGTAGGTGAACAGCACCAATGGCGGTCGTTGTTAACCTGTGCCTCAACCGATCCTGTATGGAATTTGTAAATGTGATTAGCATTTGATTTTGGCAAAAGTTTTTACGTCAGATGCCCTTCCTGACACAGCCCTCTGTATTTATCTGGGCTTGGGCCCGGCACAAAAAGACGCTGGCTTGTGCCCCCTTGCGACTACATTAAGCTTGCAGACCATAACAATGAAAATGACATTTCATGACAATGTCGGCTACAGACTCAACATCACAGCGGTCACATTTTCCTTTGCCATGCTTGCTTATTAAGAACATATTTAACCCATCTGCCACCTGGGTTCCACACATGAGGTATGGGTTGACAAAGAGATGTTCTTTTCCCTTGTTTTCTTTTCAATTCGCTTTGTAAAATATAATGGTCACAAATATGCATCCAGTAAAATTAAACATGAAATTGTATAAACCAGGAAGTTAAGGTTTAACTGATATAAAAATGATAAACGAGTGAAAATAAGAAACTGAAAAGATCTGAATATGTTTACTGACAATCATACATTATTAGTTAAAGGAATTTTCATAGTCTTGTTTCAAAATGTGTTTTATATTTGGCTGATTGATTTGTTTAAATGTTCAGGTCTAACTCTCAATATCTTTCAGACTTTAAGCATCTCTTGATTTTCCCCCCCAACCATCTTCAATCAGAATTTTCAGCTGCTTAGAAGTTAAAAATAGAGATTCCATCCTCCATGAAGTGGCTTCATGTTGTGCCAAATTAAAAAAAAAAAAAAACACATAGCTGTATATATTAAAAGTTTTAAATTCAGAAGTTCAGAGACATTTTGTAAATCATTTTGTATTAATGACAAACGATAATAAATTCTCTTCCATGCAGTTTCTTTTTTTATTGCAACTGATTTAGGTTGTAATCCAGAACAGTGTTCAAAAATGTAAGACTCAGTGGGTGGGGGGCGTGGCCTGGTGGTGAACAAATGTGATTGTTGTGTAATGTAATGTTGTTGTCTAATGAAAAATAATTTTTAAAAAAATTTCCAAAAAAAAAGTAAAACTCAAAGTTGAAAAAACTCACTATTTCCATTAATATCAAACAGGTCATTCAGACATAACAGGGGATGAATGTTAAAAAAAAAAAAAAAGTATGCATTACGTACTATGGACATCAAATATATTCCCACGTCACACCTGGAGGTTTGATTGCCCGTGCATTCACTACATATTTTTTAGATGGTCATCAATGCTGCATGATAGTTGAATCCTTGTCATGGTCAGCACATGCTCTGGCTGAGCCACACCCTCTCCCTCAGGGGACTCGCATTACTCCTGATCTGGAACACCTGGCCATGCTGCTCGGCTGTGGCTGATTGCACAGCTATTTAAGAAGATGATTACCCAGCCAGCAGTGTGGCCTCATACTAGTATTCACTTTCCCTCAGCCTGCAGTACCCTGGACATTCTCCCTATCTTGGACTCTGATCTGGATTCCTGTTTTTACCTATTTGTTATCTGGAGTCTGGTTGGTGTTTTGTATATGAGTTCTTTAATGTCTAGGCTTCTGGTGGTTGGTTTGTATTGTTCTTGGAGCCCGGTTGTGTGTTCATGCTTTGGTTCGGTGATTCTTTGTTTGGTTTAGTTTGTGTGTGTTTACTTAATAAATGTTCTATGTTCTCCTTCAATCCCAAACATCTGAGTTTCTACTGTTTTTTCCAACCCTGACAATCCTTTAGTTGCACAGTTTTATTAGCACTGCTTTATTAGTGTTGCCTTATTAGCATCATTGTAGTTTCCTTTGTAATGTCAGAAGGAGTGGAAGAAAAAAAAAGATTTGTGCTGAAATTTAGGTGTAATATTGTCTACTATTTTTTGTATTTTCTCAAGTACAAAGGTACTGTGACAGACTGACAAGAAAGTCAAATTATGGCACAAAATGACTGCATGCAAGAAATTGAAAATATATATAAATAGATGTGTACAAAAGCAAACACAAACAACAGGATTATGAAAGAAAACCTACATAAATGAAATACTGTACATTGTGCACTGATTGAAGCTACAGAGATAAATGGATAACATATCATAGATCCGGTCAAGCCCGGCTCTAATACTGGGAAATGAACCGATCAGATGTGCTCATTTCCACATAATTTAGAAATGGTTTCCATATCTTGTTTTTACACAACAGGGGTGGTTTTGGCTCAGGCGCTAGAGCAGGTCATCCAAAAACTGAAGGATTGGTGGTTTGATCCCCGGTCTATCCTGGTCATGTGCCATTGTATCCTTGGGCAAGACTCTTCACCCGCTCTGCCTCATCCCTGTGTTGAACTGGTGTCTTGTCCAGCCCCCACCCTTCACTCTTGAGCAGATGAGATAGGCTCCAGTGACCCTGCAAAGATTGAAGTGGATTCAAAAAATCAGATGAGATCTTGTAAGGAGTCCTTTTTTGAATCTAATAAGTTGTTTTCTCTCTGGGCACAGAGTTATTAATTTCACAAAGTCACATATAGTTTGGAAATATTGTTATATTGTTTGGAAAGGGGGGCATCTGATTTCAACTTTTGTGCAATACAGTACATTTCTTACCAATTTTCAAAAGGATTTCTGTAATCTAATTAGAAAATACATTTTCCAGCTTTTTTCACGAAATTCCAAATCACCTGTGTGAAATGACCCAGCTCCAATACCCAGTACTGCCTTGCAGCTGGTGAAGACAGCTTTGGGAGTAAAGGCACTTTCCCACAGAGTAGTTCTTAGAACTATTCACCTTGAATTTAGTTCTACGAACTATTCTTCCCACAGGAACCTTTCTTGTGCATTCCCACAGACGGTAGAACTATGGTGCTGCATCTGCACTATACAACTTTCACATACACACTGGAAAATGATCTTTATTTATGTTCAAAATGTAAGACCACGTTTGAGGGACCCCACAGAATAATATTAATATAATACAAATGCCATGGAGTCCAAGACAATCTCCATAAAATGTTTGGCACCATGACCACACTTCCTGTTTCAACAGTGGAATGAACATGCATTTAGCTTCATACATGCCATAATCACTGACAGAAATTCACACAGATGCTGATACCAAAAGCGGAACCGCTGCAGATATGAGCAGATACGAGAGTGGAAAGGCGCCAATGGGAAAACACCACACGAAGTGTTTATTATTGTTAACTAATAGAAGTCATAGATCTGTTGTTTAAATTGATGTTTACTGTTGTAGAAAAGAAATAGTTCTTATGCCTATGACCGGATCACACAACATGATCAACTTAACTCACTTTCTCCACTGCATGATGCGTAAACGAGTGTGGCCTGAGGTCTACCAATCAGCAAACATCCATGTCAAATAGTTCCGGGGGAACTATGAAAACACCTTGCCTCGGAGCATGAATGAAAAAGGTTCTACAAACTACAGTTATGGTTTGTAGTTTGTATTCTGTTGGTATGTGCAAAAAAAAGTACTAAGAACTACAAAGGGCCTTAGAACTACAATAGTTTCTTACAGTAGGAAAGGATGTTACGTGGATGGAGGATTGTTTCTCAAGGAGTATGATTCTTGCTTTGTGTGTGAGAGATCCCAGGTTCAAATCCTGTTATTTCAATGCACCTGCTTTGATTTTGTCTCAAACCACCCAACTCCTCCCACAACGACCCAGAATGTCACACACAATACCCACTAATGACCATGAAAGCCTGCCCCCCCCCCTACTCCCCACCCCTTCTATGACCCTAAAACTCAAGGTTGTTAGCATATGATCAAAACGACTTCCACAGGCCACTCCCCTTCTCAGGTTTAGAAGTCCACTTCCCCCCACCAGCACTTAGAACGATTGAAGACTGTTTGATGAGAGACAGAACTCATTCAAATGAGTAAAATTCCATCCAGAACAACCAGTACCAGCAAGAATGAAGACCACAGCTGACTGGTGTGTGCAGATGGCTTCTCTCACACGTAAGACTTCTAATGAGGGCTAACATTTATCTGAGATTATAGGAAATTACCAGCTAGTATTACTCAACAAAATGAAGTAAAATAAGAATAGCTAACATTTGTCCGGGAGGTAACAGATGTTGACAGATGTTAATTAACATAAACTAGAAAGTCAACATCCACAAACATGAGATAATGAAGTTAGAACAGCTAGCATTAGCCAGCTAGCTAATTCTTCTCAAGAGAGGAAATTTTTAAAAACGGCTGAAGTTGTAAAAAACCAGAAGGATTCATGATTTATTTTTCTGCAGTGTTTAGAATCTCCACGGCCTTGATTGGCTTTATTTGCACGATAACAGCAGCTGATTGGCCAGAAAACAAGTAAAGGAAGAGCAGCAGCAGATCAAGACAGACTAGACCTTTAATAATTCAAATGTTTGCATATTTTTCCACATTATTCATTATTTAATAGACTGTATTGTTGGAATCTGTCAATATCATTAATGACTTTTTAAAAATCGGTTTCATATTGGTTTTTATTTACTTTTATTCTTATTGTATTGGCTGTTGACTTTTTTCATTATTTTTTATGTCTATATTGTTCACTTTGTGAATTATTTTGTTCTTGTTGGTTATATTTTTTCTCATTTGAATAAAAAAAAGATCGTCTGTTTACATTTTATAGCTCATTGACGTTATTTATCATTTGAAACATTTCCTTATTCATTGTGCTCAATTTTTTTTATTTTTATTTTTTTTTAGCAACCTATATCTTTGTTCATTGTTTTTTTTGTTTTTTTGTCCATGTTATAAAATGATGATGATGTTCTTTCGGCTTTTCCCCTTCCGGGGTCACCACAGAGAATCCAATAAAATATCCTTACATTTTCGTCTTCTCTTCTGCGTGTTATCACTGCTTATTGTTTTGGGCTTTTATTGTGAATATTTTCATTCCTTCATTTTCTGCACCTACTCAAGGGCGCATGCGGAGGGAACCCTGGAAAAGTTGCCAGTTCTTACCGCCTGAGCCATATTTATTTTTCCTTTTGCGTTTGATTTTATTCTTTATTTCTTTCATTAATATTTTGTCGTTTTTTTGATTTATTCATTTAGTTGTATTTATTCTCTCATCTCCCGCCCCGATGTCATCTGTAGTTCTACTTTTAGCCGCTTGAAGACGCCGTTGTACTATAAACGAAACTGGTTTTGGGTCAGACGAGGATTCACACACAACCGGAGGTTTCAAATGCGTTTTGATGCAGTTTTTGTGTTTAATAATAAAATGATGCACTAAAACCAATCGATCAAAAAAGGAACTCATAATAAAAGTGCAAAAAAAGCCCTGAAATATATAAAAACCAAACAACCGTTTCTTTAAAACTAAAACAACAACAACAACAACAACAACAATAAACAAAACCCCAGATGCATCCTGATGAACTGACGGTTTAGAGCATGTTGTTACACTGAATATATCTCATCTATTGCAGTATCAATACTGTACTTTCTAATATTTTTCAAAGTCAATCAGAAGAAAAAAACAAAAATCTGACATATGAATAATAAAATATTTCAGCATGGGTTTAATTCTGAGCATAAAAGTAAACGTTCAGATAGAAATCGGCGGAAAGACCAAGTGTTGAAGCTTGTTTGTGTATGTAGAGCTTAGTTCGATCAAGTTCGCATTATTTAATCCCCCATTCACAGGAATAAGAATAGTAGTGTTTTTCAAAACAAAAGCACCAGATTTTATTTTAATATCGGCACACGGGGTGCTCATAGAAAAATCGGAAAATGAAACGAAAAAACATTTAAAGTGACGCTAACACGAAAACAAAAGATGAAAGCATCGGGAAAGATACAAAGAGATCAAAATAACATTGAAAACGTCAAGATGGAAAAAACTCCCGGCAAATGTTCGTAAAAAAAAAGAAACAACGTGAAAAAGATCGGAAAACGTACAGACCATGAAAGCATTAGAATTATATGAAAAGGTCATTAAAAGATGTACATATTGCGAAAGTGACGGGATTAAAAAACCATAACACGTGCAAACAGGACAAAACCAACGAAAAAAGGGGGTAATGATGTAAAAGCTGCGACACTAGGAAAACATCATGAACATATTATTTCATCTGAATTATTTGTTCAGTTTGTTTTTCAGTTTTACGTTAACATGAATGGAGTCTGATTCGGTGATTCTGGTGTGGACTTTAACTGATTTTTTTGAAAACAAACAAAATTATCAACAAAACCAACATCACCGAATGAACGGAACGTAATGTCGTCATCAAGGTGTCTATTATAAGGCCTCGATGACGTCATTCACGTCCGTTCATTCACTGAGGGGGAATCTGATGACAACATGGTGGTGCATCACTGACACGTCACGGGAACGCTCATCCGTGCGTCCGGACAACGTTCTGTTTTATTATGAAAGCGCGCGGCGGAAATGAAAGAGTTTTGTGAGTCTAACTTGACGCGGTGGAAGAAAGCGGCAGAACGGGAGGAGAATCAGAGCAGAGACAGAGGAGCGGACAGGCGGCGGGAACGAAAAGAAAGGAAAGACATGTGGAATAACGCGAGGCCGATGTGCGCGAACCCCCCTGGACTGTGCGGAGTGGCGGAGGGATATTTAACGGCGGGCGTTTTGTGATTTGTTCTTTTTCCTTCACGGGGCTTTCTTACGCCGCCGCTGCCGCTTCCTGCCGGGACTCCGCGGACGGAAAACAAGCACACTCGGGGAGAGTTCATCCCCGTGCGAGGCGCGTGGCAGAGCACGCGCGCCCAGGTGTGTGCGTGCACGTCCGGTCCCGGAGTTTGGGACTCCTCGTTTGTGACTCCGTGCGCGCGTGCGAAGGAATAAACGGCGAATCACCTCCGTCCTCATGTGGTCCTGAGTGAGCGGGCGCGCGCGTGAGCGTGTTTCCGTTCGTTTGTACGAGTGGGATGTGCGCGTGCACCTCCATCCTACATTCGCATGCGGCGGATCGATAAGGATGGATTTATTTAGTTTGACACGAGGACGGATCTGGCCGGGACCCCGACGGTCACGTGATGGATATTAAGTAAAACCACAAAACAAGACAAAAGGTGCGTTGGATGTTTTTTTTTTTCTCTTTGAAACTGTTCGTGAATGTGTCGGATCAGTTGTCGAACAGTTCTCGCGTTTTACTTTTACTCAATTTGTCATAAAGTCGGGGACTGTGTCGTTTTGTTTTGTTTTTTTTTTACTTTTATTGTAGTTTTTCCTCCTTCGTAAAAGCGACGCGGACAGTTTTCACCACAATAACAATTAAGTGAAATAGTTTTATCTTGTAAAAAACACAACAAAAACAAAATTATATTCCAGTGTGACGATAGAGGAAGCTTAGTGTAAAAAAAATGTAAGAAAATTAAGAAGTCTGGTTTTTACTTCTTGGAAGAGACGAAGTGGGACTACTGAAGCCAGTGAAAGAGTTGTAACAACTCCAGGCCACTAGGTGACGCCAATGCGTCTCTAAGACATTGTGTGAAACACGAATAAATAGTACATAACAAAAATGATTTCTGAAACTGCATTTTAACAGTAATTGTTCTGTGTTCGGGGTTTATAACCCTGAAACTAGACATTTTCAGGGTTTCAGCATATTTCCTTCTTCTCACTCGAAACAGATTCAAATAAAAAATAACATCATTTCTTAAATTTTGGTCATATTTTTATGTTTTCTGTGCTTTTTTTTACCTTTGGCTTTGCCTTTTTCTCTCTCTCAGGGATTATTTTTGGACTGTTATTAGAAACTTCCCTCTCTGACCTCCCTAAACCCCTAAAGGTTTGGATACTCCACTGTGGATGTCCCCTGGTGGGCAGAACTGATAGGTGTTTGATCCAGGTGAGGTGGGCTTTCATTCTCTTTTTCTTTGGTTTACTTTGATCAGACGTCAGTCAAACCTTGTTAGTAGAGATTATACTGTTTGTTTGAGGGATGACTCCGCCACCCACAGAGGTCAAAGTTCACAGATCAGGACTCATTTGCTTAAGGACACTTTGGATGTTAATATCGGGGTTAAAGCCTCCAGAAAATGACTCAAAGGAAACAAATTCCATGTTTTAGCTTCATCTGCCGTGTACATCCAGTCGCTGTCTGTTGTCATGGAGATAATGAGTTGTGTTATTGACAGTGGACAAGGTTCACTTTGTGTCTTTGTTTTCAGTTTGTCCAGAACCTTCAGACTCAGAAATTGTATTTTGAGAAAATCGATTTTTTTTAGATTTTATCTCCCTCTCTTATAACACGCACACATATTTTGCATTCGCCAAGACTCCCTTCAGGCTTTCCATATTTCACCGACTGCGGTGCGTCCTCTGTCCCTCCCCCCCGTGCGCAGCACTATCAACAAACAACATGGCAGAAACAGCCACCGAAAAAGAGCAGCTCGTTCCGAAAAATGTTCTACAACCTCAGTAATTTGGAATTGGTTTGGATTTACTGCATCTGATGAGGAGCAGACAACACCTCGCTGTAAAATATGTCTCAAGGCTGTTGTTGTCGCTGGTAGCAGTACGAC
>JAPTHA010000013.1:575416-589480 GCA_029814585.1 Gymnapogon annona
GTGTGTGTGTGTGTGTGTGTGTGTGTGTGTGTGTGTGTGTGTGTGTGTGCGCGTGTGCGTGTGCGTGAGTGCGCGCATGTGTGTGTGGGTGTGCGCATTACACTTCCCCTTAACCTTGACACACATCAGCAGGCGCCGTGAATCAATAACATCAACACTCGCGGAAAGGCGTCGACAACACCGGGAGAGTTAAAGTCAGAGTAAAAGGCCTCTCACACCACGGGTGGAGTCAAACCTAAGGCAAAATAAGACAAAAAGACACCATAGGATGAAAAAAAGACACAATGAGACAAAGAAGATGGAATAAGAAATAGACACAAGGAGACAAAATAGACATGAGACAAAAAACACAGAACGAGACGAAAAAGACCCAATGAGATAAAAAAAAATGTGGAATGAGATGACAAATACACAAGACTGAGTGAGACAAAAAAGATGGAATGAGATGTATAAGAATGTAGAGATATGACATCATAGTAACCATGACCATTGATCTTTGACCACAAAAAAATTTGCAGTTCACCCAATTGATTTTTGGTACCAATTCTTGCAGCATTCTGTAGAGATCCTGCATTTTAATTGGGGACAGCTGCAGTATCTCTCGGATGAAAGATAAAAGAATCTGAATTTTGTGTTGAAAGTTGTTCTTTTTTTGCTTATTTTTTCTGTTTAAAACATTCCTCCTTTGTCTTCCTGTCTCTCTTCCCTCAGTCCCAGGAACTGGCTCCTCCTCTCCGATGTCCTTGGTCGCCTCCGGATGACATCGAAGTCTTTTCGGCGGCTTTTCCCACAGCTCAACGTGCAGTCCATCCCAGAAGACGAGTTCTATCGGCAGGCTTCACTGTCGCAGCTCCTGACCGGTCCAGATGAACAGGAGCTGGCCTCCTTCCGGCCTGACGTAAAGGATCCTTTGGAGCTGGTGGAAGCCACGCCTGAGCTGGCCGGCATGCTGGGATCCTCTTTGGAGTTTGTGGACAGTCGCTGGGATTCAATGGAGGCTTCTCCTCCTGCTACACCACCCCCACCAGCATCACCTGCACCGGTGATACATGTTCCAGTGGCGTTAAAAAGCAGCCGAACTGCGGATCCTGGAGCTAAAGTAGACAAAGCTTTGGAAGATAGAAGTGCAGCCTCAGTGCAAGGGCCTAAAAATCTGGGAAATTCTACAGCAGAAGCAGCTAAAATTGAAACCAAAATAGATGTTAGAACATGGGAATCACACTCACAAGGAAATAAAATCATTCCTTCTTTTGCAAATCCGAGTGTAATACTGAATGCTAACATATGGGAACAACAGAAACTACGAAGCAAGACCACGGCACCGAATGATTTTTCTAATCCAGACTCTAAACTCAACTCTAGTGCTTGGGAGCAGCAACAGCACAAAAACAAATCCTCCAGTAGCATCCCTGACACATCCACTGGTGCTAACATGTGGGAGCCGCAGCGATTACGAAGTCGAAACACCATGACCACAAATACTGTTACCTCTGATCCCAAGGTGGACCCTGAGCCACAGCGACTGCGGAGTAAAACCACTGGAAACCCTATGAATTCAAATGGGAAAGTAAACGCTAATGTTTGGAAACAAAATCCAGGTGAAAAGAATGGTGCAGTTTTAAGATCTACAAACAACAACAATGCTGTGGATAGTAACATTTGGGAACCACAACGACTAAGAAGTAAGAATGCTGCAATCAGCTGCTCTTCAAAGCCAGATTCTACAGCGGACCCAAACATTTGGGAACGCAGGGGAGTGAAGCGGCAAGTTGGGAACAGCACAGCAACAAAAAAAGAAGCTAATGCATTGGAAACCCAAACACTAGAACCTAAGACCTTTAAGTTGGATGCCTCTTGGCCGAGGAACTTTGGCAATGTTCGTGTCCACATCAGGGACCTAGGGTTGAGTGTTGGGGTAGCTAACTTACGAAAAGATGTGAAGAAAGAGCAAGGCAAGGTTGTTGGGAAGACTTCCAAGATTAAGACCAGGTCATGACCCAGTGTGATGGGATGCACACCTCAATCACTAGTAAAAGATGTAGCCATTGGACATTTCAGGAAATAAAATAAATATATTTGTAACCTCAGCGTTACTCACCTTTTAAAAAATGTGATGTTGTTTGAACAATAATTCAATTGATAGGAGGTCAGAGCGATGGATGGTGGGTTGACAAAAATCCAGAAATGTAACACTCGAAACTGGATCAGCTGACTTTATTTATACCCATTTGTACATTAGGTACACGGTCCTACTTTATTTAGTTATTTACGTTTAATGGTTGCTCACTCGAAAGATGTTGGATAATTATTTCTTTCAAGTTTTCCAGCTGATATTTGGTGCTAACAATCAAGATGTGTGTTTAGACTTCCTGAAAACAGTGCAATGTTTTAAGTTAGGGTTACAATGCTACAAAGAGTTAAAACGCGATGATATTTACCCCAATTCAAACCTGTATTGTCGTAAATATAATTGCTGACTGACGGGGTTAGGAAAAGATTCCGATTGATTCCAAGCACTATGTCAGACATTTTGAGTCATGTTTTATCAGACTTAAGGTATCCCTTTAAACAAAAACATAAAAGCCTATAAGTTTTGTTACACATATGTGGATATACATGTACCCTAAAGTGTATTGTTGGTTCAGAAATGTTAACGTTAGATTATTGCGTGCTTGCAGAAATGTACAATGGTATCATTTTACTCTGTCGACTGGGTTATGAGGGGAAGAAACATATTTGTACATATTGTAAATGCTGGTGTTTGGACACTCAATTGGATGGTAAACTTGTAACACTATCGTTGTGTGGTAAACTGTACATATGCTACTTTTTATTTACCCGTTTCTGTATCGGCTCTTTGTAAAAATTAGTCCAATGTAAATACGCTGCTCTGTGTTCAGTTTATTTGTTCTGGTCACCTTTGTCTGTAATTTTGTATCAGCATCCTGTTGGCCTTGTCACTGAACTATTTATTGTCCAATAAATATGAAGAAGGAACAAGAAATCGCTTGTTGTCTAAACTGGAATACGGAATGGAAGTAAAGCTGCAAGAGACAATGTCTGGGTGAGGGTTTTTACTCCTTATATTGGATGATGCAATATCCAACGTAACTGAAGCTGTGTCATGTCTACAACAACTAAATTACATCCAGGTCATTATTTATTCCATTCATTAGCTATTTGATTTTTTTTAAATGACCTAAAATGATGTCCTCAGCTGGTATTACTGTAACCAATTAAAGTACTATATGATGCGTTTTTCTTGTACCACATTGGAGGCACTATGACTTGGTGCTACCACTATATTGTAGCATAGATGTGTTGACATCTGAACTCTAATCAAACGTGACAAATTGAGGGCGGATCAGATGATGTCACAACAAGTTCATGACAAAGCATCAAAATTTGGCTCAGTGTTTAAGGATGTGACACTCAACATACCAACACAGTCCACTGTCATGGCCCCATACCGTCGCGGATGCAGGTTTTGGGCCTGAGCATTGACAACAGCCCCAATGCTCCCTGTCCCCTCTAGTCCGAAGGACAGCATCCATGGTTACAAACACAATCTCTCATTCTGATTGGTCTGACTTCAGATCAGTTTTACACTTGGCCTCAGTGTATTTTAATAAGAATTGGTCCAGAGAAGATGGTGTCAATTCCGGGTCATGTTCACATATGGCTTCTTCTTTTACATGATGGAACTTTAACCTGCATTTGTGGATGCGAATGTGGTTCATGGAAGTATTTTGGAGCTCCATCAAGGAGTCATATATGGTTTTAATGCATTGGAGCCTGAAGATCCGACCAGCACTCAAATCCAGAACTGATGATCAGCTCCATCCCTTGAGCTCAGAGAGATTGAGAGATTTATACAGATTCTATGAGTCTTTTCATTATATCAGGTGCTGGAGATGATGATTCAAAGCTTTTGAAGAACCTGGTCCAGAAAGTGTTCCAGAGTTTGTACATTTTTTTTTTCTCAAATTGGTGAAACTCTGCTCATCTAAACCTCTAACTCCAGATCTATAAGGTGATTTTTTAATGTCTAGTCATGTTGATAATTAAGCTCATCACACATATGTTATTTCTTTTAAGTTCTCCAAACTTGTATAGCATCTGTCCCAACTTTTTTGAGACGTGTTATTTCCATCAAATTGAAAATTCCCTTATTTGCTTAAAATTGTTCAATTACGATGTTTGACAGTTGAAAACATGACTATATGACATTTGTAAATCAGTGCTTTCGAGTGTTGTATGTATATATACCGGGCTGGTGCATAGGGGACCCGGGTTCGATTCCCGGGACCATCCAGTGGGTTGTGTCAGGATGGGCATCCGATGTAAAACTCCTGCCAAATCAAATATGCGAATTGATTCACTGTGGCGACCCCGGAAGGGAAAAAGCTGAAAAAAATCATCATACACACGTTTTCCACAGTGTATCAAATTTTTGGGAGTTTGTAGAATCAGGTCACACTTGGACTGAACCACAGATCTGAGGCTGAACCTGGGCACCGGTGATTCCGCATTTGCCTTATCAGAGGTGTGTTGGCGTGCGTTCACGTCCAGTCATGTAATTGGACGCTCATTTGCATTTAATTCCAGCCCTAACGTCAGCTCGCGGTGCCTGAATGTTAAACAGCCTCTAATTAAAGGCGGCGCAGTGAAACACGGCAACGTTTTATTTCTGCCTGACGGGAAATTAAATTCCACTGATTGGACCGCCGGCCGCTCTCCCGCTCGCCGCCTCCGTCGGGAAAATAAAAAAGACGAGCTGAGAGGAAATGTGACACTGGAGGAGGTTTTATTCCGACGGAGACATTCAGCTGCAGAGGGGAAATAAATTAAAAAACAGGTTGGTGAGGAAAACGCTGTAGGATGCTTTATTAGTCAACACAATCAATCAGCTGTTTCAAGTGTAACGAGTGGAAATGCGCCCATGTATTTGGACAAAGTAAAAACAGAAACCAGGTTCACAGGTTTCAACACTTTACTGTTTTATGTTGAAATGAATCTTTCAGTTTTCGTGTCAGTTTTGGATCATTTATCTTTAGTTCAAAACCACCATTGTTACTTCCAGGCTATGACGTTGTAATGAAAAGTCAACTGTGTACAACTGTTTAAACCCAGGTTATTCAACTCCGGTCCTCAAGGGTCGGCATCCTACAGGTTTTAGATGTTTCCCTCTTCCATTACACCTGGTTCAATTAATGATCAGCTCACCTTCAAGTTCTGCAGAAGAAGTTAACAATGATGTAATGGTGTCCAGGTGAGATGGAAAAAGGAAATATGTAAAACATGCAGGACACCGAACCTCAAGGACCAAATTTAACAGATTTACAGACAGTTGGTAAGGCAACCGGGCTGGTGCATAGGGGACCATGGTTCGCTTCCTAGGATGAGCGTCCAGTGGGTCCTTGGGCAAGACCCTTCACGCTGCTGCCTACTGTAGCCACAAGGGGACGTGTGTCTCCTTGTGCCAGTCCAAGCCCGGATAAATCCAAGGGTTGTGTCAGGAAGGCGACGTAAAAACTCCTGCCAAATCAAATATGCAAATTGGATTTGCTGTGGCAACCCCAGAAGGGAAAAAGCCAAAAGGAGTCATCATCACAGATACAGACGACCTTTATTTATCTCCAGCCGAAATCAGTTTCTTCATCAGTTCAGTAAAAAATAAGTGAATCATTCTACTGAGGTGTTCACTGAACTTGCCCCTCTCATTTGACCAAATGAGATGTGGGATAGTCTGGCATTTTTGAAATGTCCTCCACCTTAGGGTTGGTCTTGGAGGTCTTCAATAGGAGGTACTGTTGGGACTCGTTGTCCCTTTATTTCCCATGATATCCATTCCTGATCCGTGACACAATCACTGCATCATCAGTGTATTTTGGGATGTAACAGTTGCAGTGGTGGGCCCTCAAGGTGTCGCAATACCACTGCCTCTGTCAATTGGTCAGAAGCCTGCGATCCCAACCTGTCGGCTAACAACCCCCAACTGTCAGTCAAACCAGCATCCTGTTTTCCCCATCACCCACTTCTGCCGTAACTGCTATGAATCTGGTCAGACCAGGTCGTTAATCACCGGGACAACAGCCAACAACATTGAGGGCTATAAGAACCCCCGCTTGAGACGACACATCGTCAAATCGTCATTGCACATCATCAGCACATCACCGGCGCATCACCGTCGCACATCATCGGCACACATCACCGGGCTGCATCCCCGTTTCCCGTGGAGACCTGACGCACCTGCTCTCCCGTCTGAATCCGTAAGCCCACATCAGGGACCCGTTACCCCGTGTCAGGGATCCTTCTGTCTGTCCGAACTCGCAGGCCCACACCAAGGACCCGTCTCGATACCCAGACCGGTAAGACCTGCCTCAGTGAGCCGTCCACCTGTCTGCATCCGTAAGCCCACACCCGCGAGGTCCGCATCTTTTCAGACCATGTGAGAAAACGCCAAGCTTTTTCCCCGTTCACCCCTGATCCCTAATTAAAGAGTGTTAAACGTGACGCATCTGTGTCCTCTCCTGTCTGTTCTGGTGGCCCTGTGTCTCAGCTGTGACAGCACAATCTGACCACAAAATGGACGCAGCACACGTTTCCTCTAACATGGACTTAGCCCCTCCGGAGCCCCCCACCGCTATCCTGCACCAGCAACAACAACTCGCTGAGATCACCCAACTTCTGACTCACCAAACCCCTGCGGCTGCCTGTCCAGATCCGGCCAGTCCACTTGCCAGCTTAGCTCCCGAGCCTCCTGTCCTGGCCATGTGGCTGTGGCTGCTGCCGAAGCAGAGTTTGAATGTCCGACCCCTGCATCCACGTCCTTCGGCAAGGTCATTGAAGAAATGATCAGTCTTCGACCCCGGGCGCATCGAGACCGGGAGCCACCCTCTATCCGCTCCCAGCAAGGAAGTATCCGCATCGCTCCGCCCCACTTCTCATCAGTTTTGCCGGGTCCGCCTGTTCAGTCAGAACCCATGGAGATTGGTCGGACCACGCTCAGCATGGATCATCGACAACCGCTGCCTTTATCGTGGGAGGGACGGACACCGCCTTGCCGACTGTCCGCTTAGCCGGCCAAGCTCCCCGGCCGCTCCTCCTCTGGCTCCCCCCCTGACCCCCCATTTGGTGGTGGTGTTTTAGGGACATCAGAAGCCGTCCCTTGGGTGGGGGGTCCTGTCACGATCCTGCTACCTCTGTCAGTTGGTCAGCAGCTTGCGATCCCAACCTGTCGCCTAACAACCCCCAACTGTCAGTTAAACCAGCATCCTGTTTTCCCTGTCACCCACTTCCGCCGTAACTGCTATGAATCAGGCAGAGGTTGTAGGCGTTTCCGGAGGCGAGGTAGGTGTATTCATCCGATTACACACGTCCTGTAACTGACTGCTTAGCTGGTCGAGCCAACCTGCGATAGCAGAGCCCCCGGCGTTCTGACATTGAAACAGGGCTGTCATTTCTTTCACTAGACGGTGCACCTGATCCTGTCGCTGCCAAATCACTCCACCCTGTGCAAGTAATTAATTCTTAATTTCCTCTAAACTGACTGCATCTGTCTTGGTGAGATCATTCTCACCAAGACAGCCAACCTCCACCAAAATAAAACCGGAAACGCACAAACACAGCTTGACAGACGCGACACATAACATTACTCCTCCACCCCCAAGGTCCGACTCCTGGGGGACCTGGCCAATTATTTTGAAATTCCTCTATCTTGTCCAAAATCAAAGCTGGTTTAACACATTGATGATCCTCTGGACCGTAACCCTCCCACTTGACCAGTATTGTCTACCCCTTCTTCCATACATCCACCAATTTTTTAACCGTGTAGACCGGTCCACCATCGACAATGCGTGGAGGAGGAGGGGGGCCGAGTGGTTGACATCAAGGAGTTCTCGTGGCAATGTTTCACATTGGAAACGTGAAAGGTGGGGTGAACCTTGAGGGATCTGGGAAGTCTAACAAGTACTGCTGCTGGGTTAAGGACTTTGGCAATCGGGAAGAGACCCACAAACCTGGGTGCCAATTTGCAGGTGAATCCTGGAACAGGGAGATCTCGCGTCGATAACCATACATGCTGACCCTCTCGATATTCTGGAGCCCTTCTTCTTCTCTTGTCATATGGTTTTCTCATTTGTTTGAGCTCCAGCTGCCGGAACCTCCGCCTCCTGCTCCTCCTTCTGAAACACAGGGGGTGGATATCCGTAAACCTTATGAAAGGGCGAGATTCCGGAGGTCGATGTTGGAAGCGTGTTGTGTGCAAACTCCCAAGTGAGGTGTTGGCTCCAGAATGAAGGGTTCTGGGCCACAAGACATCTCAGACAGGTCCCCAGGATTTGATTTAATCTTTTGGTTCGCCTATTACTTTCTGGGTGATGCCCGGATGACGAGCTAACGGAGGCTCCAATAATTTTACAAAAGGATAGCAAAATCTAGATACAAACTGAAGACCCCGATCAGACACGATATCTTAGGGATATCCGGAATCTTAAATATGTTATCACACATAAATTGAACAGTCTTTTTAGGTGAGGGTAACTTCGCTAATGGAATAAAATTAACCATTTTTAAGAATCGATCTACCACCGTAAGAACTGTGGTGTTACCTCTAGAGGTTGGAAGACCGGTGACGAAATCTATCGAGATGTCTGGCCAGAGGCAACTAGGAACAGGTAGGGGATGAAGAAGACCGGACCGAGCACTTGTAGAGGGTTTCGAGCGAGCACACACACAACACGCCGCCACATACTCTCGCACAACCGCCACAAGGGTTGGCCACCAGAATCAGTCTAAGGAAGAGAACAGTTCGATTAACACCAGGGTGACATGACAGTTTGGATGTATGAGCCCACTCGGTCACCTTAAAATGTAAACATTCTGGTACATAAAGCAACCCTGGCGGACATTGGTCAGGTGGTGGATGGTCTGCGTTAGCTCGAATCACCTCGTCTTCCACAGCCCACCTCACTACTCTGACCAAGCAACCGCGGGGGAGGATAGACTCAGGGTGCTTAGCTTGAGGTTCAGGTTCAAATAAACGAGACAGAGCAGAGGTTTACCATTTCTGATCCTGGACGATAGGACAAGTGGAAAGAGAAACTGTTGAAGAAGAGACCACCTGGCTTGTCTGGCATTTAGACATTTGGCATTCTGAAGGTTTTGAAGTTTCTGGTGGTCGGTCCACACCATAAACGGATGTTTAGCCCCCTCTAGCCAGTGTCTCCATTCTTCAAGTGTGATCTTAACATGAGCGCTGCCCTGTTCCATCCAGCATCCACAGAAAGGGTTCGAAAATCTATGGCGAAGTCCGCAACTGAACATTTCCCTTGGTTCAGTCTCTTTAATGTGCGCGCCGCATTAAAGAGACATTAAGCCTTTTTCAGCGTGGCGGAAAAATAATCCGTCGATTGGCAGACAGAAGAATTGTTATTCCACTCCGCGGTGGCCCAGGCTGCTGCCCGCCCAGTCAGGTGAGAGATAATGAACGCCACTTTGGAGCCGGGCGTCGGAAAAGAGTTTGGGTTCAATTCAAAATGTAACTCACATTGAACCAATTGTCCTTCGCTCCGGAGAATCGTTCCGGAGCCGTCAGACGAATGGGACTTGTGGACACAGGGAGAGTCGAGGCAGTGGCTGGAGGCATTTCCGGAGGCGAGGTAGGTGTATTCATCCGATTACACATGTCCTGTATCTGACTGCTTAGCTAGTCGAGCCAACCTGCGATAACAGAGCCCCCAGCCTTCTGACGTTGAAACAGGGCTGTCATTTCTTTCACTAGACGGTGCACCTAATCCTGTCGCTGACTAATCACTCCTCCATGTGCAAGTAATTCATTCTTAATTTCCGATAAACCTACTGGGTCTGTCTTGTTGAGATCGTTCTCACCAAGACAGCCAACCTCCACCAAAATAAAACCGGAAACACACAAACACAGCTTAACAGACGCGACACATACCAGTTACCCCACGTCAGGGATCCTTCTGTCTGTCAGAACCCGCAGGTCCACAACAAGGACCCGTCTCAATACCCGGACCGATAAGACCTGCCTCAGTGAGCTGTCAGCCTGTCTGCACCCGTAAGCCCACACCTGCGAGATCCGCATCTGTCCAGACCACATGAAAACATGCCAAGATTTTGCCCAATTCCCCCCTGAACCCTAATTAAAGATAGATAGATAGATAGATAGATAGATAGATAGATACTTTATTCATCCCCATGGGGGAAATTCAGGAGTGTTAAACGTGACGCATCTGTGTCCTCTCCTGTCTGTTCTGGTGGCCCTCTGTCTGAGCAGTGACACAAGGCTAGCAAGGTCTTCTCTGCTGGCCTAAACATAGTCAGGATATTTTTTTCCACAAATATGTATTAGATTATACTTAAATTATTCCACATGGTCGGGTGAAAGCACATGTAAGAGTTGCCTGCATTTGGTTTTCGCCTGACACACCTCCGATGGTGCCAGTGGGGTAGCTGCAGAGCCATCAGCCAGGATTCATTGATGTTTTGCTCCATTATTCCCGGAACATCTTGCGGTGGTGGAGCAACAGCAGGGATGTCTCACTGCCGCCCCCTGCAGCTACCCCTAAGACCCCTCTTTCCCCCACAACATGTCCTTTCTTCTCAACCACAGCCAGAAACAGGGTCATTCTGCCTCTTCTGCCAAGTCCCTGCATACCCTCTTCAGCTTTGCCCCAGTAACTCCAATCTTCCTGAGGAGGTGCTGGATAGATGTTCCAACAAACCCCCTGCAGCCAACCTCCACAGGGTAAATGCACGTCGACCACCCAGCCCCTCTATACTCAGCTACCAACTCGGTGTACTTATCCTTCTTCCTTTCAAAGTCAGCCTCCATTCCTCCCTCCCAAGGGATTTTGAGCTCTGCCAGAATCACTGTTTTGGCTGCAGAGGACCACAGGATGACGTCTGGTCTCAGAGAGGTGGTAGTTATCTCTGGTGGGAACTTGACCTGCCGATTGAGGTCCACCCTTAAGTTCCAGTCGCATCCAGGTGTTAACAGCGATGAGGTCTCACTCTGGTGCGTGTTTTGAACTCCTGCCCCTTGTCCTATGAAGTGGATCAGCTTGAATTCCTTTGAAGGATAGTCTTTTACTGCTTGCATTCTCCGTGCTTCAGGGACCTCTGCCAACTTCCGAAGGACCTAATCGTGACACCACCTGAACCTGCCCTGAGCCAGAGCTTTCTTGCAACAGGACAGGATGTGCTGCAGGCTTGGATTTGGTGAGCTACAGAGATGGCAATTTTCCTCTGATCTGTACCGCCGGCTCAGGTTGCTTGGGCTGGGGAGAAGGTCGTAAGCTGCCCAAATGAGGAAGCTGAGCCTTTCTTGAGACAGCTTCCACATATCGGACCACTTGATCGTCCTATTGACCACTCCTTGCCAGGTTTTACAGCATCCTTGCTGCAGCTGGCTGAGTGCCTTGATCTTGTATTTCTCCTCCTCACTCCTGACCTCTTCAATCACCAGCTCTTTCCTCTCCTTTCTTGTGGCTTTGGACCACAACTTGTGGCGTATACTCTTCATTTCATAACTTTCCTAAGTTGGTTCGTCAGCTTCCAGCCCCAGGTGAAGATATTGAGGACAGGGTTTATGTTAAAAGTTTTTATCCAATCATTATTCACTATCATGTCTTTCCAGTCCAAAATCTGCATCTAGATCTTCAGAAGTGATCAGTGCTGGCGCATGGTACCTTAAAGTAAATGAGAACGGACCTGTGGCCTTAACCAATCATCAAGTTTGGCTTCACTGGGGCCACCTAGCAGGCCTATAGTGTCAGTTCATGCACATCTTTTGATTGCATACGTGATAGAGAGAGGCGGAGCTATGCAAAGCTGCATAGAGCAGACCTGAGCAGTCACGTCAATGTGATAAATAGGAAATAAGGATTTGTGTGGCGCCACACGTTGTTTTAGTTTTTTTCAACCTACAATGGCTGAAGGAGGCGAAGATATCGATTTGGTCGCAGACTTAATTACAACACTATTCTCAAGAAAAACTTTTCAAGAAAAGCTTGAACCTATAAAGAGAGGACGGGTGAACCCGTTAGCAAGAATGACTCAGCAGGAAAAAAGATTTATCCAACACTTTCAAGTTGATAACTATGAACAGTACACCTGGGTGGTTAATATTATTATTACTAATATATTATTAACGAATATGAATAGCCATGGTATTGTGGGTAGGTCGCATGACACCACCGACATAGCCAGCGGAGACGCCAGCAGAGACCGTGCCGGCGCGGCGATGCCACCGGTGACCATGCCGGTGCGGCGACTGTGCCAGCGCGGCGACTGTGTCGGCGCTGTGACGCCAATGGCAACTGTGCTGTCGCAGCAACGCCAATGGCAACTGTGATTGCGCAGCGATGCCACCAGCGACCGTGCCAGCGTGGCGATGCCAGGTCCTTTATCAGTTCCTTTTTGTTTCTGTTATTAGTCTATTGAATAGACAAATATAACTCTGTTGTACTTGACTTTATGTTCAGGTGATGCAGTTGTATGTGTTTTGGTCTAAATACATGTGTAGAGCCACGGATCAGAATTATGGTTTTAAGAGGTGGATTAAGTCGGGTAGGGCATCACTGCAGGCCCAGGTCTGAAATGCACGGCCAAACCAATGGACAGTTGTACTTAAATTCAAATGTGCAACATGAACATGAAGGGATCGGAGACACTGCCATGTGGAACCCCAGTGCTGTATAATACTGTCTGAGACACTGTTCCCTGGACTAATAATTGGAGTTCTTCCTGTCAGGTGGTCTGTGATCCTCGGAACAAAGGAATCGTCCACACCCATTGTTCACAGCTGGTTTCAAATTTCAGTGTTTGATGTTTTTGTTCTTTGGCTTGTGAAATTTGTTTCTTTGATAGTTTTCATCTATTTGCATCATTTCATTTGTTGAATCTTATTGTTGCTTCTTATTCAAGGCCTTTGTCTTCTTTGTTCTTGTTGTTTTTTCTGTCCTTTGTTTTATTGTTGAATGTTTTTGTCTTTTTCGTTTTGTATTTTTTACTCTCATCTTCTTGGCTTTTTCCTGCTGTTTTTTATTTGTCTTTTGTCCTTTTATGAAACATATTTTGCTTTTCTGTAGGATTGTTTAATCTTGTTGCATGGTTTTTGTGTGTTTTGTTTCTCGTGTCTTGTGTTGTCTCAATGTTTTGGTTATTTTCATTCTTGCCTTGTCTTTTGCAGTTTTTCTTATATATTTTTTAAATCTTTGTTTTTTGTCAAATCTTTTGTTTTTGTCACGTTGGTTTTTTAGGTCATAAGGCTTTTTTTAATCTTGGTTCCTATTTTGGTGTTTTTTTGTCTATTTTGTTCTGTCGTTTTTTTTTATCCTTTGTCTTTTTTTTCTCGTGTTAGCTTTTGTCTTTTGTATTTTTTTCGAGGCGTCTCGTCAAACCTCTGTATACTCTGGTCTTGTAATCCTGTGTTTTATGTCTTTTTTTGTTTGGTCAATTTTTTATCTTTTTTTTTGCCATTTCTTTTATCACTCTTCTTTGTTTTTGTTTCAGCTGATATATGAGGCATAAACTAATAGACAAATAGACGCCGTCGTTAGCTGCTCCGCTAATGTTTGTGGCTTCGTGTTTTTATCATTTCCATGGCGACACTGACTGAGAAACTAAACAGAGAAGCGAGAGCCTGTCCCTTTAAGTGGTGATAAATGAGGCGTCCGGCGGTGTCGGGTTTCATCGCCATCACACACGCACACACACACACGCGCGCGTACACACACACACACACAAACAGTTCCGTTCACCGCAGTCTCCTTTTGTCTTCAATGTGTGTGTATTTTCAATGAGTGTCTGTGTAGAGTAAGTGTGTAACCACGGTTGTGTATCTGTATAAATACTTCAGTGTGTGTGTGTGTGTGTGTGTGTGCGTGTGTGTGTGTGTGAGTGAGTGTATGTGTGTCTGCCGAGCGCCAAAGTCGAGGGCGGCAGATTGAATTGCTAATGCACCGCAGGGAGTGTGTGTGTGTGTGTGTGTGTGTGTGTGTGTGTGTGTGTGTGTGTGTGTGTGTGTGTGTGTGTGCG
>JAPTHA010000013.1:664414-676061 GCA_029814585.1 Gymnapogon annona
AATTAGGGGGACGTAACTGAAAAATCACTGCTCTAAAAGATCAAGAATAAGACACAGATCCTGTGTTTTTTTTAAAAACAACTTTAATTGAAAATTCTTGAAACATTTCAATCACAAATACCAGTGTCCACATGAGATACAGTACATCAGAGTTCAATCAAAAGAACCATGACAGACAAAAGAACAATAAATAATTCGCTGTGATAATTGTTCTGTTAATTCTATATTTTTCATATGAATTTGGATTGATGACTTTGGGTGAATTTCAGATTTGCTAAGTAGGAAATCTTTCTTCGTGTTATGGGAAATACGCCTTTGGAAACGGAGCCAAAAGTATGTTACATGAAAACAAACAGATCCTGTGCAGTGATGTGATCGGGATCAGGGGAATCTGCACCCAGCTCCGAGCGGACAGTCTCGCGATGTTTTCAGCGGGAACTTCCGTCTGAGGCGTCGCACTGATGACGTAAACGAGCTGCGACAGAGTGAGTGACAGACCAGAGGGAGTCGGGGGGGGGGTTGTGCGTAAGTAAGATAAGATGCAATTTTATTGATCCCACCACGGGGAATTTTTTTGCTTTCCAGCAGCCAAATACAAAGTGTATAAATAAGAGCTGACAGATATACATCAGTTTAATTCTTATACGACATACACTGTGTGTATTTAAGTAACAAGTAACGTGTATGGGTGTAACGAGGTGTGCGGAGTGTTGAAGAGAGAGAGAAAAACAGAATGGAAAAAATGTCACGACTGCTAAAGGAACACACACACACACAGTCCCGACAGTCCAGTCAGTGTTCCACAGTGTGAAAAAAAAATGAGGGGAAAATGACAATGATGTTCAAGTGCAGATAAACCGTAGTAAGGGTTTCTTCTGTCGTCCCACTTCTCAGTCCTTAAAATAGGGTTCTCCCAGCAATTTAGCTCAGAACACATCCAGAAGTCTTCACCAAGACTTCAGAGGTGTCCTCCTGCTGACGAAGCTTCTGGGTTAGAAGCGAAACATCCTCCCTTTTTCTACAAGTACAGATGACGACAGAAGAAACCATTACTGCCATGGATTTTTCCTGTACGACTGAGAGCCTTCACAAGCAAAGTGCAGATAAAGCAACTGCAATTTAAAGCCACTGGATCTGTGTGTGTGTGTGTGTGTGGGGGGGGGGTCGTTAACAGAGACATATTGGACATGTTTCAGACATTAACAGACATATTGGACATATCAACCTTCCAATGACCGAATGTGGCGTCGTGATGCTGGCGACAGGACAAGTTGTGAGGTTTTGTCATGAAACAAGAAACAGTTTTATGAACTCATTGGTGTTACCTCTTATTTGCTGCTCTGGTCCATAAACATATCTCTTAAGGACAGACCATCAAATTCTGGTCGTCCAGGAAATGTTCTGTCCATGATCTAACAGTTAATTGAGTCTCTGCTTCATCTGCTCCTGAAGAGATGTGTTTGTTCTGTTGCATTCCATTGCGTTTCACTGACCACTTCTTCATTTTGTTTTGATGTAGAAAGGAGTCGGGGCGTGGATTTTAAGTGACATCTAAAAGTCCCATCTGGTGACTTTTACAGCAAACATGGATGGAAGACCCACCTGTGACCAGTGTGGAAGGACTTTCACCAGGAAGAGTTATCTTAAATATCACCAACGCATCCACAGTGGAGAGAAACTATATGTTTGTGACCAGTGTGGGAAGACTTTCACACTGAAGAGTCACCTCCAACGACACCAACTCTTCCACAGTGGAGAGAAACCATATGAATGTGACCAGTGTGGGAAGACTTTCATCATAAAGAGTACCCTTAAGACACACCAACGCATCCACAGTAGAGAACGACCATATGAGTGTGATGAGTGTGGGAGGACTTTCACTCAGATGAGTAATCTTACGACACACCAACACATCCACAGTGGAGAAAGACCATATGAGTGTGACCAGTGTGGGAAGACTTTCACACTGAAGAGTCACCTTAAACGACACCAACGCTTTCACAGTGGAGAGAAACCATATGAGTGTGACCAGTGTGGGAAGACTTTCACAATGAAGAGTCACCTTAAACGACACCAGAGCTTCCACAGTGGAGACAAACCATTTGAGTGTGACCAGTGTGGGAGGACTTTTACCAGAATGAGTCACCTTACGACACACCAACGCATCCACAGTGGAGAAAGACCATATGAGTGTGACCAGTGTGGGAAGACTTTCACCTGTAAGAGTCACCTGAACGATCACCAACGCATCCACAGAGGAGAAAGACCACATAAGTGTGACCAGTGTGGGAAGTCTTTCACCCTTAAGAGTCACCTTAATGATCACCAACGTATCCACAGAGGAGAAAGACCACATGAGTGTGACCAGTGTGGGAAGACTTTCACCTCTAAGAGACACCTTAATGATCACCAACGCATCCACAGAGGAGAAAGACCATATGAGTGTGACCAGTGTGGGAAGACTTTCACCATAATGAGTCACCTTACGAGACACCAGCGCAGCCACAGTGGAGAAAGACCCTACTGGTGTGTCCAGTGTGAGAAGACTTTCACTGCAATGAGTAGCCTTATGAGACACCTACGCAGCCACAGTGGAGAAACACACCAAAGTCTGGATCCAAAATTACTTCAGCTTCAGACGACAGGAAGAAACCCAGAAACCAGCAGCTCAACTTGTTTTTGTAGGAACATCCAACTTAAATCCCTCCAGATCAGACTCCATAGAGTCCAGATGTGAAGACAAACCCCAGACTGAAAACTGTTGAGTTTGTCCTCATAAAGAAGGGTGTTCTAATGCAGTCGCGCACACACATGCACACATATATCGATGTATGCATATACATATATAACACTGTTCAGCAACAAATTTATCATTGAAGTTTTTAGAGGTGATTTACATGAAATGAGTTCAATGATATTGTTGTACATGGATCCCTTGTATTTCGCGGTTAATGGGGACCAGAACCCCCCCACCCCCCGCGCGAAAGACAAAATCTGCCAAGTAGTGACTGTATACATACATGCGTGTGTATACATACATGCGTGTAATTGTACATAGATGTAAATAATGTGTAAATACTGTGTATTTAGTGTGTAATGTGAAAAACATTTGTGTATGAAATTGATAAACCTAGATTAGGTGGATGGTACAGTGCATGTGTACTATTAGTGTACTACTGTATATATGTACTATATTGTAACGGCCTGTACAGTCTTATGTTCTATTTGAAGTTATTGTGTTCTAATGAGTGTGTGCTGCTGGCCGGAGTTGTGAAGTTGGGAATTTCGGGGTGTAAGTGAACGCACTGTGGAGTTGTGTTGACGGGCTACGTCTGTGTGTGTGTGTGTGTGCGCGGCGTGTGTGGAACTGGAGAGAAGAGATGTGTGTTCATGAGCGGAATACTGTACATTTCTATGATAATAGAACCCCTCACCCTGGCCCATGCTAACCATCTGACCCACCCTAATCCCTCCCCCTGACCCACCCTAACCCTCCACCTGACCCATCTTCATCCTAACCCCTCCAGTTGATCCACCCTGAGCTGAGTGGGTGTGTGAGGGCCGAGAACAACTGCTTGCAATTTTAATTAGGGGGACGTAACTGAAAAATCACTGCTCTAAAAGATCAAGAATAAGACACAGATCCTGTGTTTTTTTTAAAACAACTTTAATTGAAAATTCTTGAAACATTTCAATCACAAATATCAGTGTGCAAATGAGATACAGTACATCAGAGATCAATCAAAAGAACCATGACAGACAAAAGAACAATAAATAGTTGTTTGCTGTGGTAATGGTTCCGTTAATTCTATATTTTTCACATGTGTTTTGATTGATGACTTTGGAAGAATTTCAGATTTGCTAAGTAGGAAATTTTTCTTCGTGTTATGGGAAATACAGCTTTGTAAACGGAGCCAAAAGGACGTAACATGAAAACAAACAGGTCGTGTGCAGTGGTGTGATCGGGATCAGGGGACTCTGCACCCAGCTCCGAGCAGACAGTTTCACGCAGTGACTCTTAAAGAAACAATTGATGAACTAGACCTTCTGAGTAACCCCCTAGAGTAGTGTTGGGTTTTTTTTGTGTGTGTGTTTTTTTTTTTTGTTTTTTTAATTTTGTTATTGTTTTTCATGTGAGCGTGTATGCAAAATACCTGCACTGGATTTATTTTGTTCTGTCTATATGAAGAAATATTGAAATGTTGCCAAGTCAGTTGTATACATGTATATTTTGTTAATAAAATAATAATAATAAAAAAAAAACTTCCGTCAGCGGCGTCGCACTTATGACGTAAACGAGCTGCGACGGAGAGACTCACACCAGAGGGAGTCGGCGGGCTGTGTGTAAGTAAGATAAGATACAACTTTTTTGATCCCACCAGGGGTATTTTTTGCCATCACAGCAGCGAAATACAAAGAGTATAAATAAGAGCAGACAGATATACGTCAGTTTAATTCTTATACGACATATGTATGTATTTAAGTAACAACGTGTATGGGTGTAACGAGGTGTGCGGAGTGTTGAGTTGGAGCAGTTGTGAGTCGGACTGAGTGAACACGGAGACACCGTTAGTCCCGAGACACACACACACACACACACACACGGGGGGGGGGCGAAACACAGACAAAGGCAGAGCTCCACTGGATCTGTGTGTTTGTGTGTGGGGGGGGTGGGGTCGTTAACAGAGACACATTGGACATGTTTCATAGATTAACAGAAACATGTGGGATCATGTTATTTATGCACATGTACATTATAACCTACAGATATCGCTTAATAACATGTATAATATTGTTATAATTTTAATTTCTCTTCAGGCATTTCAGGTTGTTTATATTTCTTTAGGTTATTGACATTTTTATACTTTGGTTGTTAATGCATGATAATATTAGTAGTTGTGAGTATTAATAGGTTATTATGGGATGTATTTGACCGGTCTGTAGATTGAATTGGTCTTAATATGGAACCTGAACTAATATTATTGTTATTATATTCAGTGTCATTTTATTCGTTGAACAGATTCATCCCAAGGATTAGGCTCCACTCTGGGTTAGGGCCACACCCCAAACCCCTGGTGGAACCTTTTGTGGTCTCACACACACAAATACTGGTCTAGGAAATGTTCTGTCCATGACCTAACAGTTAATTGAGTTTCTCTGGTTCATCTGCTCCTGAAGAGATGAGTTTGTTCTGTTACATTCCATTGCATTTCACTGACCACTTCTTTTTCTTTGTGTTTTGATGTAGAAAGGAGTCGGGACGCGGGTTTTAAGTGAAATCTAAAATTTACAGCTGGTGAAGATCACTACAATCCAGCAAACATGGATGGAAGACCCACCTGTGACCAGTGTGGTAAGACTTTCTCCCACAAGAGTTACATTAAGACACACCAACGCATCCACAGCGGAGAAAGACCATATGAGTGTGAACAGTGTGGGAAGACTTTCACCCGAATGGGTCACCTTAAGACACACCAACGCGTCCACAGTGGAGAAAGACCGTATGAGTGTGACCAGTGTGGGAAGAGTTTTACCCAGATAGGTAATCTTACGACACACCAACACATCCACAGTGGAGAAAGGCCATATGAGTGTGACCAGTGCGGGAAGACTTTCACCATAATGACTCACCTTAAGACACACCAACTCATCCACAGTGGAGAAAGACCATATGAGTGTGACCAGTGTGGGAAGACTTTCACCCAGATGAGTAGCCTTAGCATACACCAACGCATCCACAGTGGAGAAAGACCATATAAGTGTGACCAGTGTGGGAAGACTTTCACCATAATGACTACCCTTAAGACACACCAACGCATACACAGCGGAGAGAAACCTTATCACTGTGAGCAGTGTGGGAAGACTTTCACCAGTAAGAGTCACCTTAAGACACACCACCGTGTCCACAGTGGAGAAAGACCCTATGAGTGTGACCAGTGTGGGAAGACTTTCACCCAGATAGGTAATCTTACGACACACCAACACATCCACAGTGGAGAAAGGCCATATGAGTGTGACCAGTGCGGGAAGACTTTCACCATATTGACTCACCTTAAGACACACCAACTCATCCACAGTGGAGAAAGACCATATGAGTGTGAACAGTGTGGGAAGACTTTCACCCAGATGAGTACCCTTAACATACACCAACGCATCCACAGTGGAGAAAGACCATATGAGTGTGACCAGTGTGGGATGACTTTCATCGGAATGAGTAACCTCAAGAGACACCAACGCATCCACAGAGGAGAAAGACCATATAAGTGTGACCAGTGTGGGAAGACTTTCACCCAGATAGGTAATCTTACGACACATCAACACATCCACAGAAGAGAAAGACCATATAAGTGTGACCAGTGTGGGAAGTCTTTCACCCAGATGAGTACCCTTAAGACACACCAACGCAGCCACAGTGGAGAAAGACCATATCAGTGTAACCAATGTGGGAAGACTTTCATTGAAATGAGTCACCTCAAGAGACACCAACGCATCCACAGAGGAGAAAGACCATATTGGTGTGACCAGTGTGGGAAGACTTTCACCCAGAGGGGCCCCCTTCATACACACCAACGCATCCACAGTCGAGAAACACCAATATCTGGATCCAAAAGTGCCTCGGCGTCAGACGACAAAGAAACCCAGTGTCTGAACCAGCAGCAGCGACCTGTTTTTGTCGGAACATCCAACTTAAATCTCTCCCGATCAGGCTCCATTGAGTCCAGATATGAAGACAAACCCCAGACTGAAAACTGTTGAGTTTGTACTCAGAGTAAAGAATTGTGTTATAATGCAGCACCTTCACTCACACACGTATGTATGTGTGCATATATATATAATGCTGATCAACAACAAACTTGTTGTTTTGAGCTGATTTAGCATAATTTTGGTGCTGAATCACATTGTTTTTTCTCAATCAGGTCTGTTGAAGCCAATAAAATAATAAATTATCCTTTTTTGGAGTATATAAAGTTAATTCATTAATCTTCCAAACCCGTTGCATCCTTTGCAGGAGTCACTGGAGCCTATCCCAGCTACTCAGGGTGAAGGCAGGAGGGGGACCCTGGACAAGTCGCCAGTTCATTGCAGGGTCACACACAATCACACACATTCATACTGGGATGGGCAAGGTGGCTGCACTGTCTTCCCCACACAAGAGAGAGTGGGTATCGAAACGCCAACCCTTTGGTTACCAGACCACCTGCTCTACCACCCGAGCCCCGCATATAAAGTTTATAAAATAATCAAGTAAAAATATATAAAAACTTAACATGAAAATAATTTAAAAATTGATCGAATTGCTTTTCTATTTTGGAGCATATAAAGTTTATTAATTAATGAAATAAAAAATTATAAAAATTTTGGTTGGATAAGTTGCTCCCCACGTAGTATTACAACATTTTGAGATATGGATTAGAAAGCATAAGGAGACACTTCTGTAGTTGTTTGCCAGAAAAATAATTCAGTTAATTCTATATTTTTCATATAACTTTGAACTGGTGACTTTGGAAGAATTTTTGATTTGCTGATTAGGAAATCTTTCCTTTTTCTGTTTACAGAAATCAATTTACAATTCAAGACTGGGAAAATATCACAAACATACAAATAAATTACAATGCAAGCTATGGCGGAGTGAGGACCATAGACATTTGCCGGATCGGAAATCTTTCTTTGTCTTGTGGGAAATACTCTTTTGTAAACGGAGCCAAAAGGACGTAACATGAAAACAAACAAACAAACAAATCCTGTGCAGTGGTGTGATCGGGATCAGGGGAATCTGCTCCACGTTTCCGGTCCAATTTGGAGCGGACAGTCTCGCGATGTTTCCAGCGACAATTCCCGTCAGCGGCGTCGCACTGATGACGCAATCAAGCTGCGACGGAGAGACAGACCAGTCGGCGGTGTGTGTAAGTCCATAAATAAAGTACATTGAAAAACAGTTGTTGTGCGTAAGTAAGATAAGATAAGATAAGATACAACTTTATTGATTTTTTGCGTCACAGAATCTGAATCTGAGCAGCCAAACACAAAGAGTAGAAATAAGAGCAGACAGACATACATCAGTTGAATTCTTATACGACACACACTGTGTGTATTTAAGTAACAAGTAACGTGTATGGGTGTAACGAGGTGTGCGGAGTGTTGAGTTGGAGCAGTTGTGAGTTGGGCTGGGTGAACACGGAGGCACCATTAGTCCTGAATCATACACACACAGTCCCGAGAGTCCAGTCAGTGTTACACAGTGTGTCTGTGTTGGGAGGGGGGTTTCAAAATTAACAGATGCATGTTGGATCATATTGTTTATACACATGTACATTATAACCTACAGATAAATGTAATAATAACATATTCAGTTTATCATTTATACACATGTACATTATAACCTACAGATATCATTTAATAACAGGCATAATATTATTAAAGTTGCATTTAATTCTTCAGGCATTTCAAGTTGTTTATATATGTTCAGGTTATTCATATTTACATACTTTGGTTGTAAATACGTGTAGTTGTGAGTATTAATAGGTTATTATGGGATGTATTTGACTGGTCTATAGATTGAATTGGTCTGAATGTGGAACCTGAACTAATATTATTGTTAATATCTTCAGTGTCATTTTATTCATTGAACAGATTCATCCCAAGGGTTAGGGTCCAGTCTGGGTTAGGGTCTGACTGGACCCTTTAGCGGCCTGGTTTGACACCTACCATGTGTATGAGATCTTCTCACACACACATACACGAGTCAACTTTACTTTACGGGGGCGGCTGTGGCTCAGTTGGTAGAGCGGGTCGTCCAATAGCCTAAGGGTTGGCAGTTTGAATCCTGGCTCCTAATGTCCACATGTCGAAGACACTGAACCCTAAATTGCTCCCAGTGGAGCAATGTCCACTGGTGTGTGAATGGGTGAAACTGAGGCTAATGTAAAGTGCTTTGAGTGCCTTAAATGTGTAGAAAAGCGCTAAAGAAATGCAATCCATTTACCATTTACATTGACCTTATGTGACGTCTTGTTAGCAAATCCTATCAAACTAGAAAATTACCATAAACATTTTATATACAATAGGGCCGTTTCAGCCAATTTTTCAGCACTTGGACTCTGATTATACATGAAATTGGTCTCAGTTGACTTTCAGTGACCAAATTAAACACATTTTATCAGTGATTTTATAACTATTTAAAGAATGTGCCAACACTGGCCACCACCTGACAATTATCTCCATCTTTCAATATCTGTTGTTATCTGTTATTTGCTGCTCTTGTCCGTAAGCACACCTCTCGAGGACAGACCATCTAATACTGGTCGTCTAAGAAGTGTTCTGTGCATGACCTAACGGTTAATTGAGTGTCTCTGCTTCATCTGCTCCTGAAGAGATGTGTTTGTTCTGTTGCATTTCACTGACCACTTCTACTTTTTCTTTGTGTTTTGATGTAGAAAGGGGTTGGGACGTTGATTGGAAGTGACATCTAAAATTTACAGCTGGTGAAGATCACTACAATCCAACAAACATGGATGGAAGACCCACCTGTGACCAGTGTGGAAAGACTTTCGCCTATAAGAGTTTCCTTAAGAGACACCAACGTATCCACAGTGGAGAAAGACCATATGAGTGTGACGAGTGCGGGAAGACTTTCACCCATAAGAGTCACCTTAAGCCACACCAGCGCATCCACAGTGGAGAAAGACCATATGAGTGTGACCAGTGTGGAAAGACTTTCACCGTAATCCGTACCCTAAAGACACACCAACGCATCCACAGTGGAGAGAAACCATATCACTGTGACCAGTGTGGGAAGATTTTCACCACAATGGCGATCCACAAGAGACACCAATGCATCCACAGTGGAGAAAGACCATATAAGTGTGACCAATGTGGGAAGAATTTCGCCACAATGAATACCCTTAAAACACACCAACGCATCCACCGTGGAGAAAGACCATATCATTGTGACCAGTGTGGGAAGACTTTCACCACAATGAGTATCCTCAAGACACACCAACGCATCCACAGTGGAAAAAGACCATATAAGTGTGACCAGTGCGGGAAGACCTTTATCCAGATAGGTAATCTTACGACACACCAACACATCCACAGTGGAGAAAGGCCATATGAGTGTGACCAGTGTGGGAAGACTTTCGCTACAAAGAGTACCCTTAAGTCACACCAACACACTCACAGTGGAGAAAGACCATATGAGTGTGACCAGTGTAGCAGGAGATTCACCCATAACAGTACACTTAAGACACACCTACGTATCCACATTGGAAAAAAACCATATGACTGTGACCAGTGTGGGAAGACTTTCACCACAATAACTCAACTTAAGACACACCAACGCATCCACAGTGGAGAAAGACCATTTGGGTGTGACCAGTGTGGGAAGACTTTCACCCAGAAGAGTACCCTTAAGATACACCAATGCAGCCACGGTGGAGAAAGACCATATGAGTGTGACCAGTGTGGGAGAACTTTCACCATAATGAGTAACCTCAAGAGACACCAACGCATCCACAGTGGAGAAAGACCATATAAGTGTGACCAGTGTGGGAAAACTTTCACTCAGATGAGTGACCTTAAGAGACACCACCGCATCCACAGAGGATACAAACCACATGAGTGTGACCAGTGTGGGAAGTCTTTCACCGAGATGAGTGACCTTACGATACATCAACGCGTCCACAGTGGAGAAAAACCATATAAGTGTGACCAGTGTGGTAAGACTTTCTCCATGAACAGTAACCTCAGGAGACACCAACGCACCCACAGTGGAGTTAGACCATATAAATGTGACCAGTGTGGAAGGGCTTTCACCAGAATGCATTGCCTTAAAGATCATCAACGCCTCCACAGTGGAGAGAAACCACATGAGTGTGATCAGTGTGAGAAGTCTTTGACCAAAATGAATTCCTTTGAAGATCATCACTGCATCCACAGTGGAGAGAAACTATATAAGTGTGACCAGTGTGGGAAGTCTTTCATCAAGATGGCTACCCTTATGACACACCAACGCATCCACAGTGGAGAAAGACCATATGAGTGTGACCAGTGTGGGAAGACTTTCATCACTAAGAGTGATCTTAGGGTACACCAACGCATCCACACTGGAGAAAGACCATATAAGTGTGACCAGTGTGGGAAGACTTTCACCAGAAAGGGTCATGTTGCATATCACCAACGTATCCACAGTGGAGAAAGACCATATGAGTGTGACCAGTGTGGGATGGCTTTCACCCACAGGAGTAGCCTCAAGATACACCAACGCATCCACAGTGGTGAAAGACCATATCAGTGTGACCAGTGTGGGAAGTCTTTCACCCAGATGAGTACCCTTCAGAATCACAAACGCCTCCACAGAGGAGAAAGACCATATTGGTGTGACCAGTGTGGGAAGACTTTCGCCCAGAGGGGCCCCCTTCATACACACCAACGCATCCACAGTCGAGAAACGCCAATATCTGGATCCAAAAGTACCTCAGCATCAGACGACAAGAAGAAACCCATAGAAACTCCATAGAGTCCAGATGTGAAGACAAACCCCAGACTGAAAACTGTTGAGTTTATCCTCAGAGTAATGAATTGTGTTCTAATGCAGCACCTTCACTCACACACGCACACACATATGTATGTATACACACACACATATATA
>JAPTHA010000013.1:788732-800185 GCA_029814585.1 Gymnapogon annona
TGTTATTTTATTCTGCCGCTAGTCACAGCTGTCAGTGGCAGCATGGAGAGCGAGGCTGAGAGAGAGAGAGAGAGAGACACGGGCTGCTGCTGATAGGCTCGCTCGCCCCAGGTCCAGACCTCGTCCTCAGATCTGATCAGGTCAGATCAGAGTCGAGACGATCGATGGATGTCCAACTGTTCCTTTATTCTGATACGCACGTCAACATTAACAGGGTTGTAGAATGTTGTGCTGTAACAGGGTACTTGTAGGTGTTTAACAGCTCCGTACTGCTGATGCATCCTGGGTAAATTCATTGTGGGAATAATATCCAACTGCATGTATGGACATCCTGAGGGTGTGTTTAGAAATCACATCTTCAGCTTTTATGAAATCCATTTCAAAAACCCTCTAAGGCCTGTTTTTAACACCGTTTCAGTAATATTGTAGTTGTTTGATGCTGTAAAGAAGTGGTTGAAATCTCATCTTTCTGATCCATTCAAGTCCCATGTGATTGACAGTTGGAGTTGGAGCCAGTCACAGAGCAACACACACTTGTCTTCACCTCTTACTTTACAGACAGAAATAGGCCTCAGTTCCGTAAAGCTGAGACTGAGCTGAACACTTTGATGTAAAACACTTGAATTTTGTGTTATTTGCAAGAACCAGGTGAATTGCAGGCGGTCTGTATAAATGTATAAACGAGCAGTTCAGTTCAGACGGAACCTCCACATGTACGATTCCAAATACATCTAAGAACGAATCCAGTTGTTTGTCAGGTTGAAATCGCAGGTTCCTCATGGTTCCTGGTCTTTGCTCAGATACAGGTCTTGGCGACTCGGTCTGCTCCAGTCCCAGTATCTCCAGCACCACAAGTCCAAAGATGGAGCCCCCACCGTCCCCCCACGCCAACCGCAAGAAGCACCGGCGGAAGAAGAGCACCAGCAACTTCAAAGCCGACGGCCTCTCTGGTACTGCAGAAGGTAACGCCATCCCCCCTCCCCCTCGCCTCAGTTTCCCCACCCGGGTCCGCCCAAGTCCAGTAGGACCCCTGTCTTAAAACACCAAGACCCCCACGTAGAACTTAAATATAAAATGACGAGAACCTCAATCTGGAAAAAACAGAGCTTCCTTGTAGAAAGAACCCAAACCTCAATCCAGAAACACTAGAACTTTGATACAGAAAGGCTTGAAACTCCATTTACAAACAGCAGAATCAGTACTTCCATCTGGAACCGCCAGAACCTCTATTTACAAACACCAGAACCTCAATCTACAAATTCCAGAGCCTCAATATTGAAAGGCTAAAACCTCCATTTAGGAACAGCAGAATCAGCACTTCAATCTAGAACCACCAGAACCTCAATATATTGAAAAGGCTAAAAAACAACAGGTTCAGTGTTTAAAAACAGAAGAACCAGAACCTCCTCGTAGGACCACCAGAACCTCCACCTTGAACTGCCAGAACCTCCATCTAGAACCACCAGAACCTCCATTTAGAAACACCAGAATCAGAACCTCCATCTAGAACCAGCAGAATCTCCATCTAGAACCACCAGAATCTCCATTTAGAAACAGCAGAATCAGAACCTCCATCTAGAACCACCAGAACGTCCATCTACAAACACCACAGCTCCCAATCTAGAACCACCAGGATCCCCTTGTAAGAAACATCAAAGGCAGCTTGAAAGTCCAGTCTTCTCAGAAACACGAATCCAGGTCCACCAGAACCTCATTCACTAAAACTTGAATCTAGATCCAACAAACCAGTAAAATGTTGTTATTTCAGGACCAGGGGTGGGGAAACGCAGCCATGTTTGGTCATGTGATGGTTATGTTTGGTCATGTGATGGTTATGTTTGGTCATGTGATGGTTATGTTTGGTCATGTGATTGTGTCCTGAGCTCGTCTATGAGCAAAGGATTTCTCATTCATCCCTTCATTCTGTCAGCCCTTCATCTGGTCATCCTGTCAGGTTTCTCCTTCTTCCTCTTCTTTTCCTTCGTCTCTCTTTGTGGCTCAGTTTGTAATATAACCTTTTCCGTTTTTTCTTTTTTTTTTTGGTATAGTCTCTGTTTAAATTTTAGGCACGACAGATTGTATCATGGTCATATGTTATTCTGAGGAACTGCCTCCTGATTGGCCAGTTTCTGTTCCACTTTTCTGACTGCTTTATTACACTGAAACATCGATTATGTTGTTTTGGGGGTTTTTAGTCCAATCAGTATCGTTTCACGTGTCGGTTCTTGACATTTTCCTCGACCTCTTAGTCAAACACTTGGATTTTTAACTCCTCAGAGTCTTCTTGGGCTTTAGCGTGAAACTGTTGGGGGGGTGTGGGGGGGGGGGGGTGACTGATGGATTGGCGGATGGATTGGTGACTGACTTGAGCAGAACGGTGGTGAATCTGTGGTGTGATTCCTGGTGGTTGTGAGATGAGCGGGGGTTTGATTGGTCTCTGGTCTGAACTCTGAGCCAACATTTAGAGTGGATCACAGTGAACAGCTGTGCGAGCAGCAGCAGATGTATAATGTTGGTCTTTCCATCACCAAGGCGTCAGTCACAGTGACGGATCGCCTCGGTTTCCTTCTGGGCCCGTCTTGCCCTTAAAGCCTCCTTCACATTGAATGATCCAATCAGAAACTCCACAATTATCCACAGCCTCGCTTCTCATCTCCGCTCAGCTTGTTTTTTTGTTTTTTTTCTTCTTTTTTTTTTTTCCAAACATTAATGAAGACGTGATTTACAATGATGCCGGCATTTTAGAAACCATTCTTCACACAATTATTCATACATATGGACAAAAGTATGTGGACACGTTGAATCAAGGTTTTTCTTGTTTAACAGGTCTGGGATGAGGAGTCCTTTTGGCTTTTTCCCTTCCGGGGTCACTATTTGATTTGGCAGGAGTTTTTACATTGGATGCCCTTTCTGACACAACCCACTCGACGCTCATGCCGGGAATTGAACCTGGCATCAGCCCGGTGCCTTACCAACTGAGCTATCCAGCCGGGACCACGTCTGGTTTTTTTTTTTTAACCATAACTATTGGTAAGGCTGGTGCATAGGGGGCCCGGTTTTGATTCCCGGGATTAGCATCCAGTGGGTTGTGTCAGGAAGGGCATCCTATTTTTCTCCAGAATTTTGAGGTTGTCAATGTTATCCACATTGTTTTAAAGGACAGTTTGTAGACGTAAACATTTTCATCATATGAGGACAGTTTGGAGTTGACATTATTGATATAAAATTCTGCTATTATTGTACTGGCCCCGCCCACTTCGCACCAAATTTGGCTAAATTTGGCCCACGGACTAAAATGAGTTTGACATCCCTGATATTGACTATATTTCTTAAAAAAAAAAATTGATTGGGAAACTGATATTTTACCAAACGATCAGCAAAAAAAAAAAAAAATTGGTTACTACTTTTCCAATAAATGAACTGCACCACATTATAGACCAAACGAAATTTTCAGTTCTATTTTATTTTCACTTATTTTGCCTTTTTTTTACAGTGTTACAGTATTATAACGATTTATTATTATATTATTATTTATATTTCTAATTATTTCTATTATTATTATTTCTTATTATATTATTAGAACGATTAATACATTATATAAATATAATGCATCGTCATGATAATGTTGCTGAAAAACATGAAAAAATGAGTCGTGGAACCAATCTATGCTGACGATGCTGTGTATTGTTTTTTATTTGTGGTTACACATTGATGGTGATGTTCCTAAATGGCTCCTACGTTCTCTCCTTTTTTCCCCCCTCCTCTATTTCTCAGCCTGAGAGGCTTAAGTGAAATATTATAAATAATCCACTGTAGTGAAATCTTTTATCAGTTGTGTCACTTTCATTATTCAATAAGCGATTAGTAACAGTCTTCCCAATTTAGCCATTAAGTACTGAGCGCGCTCAGTGGGCCTGTCACGCACGGCGGCTCCGTGAAGTATTTGCACGTCAGAGGATCAGGGTAATTCATGAGAGGGCACCGCCCCCGAGGGGATACCACCCCCCACCCCTGAAGGGTTGGGCCCCCAGGTTGGACCGCCACGACACAGAGACACAGCGATCTTCTGACACTGTTGGAGGAAAAACCCCGATCTCTCCTCATCAAAGCCATAAATATGGTTAAAAGAGTTGAATGTGATGACTGTTGAATGTGTTGAAGGTTGAATGTGTTGAATCTGTTAACGGCTGAATGTGTGGACTGCGATGATTGTTGAATGTGTTGAATCTGTTAACGGCTGAATGTGTTGACTGTTGAAAGTGTCGAGGGTTGAATGTGTTGAATCTGTTAACTGTTGAAGGTGTTGACTGTTGAAAGTGTTGACTGTGTCGATTGTTGAATGTGTTGACTGTGATGATTGTTGAATGTGTTGAATGTGTTGAAGGTCGAATGTGTTCAATCTGTTAACTGCTGAATGTGTTGACTGTGTTGATTGTTGAATGTGTTGACTGTGTTGATTGTTGAATGTGTTGACCGTTGAATGTGTTGAGGGTGTTGACGGTTGAATGTGTTGGTTTTGTTGACTGTTGAAAGTGTTGATGGTTGAATGTGTTAAATCTGTTAACTATTGAATGTGTTGACTGTGTTGATTGTTGAATGTGTTGACTGTGTTGACAGTTGAATGTGCTGGATGTATTGACTGTTGAATGTGTTGACTGTTGAATGTGTCGACTGTTGAATGTATTGGCAGTTGAACGCGTTGGCATCTGAACCTGTTGACTGTTGAATATATTAAATATTAAATGTGTTGACTGTTGAATGTGTTGGCTGTTGAATGTGTTGACTATGTTGAGTGTTGAATGTGTTGATTTTGATCCGTGTTAATCCAATGTCTGACGACCACATTCTGTATTGAATGTGGTGGTGTTGTGCCTTGTGTGTCTGTTGTATGTCTTGTGTTTATTTATTTTGTGTCTTTTGTGTCTGTTCAATGTGTGTGTGTCGTGTCTTTTGTGTCTGTTCAATGTGTGTCTGTCTGTTGTCTGTTCATTGTGTGTCTGTCGTGTCTTTTGTGTCTGTTCATTGTGTGTGTCTGTCTGTTGTGTCTTTTGTGTCTGTTCAATGTGTGTCTGTTGTGTCTTTTGTCGTGTGTGTGTACTGGTTGTTGTTAGAGCTTTTGGGAGTGTTTGATGTTGCTGTTTGTTCCTTGTGGATCCACCTGCGTCAGGTGGGTTTAACCTCGCTGACCCCGCCTTTTGATTGGCTCACATCTGCCAAGTGACCTCACAGGGTTTCCTCAGGGGTCGTCGAACAGACCCCGCCCACCCCACTTTGATTTTTCGACCAGCGAATTAGCCTGCGCTAGATGTCTACTTCTACTTCTCTTCCTCCTTCTGGTTCTCCTGGGTAATTCCTTTAAAGTCGGAGGTTAATCGGGGTCGTTCGGTCCGAAACAAGGACCTCCGTTGTGGACCCGAGTCCAGGTGGTCTGAAGATGAGTCTGGTTTCTATGGCAATGCAAACCCTTCCCCTCCGTGTCTAATCAGGTCTTGGTTTCCAGTTTCAGTTCAGTTTGCATCATATTTGTTTTTCGAGGTCATCCTCGTCTCTGGTTCTGGTTTTAATTCCTGTTTCTGCTTCTCAACCCCGATACATTTATGGATCAGAATCCATTGATTTCATAGATGAACTCACTCACTGTATCTTATGGAATTAGATTTGGCTCAAAACGTTCAAGCAAAACTTATTAAAAGTCAAACAAAAAAAAAATAGATTTGAGAAGAAATAGATTAAATCAATCAAAAAAACTATAAACAAAAAAATTAAATTTTTTGAAAGGTAACAACACCAGCATGCCGTGACGAACAAAAACAAATGTACTAGTTATAGAAAGTACGGCAAGAAAAATGAATTGCATCACTGTATCTTATCTGTAATATCTGATCAATTTGTTCTTTACTTACATAGATTTTAGCTTGGTTTCCGAAAACCCGCTGAGGTTTTCGCTCATTTTTACCTTCTCCATGGTTTGCTCTGTTTGTTACGTAAACCACACAAATTCAAAAGTTACAGACCGATATTGATGACAATTTTCAGGTAATGACCAGGAAATGCGACAATAAATTATTCGATTTTGAGGACCATCCAAGTTTTTGGGGCCTTTTTCAAGTTGGATAACCTCTCATCTAGCATTTCTCGTTTATCCGTTGCTTGGTAACCCACTTCAAGGCTATTTGATGTTAGAGCAGCATGCTTAACATGTCAACAACTTTTGATACCTCGCCTAATGTGAATGATTGAAAATAACGTCAACTTTTATTACATGGAGCGCATCGTGGCTTCACCCTGATTCCAGAGGGTTAGCGTGTCAGGTTTTTTGTTGCATTTGTACTCTACCCCACCCTACAACCGATCTAAAAGGAGCTACCACCTTTCCTCTTGAAGATGGAATTGTCATTAACGTTAATTTGTATGCAGTGGTGAGGATGTTGCAAGGGGGCGGAGCTTAAGCACATGTCACAATCGACCGTTGGATGTGAAGACGGAACAGGTTTAAACTGTGGGCGAAACGGAAACAGAGAAAACCCAGGGTCCAATATTTCTTTTTTTAGTCAGACTCGGGAACAGTCGTCCATAATATTTTCCAGGTTATTAATGTTGTAAAAGGCGTCGAATAATATGAGGAGTAATGACCTGTGTCGCAAACCAATACTGTGTGCGGTGACATTTAAGGCTTTTAATTTGTGTTTCCCGAGGCCCCCTTTAGTCGTCGTCCCGGCGCCCGGCATGCTGCCTGTCAGACGCCGCGTGGGGCCGAGTCGACGCCCCCCGCCACCAACCCCTCCCCCTCGCCACCGTGTAAATGCAGTACATTGGCTTTGTTGTGTTGCTAAAGGTTGCCGGTGTCAAAGTTCACAAATTGCCTCGACGCCGCCGTGAATGTCGCCACAGTAGCCGAGAGCGGCGGCAGTAATTACCCATAATCCAGCAGCAGAGTGTGTGTCCATGTGTTTGTGCATACGTTTAGGTGTGCTCACTCAAACACCAGAGGATTATGGGTGTTCTATATGGATTCAACTGGAAAACATTCATCCATTTACTGTATGTTTCCTCAGAACAGGATCAAGTCTTAAAATTGACATTTGTGGTTCAGTCTTTGAGAAATTATCCAAATATTTAGGTAAAATTGTCGCTTTTTAGTTCAGTCTTCAGAGTTTTGGGCTTGACTCTTCATCTGTTTGAAAGGTGTGTATTGTAAATCATCAGTTTCTTGCTTTTTTTTTTTTAATTGGCCTTCAGTATCTGCTGACATTTCAGCTCATTTTTGACGTTTTTTTAGTTTGTTTTAACATCTATTACTAAAATCTTCATCTTAATTTTCCAAATATTTGTGTAAAATCTTCATTGACTAACAACATTTTTGGTGTAAATCTTCCATTTTTAGGTATTTTTTGGTTTATTTTAATTTTTTTCTGTTTAAAATCTAACTTTTTAGCTTAGATTTTCTTTGCATGACCAACTTCTGTCTGAAAATCAAACTGAACTTTTTACCTGGAATTCAGGATCGTTGTGTGAAATGTGAAGAATTTATATGACGTTTCACTAAGATTTTTAAGATACTGTAATTAAATCTTTTACTTTTTAGTTCTGTTTGGTTTTTGGGTTTGTTTTTTTTATTTACCTACGTACTTTTTACCTCATTTTCCATTTTTTCACTTCTATCTTAAGAATCTACATATCTTAGTTGTGCTTGGCATAATTTACAATGCAATTTGCACAATTTACACTTCTCTCTGTACAATATACTGAATCTTAGTCTTGAATATTCTTTTTTTTTTTTATCTGTAATTCAACATCTTTGAGCATCAATGTCTTTATTGGCTTGTTAATAACCGTTCCTCAGGTAAATCTGATTGGTTTTGTGGTTAGTTCTGTAGCTTGTTTGAAGGTTCTTTCTGCAAAATAGATTTTTTTGATGTAATTCCTCATATTTTGGCCATTTTCCAGCTTTCACCTGTAAATCTTTTACATCTAGCACATTTAGCACTTATCCAATGGTCAAAACCCCGAGTACAAACACATTTTTTGTTGCATTTTTTTTCAGTTGAAAGTTGACTAAACCATCTGATCTGACGCTGGTTCTGTTCCGTCGTCTCGGTCTCAGTGTTTTTTGATTCGTTTTATTCATTATGCGCCGGCTCGGCAGCATTTAAATGGCCCTTTCTGGATTGTTGGTTTCCATAATTGTCAAGCAGCCGAACTTCACCGCCTTCCCCCGAAAACAGAATCATGGGAATTTAATTATGCTGGGGTTGTTGCTCTTGACCCCCCCCGGGCTTTAACCTCAAAGTAGCACAGGCTTCATACATGGTTTATCAATAGAAAGAATCTGTAGAAGCTGCTTTAATGTCACGTTTCCAGCAGGATGGACTGAACTGTTGTGTATTTAAAGGGACTAAAGAAAATAAAAACCTCCACAGATCTGAATTGGGTTTAAAGAAAATAAGTCAACGTATAAACAGTTGAAAAATGAAACAGGCCCATCTTTTCTTCAAGGATTTTTACAGATTCCATCCGTTTTACATCTATGAAAATAATGACTTGTTTTCCAAAAATAATGTCTTGGTTTCTGAAATTAACATATTTTCATAAACTAAAATGATTTTTCCTCAAAATATGACTTGGTCTTCTTCAAAGTAACTTTGTTTTCCCTGAAAATAACAAATATAATAAATAATGCTTATTATCCAAAAATAAAGGCTTAGTTGCTGAAACTGCAGCTTAGGTGCTGCAAATAACAAGTAGTAGTTCTTTTTTTTTTAAAAAAAAGCTTAGTTTCTCATAATAAAGTCTTATTACCTATAAATAGTGAGTTTGTTTCTGAATGTATGAGTCAGTTTCTCAAAATACAACTTGTTCACTGAAAACAAAGGCTAGGTTTCTCTAAATGGTTAGTTTTCTGACAATACAACTGGGTTTCTGTAAAATCTGAACTTTGTGAAAATAATTGCTTCTGAAAATACGACAGAGTTCAATTAGCTGCACCTTTATATTTCATAAAAATAAATAAAGTTTCTGTGAAATAGCAGCTTGAATTAACGTAATTTTCAAACTGTAAGTCACTCCGGAGTATATGTCGCACCAGCCGAAAAATGCATAATAAAGAAGAAAATATATAATATAATATATAAGTTGCGCTTGAGTATAAGTCACATTTTTGGGGGGGAAATTTATTTGATAAAATCCAACACCAAGAACAGACATTTCATCTTGAAAAGCAATGTAAAATAAAAATAGAATAGAGAACAACAGGCTGAATAGGTGTACGGTATGCTAACGTAACACATTTAGCTAGCGTTACATGACGCATAAACAACAGACTGAGACCGTACCTGGTTTGTTAGCGTAACATGTTAACACTTATTCAGATAATTATAGCATAAAGAACATGCTAACAAGTTTAGACAACTTAGTTTGAAAAATACGGTAGTTTCTTAAAAAATCAACATAGTTCCATGGTTTGTTCTTCTTCTATTCACTTTGGTCTGTTTTTTTGTAGCTGAAGTGGTTGACGGCTTTAACTCTGCGTTGGGAGTAAAATTACTTTAACCTTGAGTCTTTAGGCAGCCCTTGTAAACAGTGGTTTTAATGAACATTAACTCGTCGGACCGAACCCGTCGTTGGCCCGAAGCGCGGAACAGATGAAAAACGCCGCAGCCGTCATCTTGGGAAGGGGAAACGTGAGTGGGTGAAGGTGTTTGGACGGAGGAGTGGAGGCTGGGGCTTCGGCCTCGGGGCTCTTCCTTCCATCCTCGCCTTGCGTCCTTCCTCTGCTTGGACCGGGCCATTGATTATCCCATCGAAGCCAGAGGGAACTTGAGCTCGGCTGCTCTCAGACGATCCCAATTAGCCAAATGACTGGAGTTGAGGAAGAGCAAATGGTCGTTGGCCGGCGGTTCAGCCGTGACCACTCTGCCACTGATTAAACCTCTCATCATTTCAAACCCACAACTGCTGCAGAAACACTTGCACAAAAATACCACCAAGCATCAGCGCCAGTACAAGTACACAACGTGGACAAAAGTATGTGGACACGTTGAATTCAGATTCATTTTATTGTTATTGCACAAATCACTGATCTGGCAACAAAATGTCATAAAGAAGCAGCACAGAGTAGGGAAAAAAAAGGGCAGAACAGATGTACAACAAAATTGAAATCCTTGCATAACACAGACAATGTATACATGATTGAAGTCCCGAAGTCGATGACGATGACAAGGGCAGTGATGCGTTCTTTGGAGCTGAAAGAGTGACTGTCGTCGCAGGCTACTGTTAGCATAGCGCTTCAGCCGCTAACCGCTACCTAGGCACAACAGATCACAACTGTAACTCACACGCACCTCCAGTCCTCTCCCTTCTCCTCATTCTTCCGTCAGCTTTCACAGCAGAAAACCAACCAAAAAAACAAAACAGTCCAATGGAGACCTGATCCAGGAGTCCCTTCACAGCCGGCTGCACAGCTTAGCATCCGCCGCAACGCAGCCCAATATCCGTTAGCCGTTGGGTGCCATCATGATGATAAAACGGTTGTAGAACAGTTGGTAGAATTAACCGTTACCCAACTGAATGTAAACCCTGGTTGTACCGTCATCCCGGTGCACGACACCAGCTCCACAACCACTGCACTGATGGCATAGTCGCTCTCGGTGTTCATCGCTGTCGCTCATCCCAGTTGAAGACAGACTGGACTGGCTCACAATCCCACGTTGGTGTTAAGAGGGTCCGTGAAGTAGCAGTCCAGCTACTACCTCTCAAAAAACTTCAAAAATGACACGTGTCCATGTTGTACAAGAGTCCAATTAACACGAGCACAAGAGTTGGGCAGAAAAACTTAAAAGTAGGAAAAAGTATAGGAGCTGCTGTACAGGCAACCTACGAGGGTGCCAGGAGCCCCAAAGAGCCGCTGCCTCTCAGGCGCAGCCATGATGGAAATGATGGCCTGGAATAGAAAATAATAATGACTAATGTACAATAATGCATACAATTCAATACATATAGACACACAACACCCAGCTCACCCCATTCAAACACAAACACATCATAGCAATCTGTAAGAGCTCTGGTTCATGATCAAAACAATGTTTCCTTTAAGTTTGATGGTACATTTGTTTTCTAGATGAGAAAATAGCCGATGGTTAGTTGTTATAGAAGGTTATTAATTGCAGCATCAAAAATATGTTTGAAATTTAGAAGTAGAATACTTAAAAGCGTAGACGTGAATGAAAAAAAAACTGGCGGTGAGTGAGTTACGTATTAAAAAATAGCAAATCAGTTTTTCAAAAATACGACTCAATTTCTGAATTTAGTTAGTTTCTTGCTATAACTATTATGGAGCAATAACACATGGAAAATAAATCTACTTAAATGCAACTAAAGTACCTTTGTAAACCCACTGTGACCATATAATAAGATAACCAGTAATTGGACATATGTATGTATGTATATATATGTAT
>JAPTHA010000013.1:886253-897773 GCA_029814585.1 Gymnapogon annona
CATACATACACACATACATACATACATTAGATGCCGTTATTGTCCCACTCGGGGGAAATTTCAAGATCACAGCAGCTAAATACAAAGAGTACAAATCAGAGTAGACAGATATACATCAGTTGAATTCTTGTACAACATAGACAGTATGTGTATGTACTACATAGACAGTATACATGATTGAAGTCCCAGAGATGATCATGAGGGACTGCGGATGTGTCGTCTGGAGCTGGGAGACGGTGGTGTGAATGTCCTCACAGGCAACCGTAGCGTCGGTCGAGGCAGGATGTAAACAGTTAACGCTAACCGCTAACAGATAAATGCATACATACATACATACATACATACATACAGTCCCTCATTATCATCTCTGGGACTTCAATCATGTTTACTGTCTATGTTGTACAAGAATTCAATTGATGTATATCCGTCTACTATGTTTTTCTAATCGTTGTACTATGCCGCCGTAATTCTGAAATTTCCCCTAGTGGGACAATTAAAGGCATCTATCTACATACATGCATACATACATGCATACATACTTACACCACTCCCAGCCAGTCTTGCTCCCGTTGTAGTACCAATATGACATGTATCAGTATCTTTTGAAACACTTCAACATTCAGAATACTCATATAGTGTACTTCATTCACTACTGCTTAGTAACACTGCCCCGGTCCACCTCCATTGTATGTTTGTATCTTTCTTTGACTTTTGCAGAGCTCCCAGTTTAATGAAGAGTCATTTGTTAAAGCAGAACAACAACAATGAAAACAGTCCTCAAGCCAGTCCTCGCTCCAATCCTAAATTAAGCCTTGACTCAACCACCACTGCAGTAGACGCTGTGAAGAATGGAAAACTGGACGAACCCAAACCAGCTCCAGCTCAGCAACCAGCTCAGCCCAGTCCAGGAGTCACACAGGTAGGCCCACTATATACACTATAAATATGTATACATACATATTAGTGGTGTAACAGTATGACAAACATCATTGCCACTGAAATTACCTGGTAAAAAAACATTCCCTGGTAAGAGTTTTGTAGTACATTTTAATTACACTTATAACATAGTCATATTGGAATATTCATTTAAATATAAAGTCCTCTCTCTTGAAGGAAAGGAGAAGTCCTTTTCTCTCTGTGTTCATGTTAATTACAGGAAGGCTTTGAAGGCTCTGTAGCCTGAAACAAAAAGCTAGATGACGTCTTAAGATAGAAGGTCTTTTGCTTAGGTCATAAAGTTAAGCTGAGCTGATAGGAAAACATTTGACCCAGGTTAAATCTACATCTCCAGAACCCCTGGGGGCCATGATCAAAAGACCCCATGTGGTTTTGGTGCCCCTAGGTCTGAGATGTTAACACGAGTGACAAAAGTGACCAAGCAGATGTTAGATCAAAGAGTGCTCCACAGTTATTTAAGCTTCGGACTGAGGCACGCCTTTAGATTTTGCCACAATTCCACCCAAGAGCATTGTCACCTTACGGCTTCAGCTGTTCGTATTTTTTGGTGTCCGTTACTTTATTGTACTTGTACAATAAATGTGCTTTTTATCAACAAAGAAATGGAACCCATCCAGAGTCTTTTTCCAACGAAGAATCCAGAATCATCTCCAGAAGAGTCCAGAGTAAACCTCGCCACCGGTGACAATAAGAAGATTTAAATTATACCTCAGTTTCTAGTAGGGGAATTGGTCTTTTCAGGTTACCCAGAATTCTTGGGTGTACTCTGAGTGGTGGAACACACCGTTTATTAAATTTGTACAAGATTCACTTCATTTGCGTCTTGGTCATTTGCCAAATGAGTTAGTGGACAAGTAGACGGATGATTAGGCGAGTTCTTTCATTTCACTCCTTGAAGTGCATTTTAGAAATCTGTCTGTCCGTGAAATACACCGTAGGTAATAAACCGGCACGTCGTTTAACGTATTTTCTGAACACACTCAAAAGAAATTCAGCAGGAATCAGAGCTGGCGACTTGAGAGAATTGAGAATTTGTAAACAAATTCAATGAGTACAGGTACTGCTACACCCCTAATAGATAGATAGAGCTATATAGTTGATATACATACATATTCCACCTTTGTGAGTTCTGCATCAATCAGTCGATCTATCTGTTTATCTGTCTGTCTAGGAGGAAAAAGAGAGCTCCAATGATTCATCCACAGCTTTCATTCCTCACTCAGAACCAAAGAAGGCCATCAACAATGAGCTAATCTCTGAGGTTAGTGTTGTCGTCAGATGCTATTTTCTCATTTTTATTTTCCAGTTCCATAGGCTCCAGTGACCCCCGCAACCCTGTAAAGGATAAAGCAGGTTTGGAAGATGAATGAATGAATGTCTCATTTCATACAGAAAAAAAGCGAGCAGTTACACAAGAAGGACACACTTGGCTTATGTTCAGTTCTGCTGAAATGGCAGTTTTCTTCATTTTTTTCTATTTCTGACATCATAAGCATTTGAATTTACTCTTAGTGTTGGTCAACGTAGTTAATCAATGAATGGTAAATGGATTTCACTTATATAGCACTTTTCTACACATTTATGTCACCCAAAGCGCTTTACATTGGCCTCACATTCACCCATTCACAAATACGTTCACACACTAGTGAGCGGCTGCTGCCATGCAGGGCGCTGCCAGGCTCCACTGAGAACAAATTAGGGTTGGGTGTCTTGCTCAAGGACACTTCGACATGTGTATAGTCGGAGCGGGGATTGGAACTGCCAACCCTTCATCCATTGGACGACCCACTCTACCAGCTGAGCCACACCTATTATATTATATATACAATATATAATATAAAGTATTTAATAATCTTTGAACCTCTAAACCTAGTAATACACGTCAGTACTTGGTGTAAATACAGTTATTTTCATGGTCATCAGATATGACAGTGGATGGAGACACTTGCAACTAATACCCCTCAACTTTAATCTGAGCTTTAACGAACATCAACACCATAAATGAATGAAAAAAACTTACTGATGTTCAATGAAAAATGCAAAATACAGAGGATGTGATAATGTCATAAGGAATGGTGGTGAAAAAGAATTATTTTGACACTGCCACAATATAGCCCTGGGTTCAGTTTCACCCTAACCCAAAATGAAGTCGCCTCATGCTGTCGGTTGCCAGTTTACTGTGGTCCTTCTTCCTCCTGTTCTTGCCTTGCATCCTCTCCTTGCATTCGAGGTGGGAGGACTGATCAGTCGGGATAAATAGTTTTGCAGAAGTGCAGAAGAGGGATAGGAGTTCAATACTTGTCTATTTCTGGGACGTGACGGTTATGACTCTCGTCTTTGCGAAACTCCCTCCAAGTTCTTGAATTGACTTTCCTTGACAGCCTCCTCCAGGCTTCAGTCGTCCCTGCTGCTTGCACTCCTTTTGTTACCCCACTTTTCCTTTCCAGACGGCTTCCCTTTAATATGCTTTCATAAATCCTGTTAAGCCCCGGGTCATGTGTTTCCAGTGGGAATCACTCCAACGTAACACAAAACAATGGATTAGTCGATAGCAGAAGCTTCGTTCATTTAAATCAAGTTATGAAATAGAAAACGGTAAAGGTAAGACCGCGTTCACCATCCTCGCTTCGTACCGTGACCTTTTCTTTTTCGTTCAGTGAGTTTTTGGCAGTAGAAATAATCGCTTTACTGTTGGATGTACTTCCTGTTGGCTTAGACTGGCTTAGGATGACTGTGTTGATTGTGTTTAGGTGACGTGTGGTTGTGTTGCGTCTGATGTGGTTCTGGTGACATGTGTTTATAGCTCCAAGTTTTACACAGTGTCACCATGGCAGCACAAATGGAACCGTTGCCTTTAATGCAACATCTGCATCATCAGTGAATTAAATTTAGGAAGATCCATAATTCACACTCCCGGATGGATAGCTCAGCTGGTAAGGCACTGGGTTGGTGCATAGGGGACCCAGGTTCCATTCCCGGGATGAGTGACCAGTGGGTTGTGTCAGGGAGGGCATCCAATGTAAAAACTCCTGCGCAAATCAAATGTCCGAATTGGATTCACTGTGGTGACCCCGGAAGGGAAAAAAGCCGAAAGAAATCATCATCATCCATAATTAACACGGAAAAAAATGCTAATTTAGAGGGGCGCTGTTTTAAAAAATGCCTATAAATCACTCGGGAATGACATGAAAAAATTAAGTGAAATTTGTAAGACAAACAGTTGCAGGTGTTTAAGGGTTAACTGACATCTGTTTAAAACATAAAGACCCAAACAGCCACTGAACAAGACAAGAGAAATTTATTACCATTTGCGCGTAACACACAGGAATGTTTATGCTGTCACTCCAAGGGTCGAATAAAATCAAGGACACAAGACAGATATTAAGAGGTGGCCATGGCTAAGATGGTAGAGCAGGTCGTCTGGTAACCAAAGTGTTGGCAGTTCGATTCCCGCTCTCTCCTGATCAGCCGTTGTGTCCTTGGCAAGACACCAGTGTTGCTTCCAGTGTCCCTGTACGAATGTGTGTGTGAATGATGACCCTGCACAACAGAGGACAATGTTATAATAAACCACATAAGACAGGTTGAATCTTGAGAAAAATCCATTTGGGGAATTTCATAAAAGTAGAAGTGAGCCTTGATGGGTAAACAGTACATTTTTTTCAAAAGCAGATAAAGAGTAGGGGGGTTGGTAACTTTTCGATTGCATTTTACCAGTGACATTTCGAAAATATAGAAAATTTCAGGTGTTTTTTATGTTTTTTTTGTTTTTTTACCTAAACCTTTTCACAGCCTTTTTATTTCTTTTGAAAGACAACATATTTTCTATATTTTTGTCACTGTCAGGTGTTTTAACAGTAATAACAGTAACTGACCATTGACAATGACTCTTTCTTGATCTTGTCGCTATTCAATCTGTTCTTTTCTTTATTGATATTTATACAATCAGTGCTTTTCTTTATTTATATTTGTACTTTTGATAGTATTAGGACTTATTTGAATTTTCGGAGTGTCTTGTGTGTGTCATGTGTGTGTTGCTGTAACCTGGAATTTCAAGGTGTATCTCATTTTTGATACATAACATTTGATGTTACGTATCTGGTCACAAACAACTAGTTACTTGGGAAAGTATTGATTTTGTTGATAAAATCTGAGGTCTCAGGACCCGGTGTAGAACATGTGATATAAATGGATTCATCGGGTAAATGGTGAAAGTACAACAGCTGTTTCAGACACTGGGGGATTCCGCTCTGTGGTGCTTGTACTTGTACTCGTACTGGTGGAGTGAGTATAAGAGCTACATGAGTTGCGTTCCTCGGGGATGAGCATCCTGATCCAGTTGCGGATGTGGGAAGTGTCCAGGTACCTTTTTAAGGGAATCATCACGGGTGTAGCGGGACCCTTTGAACGCTTCTCCCTTGCCATTCGCAGTATTGTGGTAATCTGTGGTGCAACCTCAGGCTTTTCCTCTGAAATCAATTACAGCTGTTGGAATGTTGCTAATTGCCTTTTTATAAACTATTCTCCAGAGTCGGAATACCTAGGGAGGTTCTAACTCACTTTGGTGCCAATTTTACGTCGTAGTCACCTGGGGAAAATTTATCAGCTGCTGACAGTGACGGTTTCGCTGATGCAGACTCGCCCCAGACATTCATGACCGTAGCCTCTGCTTCCTCATCCACATCCATCAAGATATTTTGGGGGTGGCAGCCTCTTTAATCATGGTCCGGCCCGTGCAGTGGAAGCATTGGCCAACAGGGCTCCCTCCACTCAAAACGCTCACCCGTGTCGTAGTCTGGGGTTTATTTCTGATCAACATCGGTCTGTATGTAGAGAGTAGAGTAGAGTGTACTTTATTGTCCGCATGGGGGAAATTTGGGTTACGCTTAAAACAGTCACTGCAACAAACAGTACATTGAGACAATACATGGAAGACATAAAAACATGGAACTTTACATAAAATAATAAATACAAGAAAAACATAAAACTATACATAAAAAAGAATAAAAAACTGTGTTCTGTATAACATGGCTGCTATCTATGATTGAACATTTTTATTGCAGATGGTAGAAAGGAGTTTTTGTATTTGTTTAGTCTGCAGTGTGGTGTTCTAAAACATCTCCCTGACCCAGACCTTACAGACCCTGTAGAGCGCATTGGACTTTACAGACCCTGTAGGCCACATTGGACCTGAGATTTTTATTGTCCTCACGCTAACTGCTGCTCTTGTTGTCTTGCAACGTGTGTGGAAATGACCAAAATGAGTCACTTGCCCGATAAAGGTTTAAAGGAGCAATTACTGTTATTATCTTTGCACCAGTTGTGCCCATAGTTCTCCACCCCACAATCTAACAACACCTCGTTGACTTGATTTCAGGCTGCAGCAGATTCCGCACCGGTTACCACAACAGAAACTACTCCTGCGATGGCCAAGATGAACCCCGCATCAAGGTGGTCCAAGATAAAGATCGTAACGAAGCAGGCTGGGGATGAATGCGTCACAGCAATCGAGATTGTCCCACCTGTGGAGGGAGCTGAGAGACATTCCATTCCAATCAACCGTCCTCGGACTGTGGCGAGAAAGTTCGCAAGTATTGCCAGAAGCCAAGTGAAGAGGAAAAGACAGATGGCCGCCAGAGAAAAGAAAGTACGTCAGCACCACACATAACGCACGTAATGAAAGGACAAGTCACAGAGAGAGTGGGGATTAATGCACATAGAATACAACACAATAAAAAAGAAACAATACAGTACAATAGAAAAGAAACAATACAGTACAATAGAAAAGAAAACAACACAATACAGTAGGAAAAGAAACCAATACAATACAATATTTTATTGTATCATTGTAACAAGTACAAGATTTCAAAGTGCCATCCAATCTGTTCTTTGTACATAAAATCCAGTACAGTGGTTCCTCGTAAATTGCGTGGTTTACGTTCTAAAAATAACCCGCAATAGGCGAAATCTGCAAAGTAGTCAGCTTTATTTTTTTTTTACAATTATTATACATGCTTTAAGGCTGTAAAACCCCTCACCACACAGTTTATTAACGTTTCTCGGGGAGACATTTACATTTTCGGCCATTTCTCTCTCGTTTAAACACTCTCAAAGTTCAAAGCTTCATAGGTTTTAAAAAAACAAGTACAGTATTATAGAATGAAACCAAAAATCATGTTTCCTGGTCTTAACTTCATGGAGACTTTGGTTTGTCTCATTATCTCCTTCTCTCTCTGCTTTCTTTTTACCCCTGTAAAATATGCACAATTGCTGTAAAAAACAATTACATCATCGAGCTAATAGTGGCTGACAATGAGAGGGCAAAGAAAAAACATGTTCCAAGGGGTCACACCCCTCACCCAAACCATGGTATTGCATCACACCTCCCTTCCCCTAGTATTTGGCAAATTCATCTCTTTGGCAGGACTGGACCCAATGGAGGGCGAGCATCCAATAGTAGCATGTCACTGACTGAAAACATCGCAGACAAATTAACTTGTGTGGGCGACTTTTTAACTTGTAGTACACTGATTTTATACCACAGTCATATTCAGTCAACAGAGTAAACTGTTTTTCATTTCCTGTCTTTCCTCTTCCTGTAGGTGACCAAGACTATCTTTGCCATCCTTCTGGCTTTTATCATCACATGGACGCCATATAATGTCATGGTGCTGATTTCAACCTTTTGCCAGTCGTGCGTCCCGGACACTGTTTGGGCTATTGGCTACTGGCTGTGTTACGTCAACTCTACGGTCAACCCAGCGTGTTACGCCCTGTGCAACGCTACCTTCAAAAAGACATTCAGGAATCTGCTGCTGTGTCAGTACAAGAATATCGGTACGAGATGAGATGGAAGAAGACTGAAGGTGGGATGCATTTAGAGGGGTTCAACCACTGTGGGTCAACAAGGGCCTTAAGACGACGGAACAAAAGGGCCTAGGAGTTCAGAGGGACACTTCCTTTTACAGAGAGGAGACAGACAAAATTTGTAATATAATTCATAATTTACTTGAGTTCACACTTTCTCCCCAGAAGAATCAAACGACAGACTGTATTTAAAGCTGATTTTATCAGATACGTCAAATATAAAACTGTGGAAAATGCAGTGATAAAGATTCAAGATGCGAGACCAAGGGCAAAGAGGAACAGCAACCGATTAATATTGGTGCATTTTACACCAATGGAGACATAACTACAGAATGTGTGGTTGAAAGGTGATGTAGAAAGATGAATGAGTGAATGAATGAATGTACTAGTGAATGAATGAATGAATCAATCAATCGAAGTTTAAATTTAATTTAATGATGGCTAAAAGAAAATAACAGCATGTCCTACATAAGATACAATATTTCGGATATATCTAGGTAGCCCAAAAGTAGCACTCTACTTACATGCTCTGTAATAGGGAAGAAAAAAATATTTAGAAGTCAAGGAATTTTGCTTCTTGTCTGTCTTCTGGTCGGATCTTCTTCAGACAAGTAAATTATCATTTCCTGTGTCCATTTCTCTATGTGACACCAGAGAAATCCCATCACTCATCATCTCATGGTGGAACAATGGCTCAAAATGGCAAATAATGGGGGAAAGATGCATGTTTAAATCAAACTGACAGACTTCTTGATCATGGGTTGTGGCGCCGAGAGAATTTGTTTTTGCATTTGGACCTGATACTTGTGCCTGCCAGAGTTTTGACTACTTCAATGTAAAAGCAGGGGCTTGATTTTGTAGGACCGCCATTGATCAGCTTCTGGTAAAAAATCCTTTTTAAAAGCTTTTCATCAGAAGGGTGTTGAAAACTAACCTGATTCCAAAGTTCGTCAGGTGAATTCTATAGGAGAATTTTGTTAGGACACGAAAATCCAGCCTATGACGAAAATGGTGCAAATATTCTTTATTCCAAATCCATTCGGATTTGAATATAATTCAAGTTTGGATCTATGGTGTCTGGACCATAGGTATAAAAGCAGAGATCAGAAATGCTAGTGCTAGATGTTATTGCACTATCATCTTGAAAGGAAGAAGCCGGAACAAACACTTGTGCAGCAGCTATGATACCATACCAAAGAATCTAAGTTAGTCCATTTCAAATGTTTTAATTACTTTTGGTGAATTTGTATTATCTTGATTATGTTCAGTTCTGTCAAGTCTGTCAATCGCAGCCTAATCCTCCTACTGATTGAAGAACATGACATAGTACTTGTTTCAGTGCAGTTTTCTGCTAAATAGATTTCTTTCTCCGTTTTATATCTATGGTCTGGCGCGACACATTTGCTGGCTGAATTTGTTTTATCTCAATGAATCCTCTTGCAGTGGTGTTAATTTATCGAAATACTCTAGGAACACGATCCAGACATTTTCTCAACTTCTACCAAACATTTTAAGTTGGTGCTGACAGGATTCGTGCACCTCCTGATTGGATTCTTCAGGTGCCAAAGCCTGTAGCTCAGTGGTGTTTGGTGGTTTATGCCACCTTTAAACCTGCCACAGATTATCAATGTGGCAATTGAGAAGGAAACTCCAAGATTTTCCAGGATCTGAAAATGTCTGAAAAGGTCCTGGAAATGTATTCAAATGAGGCTCAGTCATTTCACGTCTCTGACTCAAAGTCCTGAGACAAATTTCTTTTCAGTATATTTGACAAATTCATTTGACAAGGCCTTGTCCGTTTTTGTGAGTATTTGCCGAATACACCCTTTAACGACTTCAAATAGATTCTTCAAATGCACTTGTAGAAGCAAAAGGAATACATTCAAAAGATCAAACTTAAGTCACTCGAAAGACTGTATTCATCAAACAGTTGTTGTCCACTAGTTGTCGCTTCTCTTTTTTTTTGCTCCTTTTTTGCAAAAAACAAAGTAAATCTCACAGAAATGGAATAAATAAGTTCTTAGATGTCACTGGACTAAACATTGTGAGTGAACGTAAGTCTAGAACGCTGCAAGTGTGTACCACCAAGCAGTGTTCTTCAGCACATAGTCCAGCCCCCAATCATTCTGAAAAGTCCAATCCCCCCTAGTAGGAATTGGCATTATCTACCTATGTCACAACAAGATGACCTATACCTGCCACGGAAAAAGAGTCCGATATCACACAGGACCCACTTCCCTCTTTAACCGTGGAGATTATGGTCTTCTGGCCTTTCAGCTGCCAGGCTTACCAGTTGTCCAAATAGTTGCAGTTTGGTTTCTGTCACCCGTAGGACTGTCTCAAAACTCTGTAGTGTTTCCAAAAATTCCTTCTGGCATCTTCTAGTCAACCTTTGATGTTGCACTTGTACCAGCCTTCATCAGGTCTTCCTCTAGGTGTTCTTGAGTCACATGGGGGTTCCTCTTAGTTGCTCTGATTAAGTTGCTAAAGGCCTTTGATGAAGTTGTTGATTTTCATTCCACAGTCAGGCAGGCGTGCAGTTGTTCTGCAACTTTTAGACGTTCTTCTAATGCTTCCAGTGTTGTGTTTCACATTGTTAAATTTTTCTGAAATCTCCTTATCCCCCATGCCCTTCAGGTGTGATGAAGCAATCTCCTCTCCTAAGCTTCTGTGAAGGCTCTTTTGTCTTTCCATCATGAGTTTTTTATCACAGTTGAAGCAAGTAAAGGATCATTACTGTGCTCCCAAAGGCTTAATTATGTTTCAACTCCACTTACGCCCATAAAAAAAAAAATTAAAAAAGAACAACTGTCAGAAAGCTCTTAAAACAACATAGATCATAGAGGCGGACTGAGTGGGACTTGTCTGTCTTAACAAACTGTACTGTTACAAACAAACACCACACCGAACATTTTCCGTGCTGACTTTAAATATAACTCCACTCCTACAGAAGTCGTCCAAAATAAGAATCAGAATACTTGGAGAGAGTTTCATTGACAAATCTTGAAATTCATAATGCGGTAGAAATTCGCCTCTGAACTTATCACCAGTCGCCTTCAAGGAGATTGGTAAAAGTACCATTACACAAAGCAAGGAAGACCTAAAGTCCCTTTGTAAACGAATAAAAGAAGAATCTGCGTTTTAAATATGTGGGTCCATGCAACCTACTGAAACGGGTCATGACACTCAACTTAAGGAATTGGAGCGAGAAATTGTATACATTTTTAAGGTTTATAGTAATTTTGTGCCGGGTTTATAATTTCAAGAAGCCTGAGAAGACTTTATATCAGGGCCACTTCAGATGCAGTTCCAGCGTCTGGAAAGGGAAAAACCTCCACCACTCAGCTCAAGTGCAAAAAAAATCCTCCAAGGCTCAGCAGGACGTAGGCTGGGTTTGTGTCTGCTTTACACTGTGACGGTGTCAGCTTAGCACGGCTCAGGAACTTGTCAAGACCGAGTCGGGCACAGATTCACAAACTAAGGAGAAAAAGGAGGTTCTGTTGCTGCTGTCGGGCTGTTGGTCCATGGCGTAACCGTGTCATGGCGTTGAGTAAGGGTGCTTGGTCAGCATCGAAAAAAGCGAATTGAAGGAAACCAATTGTGTTCATGTAAAGTTAATGAATCCTTCAAGTGTCATGTCTTCGGGCCTGATTTAACAAAAACTTCCTTTGATATTGCATATATTCATATGTATAT
>JAPTHA010000013.1:939320-956752 GCA_029814585.1 Gymnapogon annona
TCCATTTAGCAAAGCACTGGCCATGTGTCACCGTGCACAGCTATATATATATATATATATATATATATATATATATATACAGAATAAATAAAACCGACCCATTAAGCCAGAGGGAGACACTGACCTCTGACCCTTTTTTGCTGCTTTTCCTCTTGAAAGACGTTCTCTTTTTCTTCTTGCTGGATTTCATCGATGACTGTCACAGAAACAGAGGTGATAAGGACAGAACTAATTATTACCGGTGGACAGGGAAGATTAGCTGACAAATGTTATTGGAAACATAATACAAACTGTCTCCAGGATAAGGTTTAGTCTAAACGGGGCTTCAGATTAAACCAATTCCCAACAGTTACCTGATGGCGTCGGATTCGTATGATCCAAGTGGGCGGGACAATAAGGGCGGCGTGAGCCCCGATTGGACATGTCTCTTCAATCTGCTGCAGCATGAAGCAGGAAACCTTGTTGTGGTACTAGAGAGGAAAAGAAGAGACGATGGCTTGATTCCCTTTCGTCAGAGTCACACTCAGCTCCATTTATGATCAGAGATGTTTCACCGTGTCTCAACAAACGCGGAGCAAAAAAACGTTAAGTTACAGACAGAAGAGGAGGTTCAAAAGTGTTCTGTGTGAACATGTTATTTTATTATTATGATCTATTGGACATCACGCTCTCATAATAACTAACCCCTGATTAGAGTGGTAGGAAAGAAAGGCAGGAAAGGGCAGGGAGGTCAAACTCATTTGGTTGAGTTCATGTTTAGGCCAGTAAAGTGGATCAGTCCTGTGAAATAGTAACATAACAACATATAAATAATGTCATCGCCAAACTCTTCCCTGTATTTTCGAGTGAAAAAAAAGTCCAATTACATTCCGAACATGCACAGGCAGAATATTGGTCAAACGACACTTATGACATTTCAGGAGCCAGACTAGTAAAATATCATCATAATAACCTTCAAATAATGCATTTGTTTTGAATTCCCTGAAAACATTTCAGGTTACTCACATGTTTTGTGGAAGATAGTTGGTAAATGTAAATATCTTACTGTAATTTTCCTTTTTTAAAAACCAAAGCAAAGAATAAAATGTGTAGTTATAATTTTTTAGGCTACAATGGTAATATTCGACTTTAGATTACATTAGATTAGATTAGATACCTTTATTAGGTATCTAGCTTTACCTTTATTACTTAACTTAACCTTTACCTTTATTTAAGGCCTATTGGTTTGTATTTCCTGAACTAAAATGATTTTTACATGTTGTTTGTGACCCCTGGTCTGGATGGGTCCTGAAGGGACCTGACTCAGACGTGAGTTTGTGAAGTTTGTGGATGCAACTCACAGCCTGTTTGCACCAGGAACAGCTGATGGCCACAATCTCTTTACTGTGGAAGGAAAACTTCTGTTGGAAACCCTGAACAAAGAACAAGAACAAACGTCACTGCAAATCACTGACTGTTAGTGGATGAGAAATATACACACACCCTGCACTTCCCTTTAGGGTCAATAAAAGAGTCAAAATAAATAAATATACATTGACTAATTGTACACACAGCAATAATCTTCATCACTTCATTCACTGATCATTAGTGATGAATCCTTTGGGGACCACTGCTATAACAGGCATAGATTTATTTGTACCGTATTTTACTGACTTTTTTTCATAGTTTGCCCGAGGTGCGACTTATACATGAAATTATTATAATATATAATTTCACATATTCATTATTTTCACACTGACAACCACACAAGGGCACTGTAGGCGTCATCATCCTTGGAGGTTTAACCAAAGTACTGGAGCCAGTGGACGTCTCTGTAAACCAGAGCTTTAAATAGATTTAGATGGAGAGTTTGGTAAACTTGTCAGCATGTTCTTTATGCTATAGTGATGCGAATAATGGTTAATATGTTATGTTAACATACCAGACATGTATTCAGTTCATTATGTGTACTTCATGTAGCCCAATATCCATCAGTGCGTATTGCTATCATACCGTACAGCTATTCAGTCAGTTGTTCTCTATTCTATTGTTATTATTATAACTTGCCTTTCACAATGAAATGTCTGTTCATGGTCTCAGATTTTGTAAATGAAACTTATGAATGTTTTTTTTTTCTTGTTTATTATGAATTTTTGTCTGGTGCGACGGTACACTGTTTTTGTGCTAAAAGAGTCAGAAAATGCCTTGTGCAGCATAAATTTTGCAGGTTTTTTCAATATCTGTCTGTCTGACTTTCAATATCTGTCCAATAATCATCTCTATTATACATAATAAATGCCAAAAGGAGTTTTATAGTAAAATATAAACTTGAATTTGTCATTTCAAATGTACTATTTATAAAAACTGCAAATGTATCACTGCAGACACACTTTGTCCTAAAGAGATTAATTTACTATGTACAAAAGTCATGGCTCCATTGATACACTCACCTTCCCACACTGTTTACATTTCCCATCCTGCCTCCTGCGATGCACCCAGTGATGGCGAACGACAATAGGCTGCACACACACACACACACGACACAACAAGATTAAACAAACATCCCTTTCTTTTGATTTCTCAGGTTGCTTTTTTTCCTTTTCATAGAATCCCCCTGATCTTACCTCTCGGATATTCCTGGAACCCGACTCCCTGAAAGACGGTTTACATCTGAAATTAATCTGGATGGAAGCACAAAAAGAACACGGTTGATACCAGTATAAAACCCAGAGGAAGTGTAGAAGAGCAGAGATGAGTAGAAATACATAAAGAAGGAGTGTGTTTACAACTGTTCCCTCAGGTTTCACTCATGTCTGTGGTTAAAAGAAGGACACAGAATCAGAAAAAAAAAAAAAAAAACAGGGACAGACTTTAAGAAGAAAACCTGCTTTGATCCGTTGAGCACATGAAGCCGTGATTTAATGGGTGGGTCAACAATGGATGATGGGATTCAAATGTAAAAAGAAGCCTAAGATAAAAATTATTAGCTCATATTAAAGATAATTATCCAATTTATAGATAGATAGACAGACAGATGGATATATATAAATTGGATTATTATCTTTAACTAATATATTTATACACGTTATTTTTGTTTTTATTCCTATACAGATATCCTTATACATACTTTTAAAGCTGCTGTCCTTGTTATTATTTCTATACATATTTGTATATATGCTTTTACGCTATTGTTATTTCTACATCAATAAAACAATATTATTCTTGTTCTTCATAGCAGTACAATACTTTTATACTTTTTGTGGTTGCTGTTTCTAGAATTCTAGAAAAGCAGTTTTGTCATTTTGCTGCATGTAATTTCACATTATTGGTGTTTTTTAATGATCATTTAATCGAATCAAACTGAAGGAAATAATCCATAGATTGCGTGATTACAAAAATAATGGATGTCTGCAGCTGTAATGGTGATACTCATATTAGTTCTCCATCTGTTCCCTGGGCTGATCTTCACTAGAACTTTTAAACCTGCTGGATTTACCGCGATCAGAGAAAAAGCCCGACGAATTCCATGTGATGCAAGAATAAATTAAACCATTATTCCCTGAAAGTGACAGAAGGAAAGTGTGATTTTTCAGGGGGTGAACGTCTGATATGTATATACTGTACGTATAAACTGTATAATCAATCCGTATGATTTGAGATAATCCACTATTATTTTAAGTATGTGGACACATTAAATTCAGGTGTCTTTCTAACAGGGTCTGAAATACAAAACAATAATGACTAATGTCAGTGTATAGTTTTATATTGGGATAAACATCATAACCGTCATATTTTGATTTTAACTGTTTTCTTTGTTTCCACGAGGCCTCAGAGATGATTTGACTTTTTTTTCAACATTGATGGGTTTTTTTTGGTTTTTTTATCCATGACTATGATTTGAAAGGTTATACCCTTCGCTGTGTTCTAAAAACATATCTCTGTAAATAATATTTCTCCACAACAAACTGAGGAAGAAAAATCTCCATTAGCCTTTATGGAAATACTGATGTTTTTGGCTTAAATCATCATGAACAGAACATGCTAAAGCTGTAGACATGTGTCCCAATACTTTTGTCCACATAGTTTATATCACATGATGTCCTCAGATGAAATAAGCCCAGTGAGGGGCAGTTGAATGTGTGACGTTCACCCACTGACACTGATCTATGAGGTTTTCCTTGAATTAACCCTTTGGCCTGTTGTTTTACAGGGGTCAACACCCGACACCGAAGCCCACTGTGGAAATGTCCACCTGACTCAGGTCACCAGATAGAACACGAGAGGAGGGGGTGTTTAGTGTCTCACTCTACAGGTGGGGTCACTGAAGAGAAGGTTGGGGTCCAACAGACCGGCTCTAGAGCTGGAAAACTGAAGGTCACATGGCAACGACAGGGGTTAAAACACGAGCTGAGCAGGTTTTCACATCAGCCGCCGACAGCTTCACTCATTAAATTCACAACACGTGAAAGTTAAAATCACTTCAGTTCAGTTCACATTCAAACCATTATGATCTAAAGGAGGTCTAAACAAGTAAATAATAATAATAATAATATAACAATTCAAAAATTACATATACAAACGTATATCTGTTATGGAGTTTAAAAAGTCCCATTACATTATTAAAGTGTTCACATCTATAAACTGACCTTTAATTAATGTGAATAAGATGAACAACTACAAATGTCTTATGTAAAGTAAATAAATTTTGAACAGTATTAAATGTTGTGTTTGTAGATCCATTGTGATCAATAAGTTAGAATGTGTATGTGTAAATGACTGAGGCAGAATATTGTTCAAATTCCACCTATTTTCTTTTTAAGTTCCAGGTTGTTTATGTTTTTCACATTTATTTAAGGGGTCATTTGTAGATGCAAACATTTTGATAATGTAATTTTTCTTTTTTCACTCTAGAACACAGATAAATGTTCGTATTTGTCATTATTTATAAGTTATGTTCAGACTTTAGTTTAGTTCAGTGGTTCTCAACTGGTCCGGCTTCAGGACCCTCCATCACCTCTTAATGACGAGCCCTGACCCAAATCAAAGAAAAACGTCAACTTTATAAATCAATTTAAACATAACATTCGCACTTCAGTAACTCTACTCTGAAAAATTTATTCCATATCTTATTTTGGCAATAAAAACTTGATTAAAAATGAAATAAAAAATGTGCAAATATGACAACCAACAGTGCACAATGCATTGAGTTTCTTCAGTTTGTATCCACAAACTCAAAATAAATTAAACAAAAAGTGCAATTTGAAAATATTCAAGTATACAAAATTCACTTTTCTTCTGATTAAATACTGAAAAACATTATCCTTTTTATGGGATAAACTCTGTTTCTTCCATTTTTATCCACAAGCTGCATTTAAAAAATCCTCTTCAAAATAAATGCAAAGATTATTATTATTCATATTTTTTTATTGCCCAGGCAAAGGCCTGCGACCCAATGAAAATGGTTTCGCAACCTACCAGTTGACAATCACCAGTTTAGATTCAGATATTAGTCTGAATGTGAACTGAACTAAAATAACTTGAACACCCCAACTTCAGACTCAAGTTTATTCCTAAAATATTCAGTTTTATCTTTAGGAAATGACACTTTAAATCCTCTCGCTTCATTTTCTGCCTTCCTTTTTAGTTTTCTTGCGTCCTTTTGGAAGGTTTCAAGATACTATTCACACCAGAGGATCTGTGAAGTGGAATTGAAGATTGCACCTTCTCCAGTTGTTCAATGCAGACAGTGTGAGCCACGATTTTACAGGCGGCGCATTTCCTTCGACTGATCGACTTTTGCTGCAGAGAAAAAAAAAGAACCAACAGGGATTAGTTTGAAGTAAAAGCAACCACAGGAACAAAACTGAAAGTCATCAGTTTTCCTTCAGCCTTTGATGCCTGTACTGTACAGGTTTCAAACATGTGACCCAGGGCCCAAATCCAGCCCGCCAAAGGGTCCCATCTGGCCCTTGGGATGAATTTGTGCAATGAACAAAATTACACTGAAGATATTTCACACTTTTAGTTCAGGTTCTACAGTTCTATAGTTATAAATTTCTATAGCTATATTGTTATATTGTTATATAGTAATATACTGTACAGAGAAATCATCATTTATATTGCAATATACAGTTCTACAGTTATACAGTTATACCCTTATTGTTATATAGTAATATACAGACATCAGATATATAGTAATATACAATAGAATAGAATACAATAGAACAACCTCAATATATATGAACAACCTGAAATGACTGAAAAGAAGTGCAATTATGACAGTAATCTGCCCATCAATAACTTTTATCTCTAGGTTATAACGTACACGTGTAAATGATAAACTGAATGCTATGATTACAGTCATTTTTCCTGGGTGTTTATGTTTATTTACATGGCTTTATAGGATAGATTTTAGGTGTAAACATTTTCATCATGTAATTTTACTTTTTTCACTCTAAAACATAGTGAAAAGTTTGGAGTTGACGTTATTTATATATTATTGTGTTTTTATTTTACTGGTTCGGCCCACTTCAGAGAGTGTAGTACCATGTCTGACCACCAGGGGCCAGACCTGCAACACTGAAGATCCACACACGATATTGAACACATCTGATGACTGAGGATCCACTAATAGAATAAAAGCATTTAAATATACATGTATACTGTATGTAAGACCTTGAAATGAATTAAAATAACATCAAAACACATAATAACAGTGGTTTGTTTACTTTCACAGTGACTAAAGGGCTCCATGTGCAAATAGTTATTTGATATCATTTTATGATTTCGGGACAAAACAAAACAAAACCACCAACCAAAAAACACTCACAGATAGAACTTTATTAATCCTATTCATAGCAAAGATATGACGTCTCGAAGAGAAAACTGTGGGGGAAAAACTATATGACAAGGAAAAAATAATTTAATTCCAATAAATATATGAATAAAAAACAGAACATGCGATAAAAATCCACCTCATTTTAAATTTCCCATGATATTAAACAAGGATCAATGTCTTTACAGCAGAAAATTTGACTTTTAAAAATACATGTTTCCAAAATCTTTCAGCTCCAACAAATTTAGGTTATTCCGTTGCTATTTCTTTTTCCAAATATTTGGAACATCTTGAGTCCCGATAAAAAACCAAAAAATATTGACTAAACATCAGGATTTTAAGCCAAAATGATGGATATTGTGTTCAGAATTTAGTACAATTATTACCAATCCACATGATGTTTTGACACTTCAGATGTAGAAAAACGGCCAACAACTAAAATGTTGGGAGAAATTTCAGTGACCCTGTATATGGGGATGATATGACAATATATGTTATCTTTATATGTATTTTGAGTATTTCTTTCAATGGAAAAAATTCAGTTGGACAGAAGAGGTAGGCGTCACATCATTGACCCTTTTACATTCTTACTGTTAATATTCAATGTTTCAATCGCATAACACTGCAAAGAATCATCTCTTTGACATCAAATACGATCAGATCTCTAACTTGTTTCTTTGTTTTGTTTGGCTCTGTTTCTTTTGTTTGTTTCATTTGTTTGTTTGTTTTTTGCCTCTTGGCCTCGTTGTCTTTGGAAATAAGAACTGGTTTTCATCTGACCGCTATCAATAAATTAAATTTAATACATAAAAATGAAAAATACTTAAACTGAGCTCTCCATTCCAGTGATGTCTCCTGCCTTCGTCTTCACACCCCTTTCACACATGACTGATCACCAAACAGAACCAACCTGAGTCCTAATTAGATTCGTGTCTAAGCAGAGTAAAAATGAACTGGTCTCAGCTATGACGTCACTGCTGCCCCCTAGTGGTCACAGTGTAAATGAGCCCCAACAAACAAAACCATCATATTAAAATAATAGGAAAACGTTTATTGAAGGCTTTGAGATTAAAAATGTGGTTTTAATGATAGACAAAAAATGATGATGTATTTAAGTCAGTATTTTAGATAATCTTTGAAAATCATATATAATCATATATAATTAATTAAATATCGAATTAACAAATAAACAGACATACTCCAGCCTTCCAACATTTATGATATGGAAAATAATTCTTTTTTTGTTTTCTTTCGCAAAAACATTTACTTCCCTCTTCAGTTGTTTAAGACTAAAATGTCCCATTAAGTACTATTAAAACTATCTTTTTCATCTCAAATGCATTAATAAATATAATCATTCTGTAACTTAATTTTTAAATTAATTTTTAATTTTTTTTTGTAACTTAGTTTTCTTTTTTTAAAAAATTGGATATTTTCATCTTAATCAAATTACAGTCATGACAGTGTTCATGCCGGTTTCCGGTTATTCCCTGCTCTGGTCACGACCGTGGAGAAACTGACGGACACAAAAACACTCATGTTCTTGGAACTGGTGGGCCCAGTCTCACACACCACACCGTCATGGACCCATCTCACAGACCCCACCCTCACATTTTTATACTTCGGGGTGCTATGCTGAGAGGGTAATATATGTACACGGAAAAGCTTTTTTATCGCTGTGAAGGATCAAGGACGTCAACTGAACAGTTCACCTGCAGCTGATACCGGGGTGTGATGGTCTGAGGTTAGTTTTCGTCCACAGAACAGAACCGCATATGTGTAGTTTGTATGTTCTGTGGACATGAACGAACCACCCAGAACATCAAACCGCTGACTAAACTATAGGGACTTAAGTCACTAAATAAAGTTTAATCCCGTAACCTGTGTTTGTCCAGATCCAAACCTGCTGTATATAAAAATGTTTTAATGGGAGTCAATGGGAACCAGGACAGACCATAATAATACAGTACTTACCAGTGTTCTGGCCATACAGTGCTGTTCTCCAACATAACAGGAATCTCCAGATGCACTGGTCTCGAACCAGATATGATCTCCAAAAACAGCCGACTCCTGCACAAGGGGATTGTGGGAAATAAAACATAAAACGCATCAAAAACCAGTTTAATTAAAAAAAAACATTAGTAATGCATGATAAACTCTCACATTATTACACGCCCCGGTGACTTCCAATAAAACGGACAAATTTTAAATGGATATTATTTATTATGTTTGGGCTTTACGAAAATATCACATATGAATAAATATATGTAAATTTTTCATAATATAGTTAGTTTTATTGAATATTTCGTTCATTTTCTTCATAATTTTGTTCCATTATCAAGTGATTTATCACTATTTGTTACATTAATAATCTCTGCATTGTGCAACTTTCAGTGCAAATCATTTTTTTCTATATTTAATTAACTGATCGTCCATATTTTCATTCGATGTCAGAGTAAATTCAATGGTTGTTTTATCAGAGTGGAGAAAACTGAAGAAAAACAATAACTTTTTCAGTCAAATGCATTGCGACCATGCTGTGCAGACTTGTCGTTCATATCATATGTGTACGTGTATACTAATACAAATACTCAGATGTACTCACAGTCCAGTCCACAGTGCTGCGTATACTGGCCTCGGGGTCGTTCACAGATGACGTACTGGGCTGACAGGGTAGATGATGGAGGCCAGACTTTGCGATCGCCTTCCTACACACACAAACAGGATATAGTCAGTACCCATGTACATGTTCTTCCACGTTTGTACAAATAAGATCCAGAATAATGATTATAGATCAGTTACATGAGTTCAGGGAAATATTAAATACAGACAGTCGTCACTGGAAACAACCCAAAATAATATTTAATTTAGACAAAAAAGAACACAAACCAAACTGGTACAATGTAAATAGAGGAGAAATATTACACGAGTTTGACCTCCAGTATAACATATATAAAGGATATTCAAATGATTTGCAATACAATCTGTAGTCAAATACTATCAAAAAGCTTAGAAATAATGACAAGTGGTGTAAAAAAGTTCAATTCCATAAAAATGCTCACTTTCACAAATTATATATACAAGATATGTACAACCTGAAATGACTTAGAAGAAGCAAGTGCAACTTTAATAATATTTTATTGATGTTTTGTTCGTTTTTTGTGCAGGCTTTATCTTTATTTTTTATTTTGATCATATTCATTAATAGTTTTGGGTAATTTTTGCTCCGTTCTGCTCATTTTGTTTGTATTTCGTTATATTTTTTAATGGACTTTTTTCCGATTTGTTGGATATGTAAATAAAAAGATCTTAAAATTACATGTGTGGTGATTTAAGTCAAATTATAGACAGAACTTCACTTTCCATTCTATTGATGCTAAGTGAGAAATTATTCCCTCAGATTCTTTTCAGTTCCAGCCTGTTATTGTGTTTCATGCAGGTAGTTTGGTACATTTGTCATGTTCCCAGATTTGAAAGGAGAACATTGACGAAAGGTGCATCCCCTTAACCTGTGTGTGTCTCAAATGTGTCATTCTGTGCTGTGAACATGTGTGGTCTGAGCTGAATGTGTAACTGAAAAACCCTGTTGTAGTACATGCCAACACAAATACAGACCAACAGACACATCAGCACCTGCAACTCAATGCACCTCAACTCAACATGTTTGGAATGAAGGAGGAAACCGGCGCACCTGAAGAAAACCACACACAAACTAAGACAACAGTCGGAACCTACAAACATCAGCATAACATTGTCATTATAGTCATTGTACTGTCACGCAGTAAAAACAAGTATAGACATGACTTTATGGAAAGATGGAATGGAATGGAATTCAGTTACATATCGGTTCGACGTGGTCATCAGGTCTAGCACATTATCATTATTTCTCTACTTTGGTTTTGAAGTCTCATAAGCAGGGGTATCCAACATGTGGCCGGACAAAGGTTCCAATCTAGCCCGTAGGATGAATTTGTGAAATGCAAAAATTAGGCGGAAGATATTCACAAAATTATAGTTCAGGAATTATCATTTTAACCGATAAATACAACTTCAAAAATGTTCTCTGTGTAAACGTAAATGTTTTCATATAATTTTCCTGTATTTACACCAAAAAAAGTATCATTTCACAAAAAAAACACAAAAATAACCTGAACAAATATAAACAACCTGAAATGTCTGAAGAGAAGTGCAATTTTAACAATATTCTACAGGACAATGTTTTGTGCATTTGTAGATCCACGTGTAATGTACGTGTATAAATTATAAACTGAGGTATAATATTGTTAAAATGACTTGTTTTTCTTAAGAGTTTTGAGGTTGTTAATGCTATTCACATTGTTTTAAAGTACAGTTTGTAAACGTAAGTATTTTCATCACATGAGGAAAGTTTGGGGTTGACATTATTGATACGTAATTCTATTATTATTTTACTGGCCCCGCCCACTTCAAATTTGGCTGAATTTGGCCCCTGAACTAAATTGACTTTGACACCCCTGCTCTAAAATCTGATTGAATTTGCCCATTAAAGATGAATAAAGTTAACTGAATGAAAGAGGACGCCTCGCTTCCAGTTCAGTGCCTCTGCTTTTCATGTCACGTGACGTTGTTTAGGTAAATATTTATGAACGTTTGTCTTTATTCATCGGGACTGGCTTTAAATATATTCTTTCTATAATCAATTAAAATATTTCCACAGCTGATTTTTGGCCGGATGGTGGATGGACGTGTGCATCTTCACATATGCGTTTGTGCATGTTCATGTGTGTGTGTGTGTGTGTGTGTGTGTGTGTGTGTGTGTGTGTGTGTTACATACGACAGGAAGTTGTCCCATGTTTCCATATAGGGGTCATAGTATATCGCTCCGTCTGGTCCCCACACTGGTGAAGAACAACTCTTATGGACTGTAAACCCAGGAGAGGCCACGCCTACCTGGGCCGACTCAGTCCCAGGTTCTGACCCCAGATCCACCTGACAGAGGCTGGGACTGGTGGAGGAAGTCTGGACGGGTTTATTCCAGTAAACCTCGCTGGACTGTCTCCGGTTATATCGACCATACACTCCGTAAACTCTCTCTGCACTTCGACACACGGCACTGGCAGGCAGGAGGTGGGAGGAGTTTCTTCTTAAACAGCGAGGGGGGCGGAGCAAAGGGCGGGGTTTAATGTTTTCAGTAACAATTGCCTGAGAAAAACGCGTCTGGGGCTCCTCATGTCTTCCAAAATCGGAATCAGAACTTGACCATTCATCCTCTTCCTCCTCTTCATCTTCGTCCTCCTGCTCTTCCTCCTTTTTTGGAGCTCCACCCACCTGAACCAAGCTAGCAAGTAGCATAGATGATCCAAGTAAATGGGGTTCAATAGACTTCACCGTGGAAGGGCGTCTGTAGCGAACCGCCAACCCTCGATGTACGCCGTTCTTGTTCTTCTTGAAGTCCCGCCTCCATGTTTGACTGCCTCCTCTTCGTGCTTCTCCTGTAACGTCGCCGGCACTCGCTAACCCCTGCTCTATTATGGACTGTCTCCGTTGTCCACTGGCCACCAGGTGGCCTGCACTGGGCCTCCTCAACTGGTCACAACAAACCGGAGGTAAACCGACCGAGGAGCGTCTGCTTTGTATCAATGCTGCCGAGGGCATGCCTGCGCCGGAGCGCCTCCTAGCTTTACTGGCATGAACAGCAGGTCCAGGCAGTCGGATGGTGGCCGGATTCTTCTGTCTTTTTTGGCGCCGGCGGAAGTGACGTTGGAAAAATAATTCCATGGTGTAATTGGGTAAACAATTAGCTGAATCACACCATGTTGCTCTGTCCTTTGTAACATCAAGCTAAAGGTTAAAGGTCACCTGACGTTCCTTAAAAAAACAAAAGACTTGATCCAGTTGCCAGTCTCATCTGTGTTCGGTGCCTCAGCCCTTTTTCCAAAATGACGAAGAGGCAAGTTAAAACCTTTATAGTTAATTGAAAAATGGTTCATACTTTTACATTAACAGTTGCAATGAGGTTTGACTAGAACAATATATCAAACTGTATAATCTACGAATAACGAACAGATGTTGCAACGACTGATGCAGTGCTCTGTTCAACGTCAAAACCAGTTGCCCCTAGTAGCCACCGTTGTCTCTGTTCTGCCAGTTCTATCTTGCCATGGTAACGCTGCACAATGCAAGCAATAATACAGGGAGGTCAATTATTGTAATTATTTTGTTTGTTTGTTTTCTTGTATATTTGGGACATTTTCTTGCTCAGGTTGTTTGATTAGAAGTTCTTCTAAAGCTTATTAACACACAAAGAACCAATACTCCTTATGGTGGAGTTTCCAAATGAATTTTTCTCTGTATTTTAACATTTATCAGGTGATTTATGATTACTTATGTATTCACTCACTCACTCATTTTCTGAACTCGTTTTATCCTTTGGGTCACGGGGGTCACTGGAGCCTATCCCAGATTCTCAAGGGCAAAGGCGGGGTGGGGTAGCCCTGGACAAGACGCCAGTTCAGCGCTTATGTAATATTATCCTCTTTATATATTTTCAGTGTACATCAGGAGTTGTCCTAAATATACTTCACAGATCATATAGATGTTCAGTAAAACTCAAATTAAAAGCTGAAGGTTATATCAGAAATAGAGAAAACAAGTGACTTCGTTCATTGTCATTAATTCAGCTCCATGGGCTTTCCTCATGAATCAATGTTATACAAGATGAGTGCGTTTCCAACTACGGAGCCTCTGAACGTTGAATGGATCATATCTGATGACCACGAAAAGATGAATACTTGTATTTACAACAGTTATTGACATGAATTGATAGGATTAGTGGATTGATATGTAGTAAACAATTTAGATCAGTGGATTGTTTTAGATGTGAGTAGCTGTTTGGGTCTTAAGCATGGGTATTAATACTAAACTATAAAACACCAAAACTGTACAATCATGTCCCTGAAGTCCTGCTAAGTTTTGCTGTTGAGGGGCTTGAGTAAGTTTGTTTCGCTGAGTCCACACGTATCATATTTTATGCCAACATCAGCACAAACCTGAGCTAAAGGAAACCTGAGAAAACGCTGTTAGTACCAGTGTGATGGAAATGAAACTGAAGTGTGTCGGTGTTGATCACATTCTGCTCAGACACCAGTTCAACTCCGAGTGCACCCCACTACAGAGGCTGATACAGTGCCTTTTCATTGGTTATTATTAGCATTGTTGGATTTGATGTTGAAACAAAGGTTGCACTGTGTGGTTTCTTGACCTTAAAACAGCCCTTGTAGTAAAAAGGCAGAAGATTAGGGACAGCAAACTCTTCCTATTACAGGCCTGACCTTGAATTTCAATGCATCCGAGTGTGTATTCTGGTCAGAGTGAGTCACCGTTTCAGCGTGTGAACTGTCAAACCACCGGGTGTGGAACGGCAAAGACCATATGACGGCTGAATCACTCTAGGAAAAGGCTCACTTTAACCAGGTCTGAATGGATGATGCATTAAAGTCTCTGTCGCTCTGGTTTAAAAGAGACACTTCAGGTAAAAATAGATGAACATGGTGGTAGCTCATGTTATCAGACAGTGAAGACCAGGCGTCCATGTGGTATATGTATATTCGCTGTGCTGGTGTATTGTTGGGATGTTTATTATTCGTAACAATAATATAGAATTATTATTCATTAGCAGTAGTAGTATTAATTATTATTATTTTTAGTATTATTATACTAGTCTGGTCCACCTTAAATGGAATTGATGCTGTTAGCATCCTTATACATCCTTCATGTCTTCAGTGTAATGTTTGCAGACTCGTGTGTGGTTGGGCTGGTTTTGGCGCACGGGCCGCATGTTCGACTTCTCTGCTGTAGAGAAGGCTTTTTTATGATTAGTTTTAGTTTTTAATCCTCTTTACAGTCAGAGACGTCTGCAGGACTACAGGATTATCCTAAACTGCAAAGATGGACAAAACCTGCCGCTGATGAGCTTTGAACTGTTCCCACTGGTTTCATATACTTTTATCTTTCAGCCCCAGAGGTTGAAGCTCTGTCTGCATTTACACTTGGCCTAATCCTCGTATGCTGCAGGTTTAGTCATATGTGACAATATCCCAGAAAAAAAAGAGGCCAGATGTCATCTATATGTATTCACAGAGCAGATGAATGATGCAATAACTGTCCTAACATCCTTCAGTGGCCCAGCAATGACAGAGAGTAGAGTTTTACTGTTTTACTTAAAAAAAAATAAAAAATTACAAAAAAAACTCGATTTAAAGTACATGCATAAATAAGTGTATGCCTGGTTCCAACCAAGGCCTCTGCTTATGGAGAAAAGACAAAACTTTCACTGATTATGTTCAAAACATAAACCTAACACTTGAAGATGAAAGATGTTTACTTTCCATGTCTGTGCATATAATTGTCTTTGTCAAAATATATCTATTCATTTTCATGCAAGACCTCTATTTTAATTATTATTTTAAATTATGAAGTTTAAATCTTTATTCTCAATGTAACTATTTGTATGCAATTGGTAGATTAGGATTAATAATATGAAGTATTTCATACTTGTTCATTCATATGATAATTTGGGGGCTTCTTTTGTTAATTTTCATGATATTTTTGCTCACAGTCTTGAAAAATGTATTTGTTTCTGGTTTTCCTTGGTTGTTTTGTACATGTTTATTCATTTTTATGGTAACTCTGTGCTTTTTTTTTGCGCTTTAGATTGGACAAAGTCTGAGACGCAGAAAAGTATGAATAAAATAAAAGGGAAATGAAGAAAACATGTCAAATTACCTTCAGTTTTGACAGAAAAATAAATAAATAAATAAAAACACAATAGCTCTAGTGCCCCCAGAAAACATATCACCTCAGTGTTTTGGCTATAAATGAAGGAGAGTGGAGGATGGTGGAGGACCAAAGTGGCTGCAGATTATTGTATGAGAAGAAAAACCACCAGTAGGTCTGACAGGAAGTCCCATCATCAACGTTGCGAAACCGCAGCTCATTTGCTTAATCCCATAGACAACGTGAGGGTTCCGTCTCAAAGGCTCGCTCTAAAGGTCAATGGTAACAGCATATACAACTCCTCTCCACCTCCTCTAAAGCCCAACACAACCACAGCCAATCTACAGTTAATACTGACAAAGCAGAAACACTCAGACTGGTCGTGGCCAGAGGGAATCTGTCATGAAAACACACCGTCACTCAAAGTATTTAGTGATGAAACAGGTTGAACAAACTCTAAAAGTCACAACGGTAGTGCAACCTAAGAAAAAATATACTGGATAAGTCAAGAAAACATTCCGAATGATCTTCATTTGGATTATTTGGTGAATTTTTGTTTGATATTTGTATGAATATTGTTGATTCTCCAGATTAATTTTCTTATTATCTTTAACATTTTGTTTGCATCTGTTTCCTTTGATTATTTTCTTCATGTTTGTCCAATTACTGGATAATTATGAAACTGACAGTGACAGATTTCACTCATTACATGCATGTAAATGACACAAAAACACTACATGAAATCATGTTTAAATGTATATAGATTTTTGTTCACACTAAAAATTTGTTTCTGTTGCAGTGAAGTTTGTAAGATACAACTGAACCAATGCTGTCGTGGCCGTTTATTGATCTTTCACTGACATTTCATAGTGACGGTCACGTTACTTTAATCAAATACCTTTCAGCAGTCGGGAAGTTTCAACGTCAAGGTCAAGGAAATGTTTATGATGTCTGAGGGATTATTACAACAATATTACACAAAGGGGTTTTCTTTGGTTTTTTTCCATTTCAGGGTCACCACAGAGGATCCATTCATTCATTCATTCATCTTCCAAACCTGCTGAATCCTTTGCAGGGTCACTGGAGCCTATCTCAGCTACTCAGGGCGAAGGCGGGGGGGGACCCTGGACAAGTCACCAGGTCATCGCAGGGTACAGAGGATCCAATTAGCATATTTTTAATATTTAGAAATTATTATTTATATTTTTTATATGGAAATAACCTCAACAAATATGAACATGGAATATCTTAATAAGAGTCCAATTTCAACATCATTTTATTCTATTTTTTGCTTATTTCTGTTCATTTCCGTTTCTAGTTTTCAACCTTTTGACGTTCCTGATGGGTACGTATGTTATTTTAGTAGTCTGACCCACTTGATATCATATTGGTCTGACTGTGGAACCTGAATTAAACTGATTTTAAATGATAAATGGATTGCACTTATATAGTGCTTTTCTACCCATTTATGGCGTCCAAAGCGCTTCAGAATGGCCCCACATTCACCCGTTCATACACACACACATTCACACACACATTTTAACATCCTTGTGACGGAGTATAACCTGCTGTGCCTTATTTTCCCCTGTACTTGAACATTATTTCTATCCTCCCTCTGTATAAAAAACACGTCCTCGTATATAAATCCTTATGGCAGAAGCTTTTTAACTGTACATTCTGTCTCATCCTGTCCTCCTCCGCTTCAGCGACTGTTCCTATTATAACAACGTTATCATCCTCGTGATGCTATTTAGTGCTAGCATATGTACGTGTGTGTGTGTGTGTGTGTGTGTGTGTGTGTGTGTGTGTGTGTGTGTGTGTGCGCGCCATTATATAAACGCTGCTCTACGATGATAATCCTCTA
>JAPTHA010000013.1:1707209-1718967 GCA_029814585.1 Gymnapogon annona
TTAACGTCCCCAGTCAAATATTGACACGACATGAGAAGCAGTGCATTTGATCGGAACATTCCAAGTAGTTTCAACATGGGTCATGTAAAACTTTGGTCTGCGAAGGACTTTCCATGTATGACTGTTTCTACCACTAAAGAAATGTCACATACCAGCTGTTCCTGGTTCTTCTGCTGATCTGCAGCCTGCTTGGCCAGCTCAGACTTGGCCTCCTCTGCCATTTGTTTCTCTTTCTCTAATCGCTCTGCCTCTTCCCTCGCCCTCTTCCTCTCCTGCTCCAGCTCCATGGCCCGACGAGTTTGTTCTTCCAGTTCTAGGAGAGACACACACACAGACTCAGGTGATGAAGGCTCAGTGTGATCGACAGCCACTTCATAACAGCGCTGAAGATGATTAGACAGATGACTTAATGAAGATACCTTTCTGCGCTCGCATTGTCTGTTCTTCAATCTGTCTCAGCCTCTCCATGAGCTCGTCTTTCTCACGCTCTATCCTCTCCTTCTCTTTCTCTGCATGCTCTCGCTTCTTCTTCTCATTCTCCAGCTGAGCCCTGACAAGTGTTTCAGAACACATTGTTTTAATTAACGTATACATTGCTGCATTGTAATATATACACAGAACAGCATTTAATTAGTCTTATTCTTCAACTATTGCAAAGAATATTAGTGTTGGTTTTGACAGAAATTAACTTTCTTTTTTTTGTAACTTTTTATTTATGCATAGTTTTAAGAACAGACGAGAAAAAAAGACAAAAAAAGGAAAAAACATAGGTCAGGGGGGTAGCATTGAATTTTACAGTAAATATACATTTACCATTAAAAAAAAGAATATCCGTTTTGAGTGTACTTCAGTTCACATTTGAACTACTGAGAAATTAACTTTTTCAGCACCTTAACACCAGGCATGTGCTGTAGTAATAATAATAATAATGTCATTTTTACTCTCATTGGGCTTGAATTACTGTTGTGTTTTTTTTTTTATTTTCCATCTCACGGATGTGGTCATCATCCTAATGTTAAACCTTTCCATATCCGAGACTGGAAGATTTTGTGGCTCTTCAACTTTGACCTCTTGGCATTATATTCATTTGTGTACTTTTATACCCTCCAGCGGAAGCAGAGACCTTTGGTCTATTCCGGAGGTCTAGATGAAGATGACAGAAGGCCAGTGGTCCCTGAGGGTTTGTTACAATTTCATTTCAAGGTCTTTTATTCAAATTTATATACTAGTTCGTTTCATTACAACATTTTTACAGAGGTTTTGAGATTAAATAAATGGCACTGCCTTGTAGTGGATAATCTCTGCCTCTAGTTTGTCCTTTTCTGCAGCTCAGAGAATCTATATGGATGCGATAGGCTTGGAGAACCATTCAATTTGCCTTCAATTCAACATTTACTGCATGTCAGTGGGATTACCTCATGAGCTTTTAGACCTAAATGCTCATGTTCATCTACCATACCTCTCCATCTGTTTGTGGTGTTTCTCTTCCCTGGCCTGAGCCTTCATCTGCTGTACTTCGATAGTATCAGGCTTCCTCCTCCTCATGTACAGCTCATGGTTCCCCATACACAACGCTAAGATACGCTTGTTGATGCGGAGTCGTGGAGCATAAAACACAAAGTCCTGGTTAAAGAAATAGGGAAAGATTCTTCAGAGTAGTAACTTTAGATCCTGGCAGGAGAAAGGCATTAGTCATGTAGAAGAAGTTTAAGTTGACAAACACAGACTTCTTCAGTTATGTCCAGCTAAGTGACTGTATTATGGCAAACAAAGGAAAATGGGAATGCACTCCCATGTCTCCTGTTGAACAAAGACAAATTCAACACTCACAGGAGCTTTCTTATCAATAGGTTTGATGACAAACTTCTTGTCATTAAAAGAGATGTTTCTAATCTCACTCCAGGGGAAGCCGATCTTTGGTGTCAACCTAGTGTAGGAAAAAAACAAGTGATTAGTACTTCAGATACATGAACATGAGAACAGGTAAATGTTATGTTTTCCCAAAATTTGGTTAATAGAGAAAACTATATTAGGTTTAACCAGCAGATGGTGCCAAGTATGAAGCATAAAGTATTCTGCAGGGAAACAATGAGATTTTTTTAAATTAAGTTTTCCATTTTTAATTTTAGAATCGGAGTGAAACAGGTTACAGTGGAAAGGCCTGAATATCACCTTTATTACACCAACATTAAAAGGGTGACAGGAGAAGTAAAAGATTCATTGGTTTCCACCCTTTCCTTTTCACCTGGTCAAGGGAAGAAGGACGACAGCTGTGATGTGCCCAGATAACAGACAGGAAAGGCAAAGCAAAGGGGAAGTGAAAGGAAATGCTACAGGAGATGTGATTAGATCTATCATTTCTTCCACAAAGGGAAACAAATCTCTGACATGAGTGGGCAGGAAAGACTCTCCTACAATGACATAGTCTTCCTTTCCCACCCATCATCTCCACAATCCATATTTCTAAAAATACCTTTGTCTCTTTACTTTTTGGACACTGTGCTGTTGTGCTTACTTCATATTCTAACCCCTTACCCAGGCTAAAGTTTAATAAGATTTTCCAGCTCCTTTCCTGTTTATTAAAATAGTATCAGTAACAGTAACTGAGGTTTCATTTCATTTCCTTTCAATGGTTTTTCCCAAAGCTGAGCTGCAGTAGAAACATGGAAAAGCCATTTCGGACTTTGGCTACTGAGTGCATGAAATTCAGACTGTATTTACTTTATGTATAATTGTCATATTCCATTTTGAGCTGAACTCCAAAGATCTGGCGGATTATTTGCTTTTTTCTTCCAACACCACAGCTATACTGCCAGGGTTCTCAGTAAAGGCACACAGAGGAACTAGATAATTATGCAGTATCCCTTGCTAACTGGTTTTAGATGTTTTAGACAATCTATTAAATGCACTAAAGTTGTGCTCACAGTGTAGCATTTCACGTAATAGCCACCTAATTGTACATTATGGGTCAAGTTTTGTTTTGTACCGACAACTTCTGCCAAAGCTTAAATGATATTTTGAAGATTTTTTGGACATTTGAGACTAACTTGACACAAATAGTGTATAAAGACAGGAAAAGCACGGGAAAGCTAAAGTATGACCTGTGGCAACGGGCCAAAGTGGGACTTATTCCCAGGCCACTGCAATAGGGACTTGATACGTAATACACACTCCTGCCAGGTGAGCTACCAGGGCAACCCGGGGCTTCATGTCACCAACAAACAGCTAAGACATAAGGCTTTGTTTAGATCTTGTGATAAGGGCTGAAATAAAGCAGGTATAAGAGACACATGTGTGGTGTCATGCATTGGCCGGTCTGGTTATAACACGCTGTCACTTAAGGTTCCAAAAAGATTCCTCTGATCTTGTGTCTTATTGAGAAACCACAGCTGATGAGCCCAGATTTTTAAGTGTTTCTGTTTATGAACAGCTCTAATAGCATGCGTTTGCTGTGCTCCTGACTTACACATGAGCATATACACTCAAGAGATCCTCTCACTGGTTATATACTGTGAGAGGATGATAGGATTGAATCATAGGATTCATTCTAAAACTTTATGAAGTGCTTGAACAGACTCAGACCACCTTATCTGTCCGACTTGTTGGACTCGTAGGCTGGTCGTTGCAGTTAGGTCAACGGACCGGCGGCTTTATTAAGTTCCAAGAACTACAATAGACGCTTAAAACCAACTGGGCTACAACTTGAGTGGCGATGATCAAATCTTCATTAAACGCATCATGCTTTTAATTTCCTTTCTGGTTTACATCCAAGCGAAATCTTAGCATTGTTTCAAAGTTTTAGTAGTTTGCTTTGTTTTAATCTAATAGTTTAAGTTTGCTTTATCGCAAAATGTCTTCAATGAGTTTTAGTGGCTTTTATTCATCTGATGTTGTGATTTAGAATATTACTCAAGTAAACTCGACCCCTCTTTGAGACTAGACATATAGAAAAAGAACTGGACAACTGACAAGGGAAAAAAACAAACAAAACAGAACTGGCTGAGCTCAAAACTGTAGCACACCTATCTCATAAACAGCCATATTATATGGCAATGTTTTAGTACTTAAATTTAAGTAGATATGCGTGTCCCTTACTTGTCTTCATGTTCATAGATGTTCAGTCCGAGGGCATCCACTCCTAGCCACAGCTGTGTGCCCTTCTTATTTTTTATCTCAAAGTAGTTGACTCCATACATCTCCAAGTCCTGGGCAATTTTCAGATACTCCATCATAGAGTCCTCTCTAAAAAGGAAAATACACAGGAAAGAGTGTAGTGAACATTTATATGATGCATGTTTTGCAAAAACTGAAGAGTATACAATACACAATCTTAGAGCATTGTTAAACACAACAGTAATTCTTCTAGCTAAGGTATTAAGCAATTTAGTTGCAACATTCCAGGTAGAGATAGACCAATACTCTTAAATCACCTGTGGGAATTTTTGCAATCATCAAGCCCTTTAACATACCCGGACAGCCAACAATCTGTCTGCACTTACCTCCTTCCTGACACAACAAATCTGAACTTGCAAGCATACACACAAACCTCTGAAGAATGTAACCACAAAGGGTTTGACACACACCTGAGCATTCCTCTGTGTTCCTCATGCCAAGTTTGTATCCTGTCCTCCCACTGCTCCTTGGTCAACTTATGCTGCTCCAGGACTCTGAACACAAACACAATGACTTCACCCCAAAGAATGTCCTATGGCTCAGAATTGTTTCCTCGAGAGGAAATAATAGAAAACTCCATCAGGAAATGACACGTATTCCAGAGTTCAACATATCTAGAGTAAAGTTACAACTAGCGCCGTTATTTTTTGGTACTATCAACAAATCTAGTGTTTTAGAAGCTGGAAATTTAGGCAATAGTGACAGACACAAAATTGAAAATACAAGCGACAATGAATGTGTTTGTGTACCTCTGAGGAAGTAATCTATCATGCGTGAGGTATCCAGGCTTGTGGACATCTTTGTTATAATCTCCATACTTGGCCTGGACAGCATATGATGCCAGAAGCACAGCTGTCTCTGGAGGACAGTAGTTTTCATCGTTCAGGATGGCTTCCTTCACCTGCAGAACACAGAGGCGGTCTTAACGTCCTTATAGTGAGGTTTATACTTAATGCCTCACTTACTGAAAATGACCTGACATGGTTTACTTAAGGGTAGTTTCATTCCTGCTGGCTACCTGCAGGAAGAAGAGTCTCTGGGTGATCTCCTGGATTAGTTCTTCTGAGACGTCTTCAGGAAAGAATTTGGCTCTGAACTTGAACTGGAGAGGGTTCTCCTTCTTCACATCCTGTTGGGTTACCTGTGAAACAGACAAAGTTATTACTCAACCATTTATGAGCTGCCTAGCCATGTACTTTATTATACTACAAAATGCTAAACTTTTTTTTATTTAAATGTAATACTTTTGGTGTACCAGTTCCAATTGGCTAATCCATGTATATTTTACCATCACTGGCTTCTACTACAAGACAATGCATGCATGACAAGATACACTATGTACATATGTCTTCTTCTGGCCCGCTCATATTTTCCAAATAAATTTGTGTAAACTCAATTGACAAGCTGTATCTTGTACAGTTGCTTCAGTGTTTGACAAATACACGCAAAATAGCTGATGACAAAGCACATGAAAAACCGTATTGATGGAGTATCCTAGACCGTTTATTGCATGTCATTCTCTCCGTTTCCCATACTTTCAGTCTCTCTTCACTGTCAATCACTAATAAAGGGAAAAATATTCTGCATTCATTGCACAGAAAGGGAACACTTAGATGGGACTAGTCAGAATACACAACAAATGGCTGGTGGTGGAAACTTGACACCTGCACAGTTGGCTTTATCAGCAATCATTTCATATTCAGGATTTCCACAACAACATTTAACTTCCCCCTGTTTGTTCCATGTTATCATTGGCAGTTGGGCATTTTTTGGTTTGGGAGCTTTTCTCAAAACCCTGGGACTCAGCACCAGACAGAAATCTAAATCAAAGTAATTAGCCCTGTGCAGCGTCAACTGAGATGAATCATTTTTCATTTCAGGCCTACTGTCCTTATGCTTGATTTTGGGCAAAAATTATTTTAAAAAAACCCCAGCAAAAATCTAAAAGACAAAAACAAAAAGTCCCAGGATTACCTCATAGCAATACATTCATCTGTACAAAAAAGAACAAAACAAAACAAAAACATATTACCCCAATATAAAGATCATGTGTTTGCACAGCCACTAAATGGTTCAAGATGGAGACATTTACTGACTCACAGATAAATGCACTTTGGTGACAGGTTTCAAAAGCATCCCAGGACATCAGCCTTTGAACTGGTAAAATGTCCTGGAGATTAGTGGTCCAAAAATATCTTCACCCACACTACACATCAGAAACTGAAAGGCTGATCATCAAGGAGAAAGCCACTTCTCTAAAGTTAGGAGAAATTATCGGATGAAAGCTCACAAATGCACACTCTGACAAAGACCTCATAACTTGGAGCAATGATCTTTGGTTACACTGTCTGGCAAACATGTCAACCGCTCTGTATGAAGGAAGAGTTTGCAAGCTTTAAAGCATTCAGTCAATGTGGATGCAATCCTCCACTCACAACTGTAGTTTCAATTACAGCCTTGCTTGCTAGTGGAAATGCTCTAACAGATCACACTTAGTGTCTTGTGGCTGTTCCCCTGTGGTTGGGCCTCCAGACACACAACACACACTTGAGTCCATCCGTACACAGCGTTTCACTGCTACGTCCTTTCTGAGCCAGGGCATCTGTCTCCATCTCTCACAGAGACACTTGCAGAATGTGGGGGGATTTGGTGTCAAATATACTTGGAGAGACATAGTAACTGGAGTGTTTAGGCTTGAGGGTATGTTGGCCTCAGTGAATAAGGAAGCATGTTAAAAGATAATATATAAAACCCAAAATCAATGCAGTTTCTAGACATCAGACACAGATGAAGTGTGAGCCAAAGGAAACCGAAGAGTGAGAGCAAACAAGAAACACCACAGTATTTTGATAGTTAGGACAACTGGGCTGTACACACTGACCTTCTTATTGAGTTTTAGCCACGTGATGTAACCCTTACTATCCACGTACTGCAGGCCGAAGAACCAGACCTCCCGCAGCCCCACCGTCTTTACCACCTGACAACACCACAACAGGAAACCTCAATCTCTACAGGTGCAACGCATTTATTCAAATCATTTATAGTTTACCTACTCCTTTGTAGACATCTCACTGTCACTTACCTGGTCAAAGAGCTGCTTTCCTGTAGTATTTGGCTGGATAGCAAACTCCAGTTCTGCATCCATGGTGGTCACACGGACATTGATCTACAAAATAAACAAAACAGAAAGCAGAAATTATTGATCTAAAAGCACTACAAAGCTGTTAGATATGAAGATATTTTTCTGCCATTTTTCCTACTAGGCAGAATGCCTTTTTATATGGCACACTTCCAGATAAATTTGAGTGCCACACCATCAAATGTTGGATGGTTTTCAAGTAGTCTCTGCATTAAGACAGGATCCATTCTTTTGGCAGAGTGCACTAACATTTTGAGCGGCGTTAATTTGAATTTGCGTCGCCTCCCGATTAACATTCAAATCAATGTGCTTTTCATTAATCGGCCTAATAAACTTCAATGTTTGCTCGTGCAAAATAAAATTATGTTCCTTAAAAGCAAAAATAACTAAGGCAAGTAGGAAGTAATATGGAACCCGATACAATTCCACCGCAATCTTCTGATAATTGTGTGAAATGACTAGCTCAGGTCAACATTACAGAATGAGTCTATATCTGAGAGGTCGCAAACTCAGCTAAACAATTTTTTATTATCAGTTGATCTGCGAAACTTCCTCAGTTGAACAACACACTTCTAGGAAATTACAGAATTCCTTCTGAGGAAAAGAGGAAAATGTTGTCTGGGAGCTATGCAAGGAATGTGTCTGCTTCTCTAAATCCCTACCAAAGTTTGGAAAAGTGTGAACTCTTCCTATTCTACCCACTCAGCAACTCTGCCATGGTGTGCAAGCCCCACCTATCATGGCAGCCCACTGCACACAGTGCTTTTGTGGGGTGGAGCAGAAGAAGAAACTCAGTCATTGGCTGAGGCCTGTTGAACAGAGCTAACAACAGGCTTAGCAGCGGCTGATGGCACAGAGCGGAGCAGACCTCCAAGGCATCTGACATCTTTCCTCCCACAACGACCCACATACCCACCCTCCATGTGTGTGGGTTAAGGATACAAGACGCAACAGCAGAATGGAAGATATACACGGTGATGGCAGGGTGCAAAGGCAAAATACATTTTTTTTAAAAACCCACAAAAAAAAAGCTTACAAGGTGCAAGAACAGAGGGAAAAAACAGTGGGAGACAGCAGACGACATGAAGCAAGAGAAATGATCTAGGGTGTACTCTGTTTGAGATAAGGTTACAGGGACGTTACAATAGATGAGCTGACCACACAAAAAGAGGGAAAGGAAAGAAGAAACTAAGACATGACCCTTCCTTTTCTCTCAGTACATAAAACCTCAAGAAAGCTTACTCTGCACTTCACTCCCTCACTTCTTAATATTTCTGCACATCTCTATAGTGGTAATCCCTCTGCATTTCTCTCCATATCCCCGCAATGAATAATCCATGCAACTCGTCTATGGAGCAAATAGCTGGACTAGCTGTACCCACACAGAGCCTAAACCACAATGTATTTGCTTCCATCTCCCTCTCATTAATTACCCATGAAAAGTTGCAGGACTTTCCCCACTCCACAGACATAACATGCATATGTAATGCATGTCAGCCCATTTATGTAACATGATTTTAAGAGGCTAAATCCTCTGTGTTTCTAATCTCACCTGCTTACAGCTTGTTTATTTTGGATGGAAAATGTAGAGAAGTTCTTAAGAATAGCTTAAATCTGGTTAGGGTCCTTTTTCAGCCCAATCTGCATTAACAAATATTTGGTGGCATCTGAAAGCAGGACTCTGTCATGCCTGCTGCCAAAACTGCCTTTCAATGACACTTTAGTTTTAATTTACTTTACCACTACTTTTGTAAACACTTTTTAAAATCTTGATTGCATATCAGAATCACATATGACATATAGTATGGGTTAGTCATTTTAAAACCCCAATGAAAAAAATAACTCTACAAATCAAAAGAAAATACTATCAAAAATGCATTTTTTTTTTTACAAAAATTCACATAAAACATAAAACTGATGTAAAAAAAGCAATAATATTCACACATTATGTTGGACAAAAGGCCAGAGTAAAGTTCTGGATGTTCTAAGTGATGCTGCTAACTTGATAAATTGATCACTTTTACACATACTTTGTAATTTTATTTTTGAAATAGGTGACTGTGAAATTTTTTATACATCACATTCACAATACCTGACCACTTTAGGCACTTAGCGGTACACAAATAATACCATCAGCTGCTTATTACAGCGCAGGTCTGCCAACATTGTTCCTATAAGGATGCTACGGATACGGTTACATAGTAGAACATGATCCACTACTCACAAGAGACTCAACTGTCTTTTCTGTAGATGCTGATACATTACTTATCAACCCATATATCAATATCAATGATAAAAACAAATTGTGTTTAATACAACTATGCATTTTTTAAAAAAAAATGAAGTGATTACTTTTATCAGGAGAGATTGTTACTTTTCATTGGGAACTATGCACATATAGCCGCCCCTCTTCTGTTACAACTGGGGCTACGGCTCAGAGTGTTGACATCTCCTACTCCCGTCTCTCTTTTCTGTCTGCCTGTGAATGTCCTGCACACAGACATGATAAGACTGGGTTTTATCAATGACGCTACTTTACAAAAGCCCTGTCACACATTCTTAGATTTAGTGTTACCTCCCGCCTGCACAGTGTACAATCATTTTCTGTCAAGTCTGTTCCCTTAGGCCATTCTACTCTACCTTTAATCCAGGTGCTAACATTTGTACAAAACAAATCCTCAAAGTTTATTACACTTAACCTTATAAACATGCGCAACTACACATGGAAATGGGCCATACTGGTCCCTCACAAAAGCCATGTCAGCGAAACAATGTTTTCATAGTTCACCGACTGATGAATTGAGACATTGGGCTTATTTCAACAATAGCAGCCTTGCCTTGTGCTTGTATGGGAGTCTCCTGCCAGCAACAATAAGCAATCAAAAAGAAAGTTTGTATACTGCAAGTGTCAAGTAAATATCTTTCCCAAAATACAGTCAACCCACAAAGCAAGAGAGGTTGAATCTTGCGTGGAGCAGACGGTCAGTTAATCTTCTCTTGCAGGAGGGAGGGGAAGGGACAACAAAATGCCGAAGCACTGACACAGCTAATCACACAATGACAACTGAGAAGTCTTGGAGACACTTTTACAGGCCTGTCCTTATACGACTCCGCCCATCTGACACTCAAACTGACTAGACAACATGACAAGTTTTAAAAGACCAGTTTGTGCCGCTTCAGAGGGAGCCAGTTAAAAGGTGTCATACCAAGGTATGACACTTCACAGTTTACAGGTTTCCTTTGCTTGGTGCATTTTGACCTGTCCAACTCAGTTTGGTAGACATTTTCCACCCAGTCATGGACAAAAGAAAGTGAAATTCCATAATAAAATCCTTACCACTACAGGAACCTGACACAGCTTTCCATAATCTAAAATTTAAAGAACTTTGAGGCTTTGGTGTTTGGTTTCACCTCATTAGCAGAGGGGCTAACTAGTATATTTTAACCTTCCATGTGTTGCATCCTTACACAACTATAAGGATCTAATTTTCCAAGGTTTCTACAAGTTAAATCAAATGTTTTTGAAGAGCACAATGACTGTACCTTCAGACCTATCTCAGTGCTATCTCAATTAACACATCTCACTTGAAATCATACCAACTATTTTCAGGTGAAAGTAATGTCACAGAAACAACTTTACAATTTATGACATCTGGGAGTATTTTTCTAAGAGTGTCAGAACCACATTTGCCCACAAACCACATCATAACACACTTGCAAATAGTGGTCTGATGAATCATGACCACGCTGCATTTTAGACTACCGTTAACCGGTTTTATGGTGTTTTGATGTTTTGTTTTAGTGTGATCAATACAGACTGTTACAAAAACACACATTTAAAAGTAAGACTGAAAAAACACCCAAAAATGCATTTTGCACCATTTAAAATTATTCTTGGATTTGAGACAGAGAGATGCCCAAAAACCCTGATTTCACACACCATATTGTCTTCAACAGAGTAGTAATCCTATTTCTGGAAACAACGTTACAGGCAAATTTTGTTCCAGAAATATGTTGGAGAATCAGGCGGAGAGCACTGAAAACAAGAGTTGTCATAATTTACACATTTCGGGCTGCTGTAGGTACTGTGTGTTTCTGACCCTACATGGCAAGCATCAATAGATACACTCCTCCACATAGAGCTCTCCATTAATGAAACCAGTGAAAAACAAGCAAAACTCCTCAATATAAGTGGCAAGGGTATTTTTCTAGTAGTAGATGTGTGGATTTTTTTTTTAAATCCTCCTCTCCATTTCCATTGCAGAGTTCAGTTCTGACTCAGACAGGTCCCTTATTAAATGTGCAGCTGTTTAGTTACTGTAAGCTGTTTAGAGAGGCTTTACTAAGAGAAGCCTTAAGAGACACATACCCTCTACAATCAGCAGTGCTGATAATCTGGCTTGCTGGGCTTGGAGCAGCTGTCTGTCCCTCTGATTAACACCGTCG
>JAPTHA010000013.1:2006784-2020750 GCA_029814585.1 Gymnapogon annona
CTATCTATCTATCTATCTATCTATCTATCTATCTATCTATCTATCTATCTATCTATCTATCTATCTATCTATCCATTTAACAGGTAGAATATTGTTAAAAATTACACTTTTGACACTTACAGTATTGTTAAAATTACACTAATGTCTCTAAAGACTTAGGTGTAATGTCTGTAAAACATAAGTGTCTCTACAGACATTTCAGGTTGTTTGTATTTTTTCAGGTTATTTAGGTGTTTCTGTGAAATGACACTTTGATTTAGTGTAAATGCAGGAAAATGACATGAAAATGTCTACGTTCCCAAAGAGAAAAAAGGAAAAAAGTGAGTGAAAATGATTACGTCTAAACTATCCTTTAAAACAACACACAACATTAACAACCTCAAAACTCTTAAGTGTAAAAATAAGTGTAATTTTAACAATACTGTACCCAAGTTTGTCATTTGTACATGGATTTTGCAACTTACAGATCACAGTGGATCTGCAAATACACAAAACATTTAGTAACAGGTAGAATATTGTTAAAATACACTTATTTCTCGACAGACATTTCACGGTGTTTGTATTTTTTTCAGGTTAATTAGGTGTTTTTGTGAAATGATTCTTTGTCTTAGTGTAAATACAGGAAAATGACATGAAAATATCTACATTTCCAAAGAGAAAAAAGTGAAGTTGCGAGTATTTGTAGGTTATTATGATAATACTTTTCCCAGTCTGTATGTGAAGCCTGAAGTATAATTTCTGCAAATATCTTAGGTGTAAATTTGACTCTACACAAATTCACCCCACGGGCCAGATTGGAACCTTTGGCCCCCGGGCCACATATTTGACACCCCTGCCTTACATGCTTTTTTTTATACAGGAAACACCATTTGGAGATATGTCATTATTTGTTTATTTGTAGTATAAAGTATAAACTTCACAGATGTTTCATTTCTTACTCTAAATACCCAAGGGCAGATAGAAGTAGACTAACAGTACTTATAATAGCCATTTTCAACCTAAATTTGACACTTTCAAACTTGTCACCTTTCCCTCTGAGCAGAAGAGTTTTTGAATAAGTGAAAGATGGAATTCCTGATCCTTCTCGCCAGTTTTAAAAGCAGGTTTCTGAGAGTTGACTAAATGCTCAGTCAAGACCGGACTTGTCAACACATGTACGTAGATGTACAATTCGCCCTGTTAACAATCCAACGATGGTAGGGCAAGTAAAAAAAAGAAAGACACTATGAGTGAAAGATATGCATCCAAAACCTTAGATAAGTAGAATGCATTTTCATTCTTTTAACTTTCGCATTCCATCATCCATTCCATTGGGATCTTGCGGCTCAGTTGGGAGAGTGGTTGTCCAATGGCTGAAGGGTTGAAGTTCGAATCCTGGCTCCGACTCTCCACATGTCAAAGTGTCCCTCAGCAAGACACTGAATCTCAGCGGTGTCATGGCAGCAGCTGCCCACTGGTGTGTGAATGAGCCAATGTAAAGCTTTGAGTGCCTTAAATGTGTAGAAAAGCTATATAAAATGCAATCCATCCATCGGTTTACACGTGTGATAAGTAGGTCTGCTAATCTGTTGGATGCTTTGAAAGTAAGTAAAAGTCAGTAAAAAAGTTTCATCCTTAGTTTCGTGATATGAGCTTATCGAAGGACGTAATGGAGTTTTTGCCATAGGTGCGCTTTTGCCGGCGTTTCTCCTGACAGAGCACCGCTACAAATAATCACTGGAGTCCCATGAATTATGTAATCCAGTTGTTTTCTCTCCGCTCCTCGAAATCGATGGGCAGGAGCAGCAGCCGGTCTATATGGCTCTGGCTTGCATTAGGCTCTGCAGTAATGTGTTTAACAATAATCCAGACGGAGCGAGCTCCACGTTATCATGAACTGCCGGTGAGATTTAGACCCCTCTCCACTGCTCAGCTGTGGTTTAGACGCAGCCTCCCGACTGCTTCAGATGGATGATTGAATCAGATCTGTGGCGCGTGCAGGCTGAGACGGAGCCATGAAGTCAGAAACATGCATAGACGGGTAGGATGTGGGATGCTGATGAGCTCTGCTGCTGTAATTGATCTGGATAACTGCTTTAGACGAATGGTCTTGGGGTAAATTGATTGTGTTGCCAGTTGCAAAAAAAAAAAAAAAAGACAGAAAGAGACTGCTGAATACCTCAGATTAGGGCTAGAAGCATTTATCTGTTTGTCAATACTGGGCTTTTATGAAATATCAGTCATCACTGGGAGGTGGAAAAAAAAACGTGACGGAGGAATTGGTGCTTCAGTTTAGACATAAATCAGCTGTAAAACTTCAATGGTCAATGACGCAATACCTACTTTATCTGTCTTGACTGAATTTTTTCCATTGAAAAAAAAATCCTCATAATACATACAAAGATAACATATGCAGTATGTCAGTTACCATCCCCACATACTGGGCCATTGAAATTTCTCCAAACATTGTAATTGTTGGTCATTTTTCTGCATCTTAAGTGTCAAAACATCATGGATCGGCAATAATTGGACGAAATTCAAAATACAATATCCATCAGCTTTGGCTCCAATATCAATCAGTGGTGTACTATGGTTATGTGGCCACTATCTGTACACATTTTAAATCACTTTTATGGGTTTCAAACTTAAAATGGGTATTGAAACTGCATAACAAGGGAGATTCTGCCATTACAGGATACATGTATAAAATTATGGACAACAAAAAATGCACACAAGCCTAACTACTGATACTCATTAAAACTATTAGGAATGTTAACGAAATATATGAATTTTGAGATACATTACAGTCACCCCAGATTACTTTTTTTTAAGGCTGTGTCCTATTCATTCACCTTTTAAAAACACTGAAATCCTTAAAAACTACTACAGATATTTTTAGTATTTAAAAATTGAAAAACTTGAAAAGTCCGTCAGCGACCCAGTCATGTGCCGAAGTCTCTTGTGGAATGTCAGCATGTGACGAGAGCAACAGTGTCCAGTGTGTCAGATGATCTTTGTAGAACCATAGTAACACTGTAACAACGCAAAAAATGTGTAGTTCCGGCTTCACCAACAGAACTATTACAGTGATGACCGTAACAAATGAGTCTGTTTGACAAGGACTTAAAAAATAGACTGTAACCATTCCTTTCATCCATATCATATTATGGTGTTTACAGTTGTTAATGTATGTAATTTAATGTCTGACTGAGAGATGTCAATGATGCCTTGGCCATGTTTAAATTATTTTTTTTTGTAAATTGAAAGGTAAGCAGATAGGACTCGGGATACTCGTGTACTGAATGCAGATTTAATGGAAAAATCCACATTTCATATAATTTCACAATAAATTAAAAGAAACAAAGTTAAGCTTCATCTATAACACGTGGCGTCAAGAATGATATATGTTCAATGCTCATTATAGATGATCAAATGCTTTATTTTGAGCTCAGCAAAACAATTTTTTTGTCTAATTAAAATTCATATACACATTAATCATTAAGAATCTGCATACTTAATAATATAAAAGGGTTAAAGTAAATATGACTGACAAGCCGCACTAAGTGAACATTGATGAACAGCTTAAAGAAGCAAACACAAATGTCAAAAAATGAAAAGGAAAAAAAAATGTCTTTACTATTTACACGTGGTGGATATACATTACTTGTAATTTGACATGCTGCCAAAAGCTCACCTCAGTGCAAAAAACGCTGCACTTTTTCATGATGACAGCACACCAGTGAGGCAGCAGAACCTGTGAATAAATATGACAACCATCATATATTTAGGAAATTATGAGATTTCGTATGTTTTTTTTCCTTCTCAGATGAAATTAGATGTATCAAAATCCATCACTTGTACATATTCACCTAAGAAGTATCTTAAAGTCCAATGTGACTTTGCATGTCTAGTTTTGAAATTACTCAAAACAAATTGTGAAAAAGACTTTCACCCAGTTCAAAACTGCACTAAATTGGCATTTTTTGCATTAATAAGCAATTTGTGGTTAATGTGGTGTCATGTTTGATACAGACTCACTAACACTGGTGCTGTGGTCAGAGCAACTACTCGGGGTTTAACAGGACTTAGAAGCCTCCATATATTAGTACAGGGCTCGGGGCCTTTTTGGCTGAGAGAGCCATGAAAGCCACATATTTTAAAATATACTTCTATGAGAGGCACATATTTTTTTTTAAACACTGACTGGAACGAAACGTGTGAATTTTCAAGTAAGACGAACCATTTCAGACTCTAATAAGTCTCTTAATTTATTATTTTTAATAATCTTTTTCATAATGCAGTTGACCAATAATAAATAAAATACACAGAGCACCATCAGTGCACACCGCAATGAGTTTATCCATCCGTAGATGTTTTTCTTTAGTCAGCTCAATTAAATATGGATCAAAGCGGAATTATTTATGACTTATCATGTTAAGAAATGTCAGCTAAGACTTCTCTGCGAGCTCGATGCAGTCACCAAAAGAGCCATGTCTAGCTGGCAAGCCAGGCAAGCCATAGGTTCCTGACCCCTGCGTTAGTACTTCATGGATGTGCTATAGAACTACTACACATTTGTTGAATGTGTTTGGATCATAGGATGTTTTATGAGTCTCACTTGGTGGTCTCTCCTCTGTGCATAACAGCTTGACCTTTGACTTAGTAAGCTTAGATCTGTCTCCTATCCAGCTTCTATCCGGAATAAATCAAGCACAAATCAGCTTCATACTCCTACGCACCCTTAGGCGACACAGAACTGAAGCACTTGTGCAGCGTTCAATGCCAGACACTTGTCCCTCTGCTGACCAGAACAAGCCCTATTGTCTCTGATTACATAGATCACACAGTATAAGCGTGTACGAAACCCTTTCTATTGATCACACCACCCTGAATCCTGTCTCAGTCTTGCTGATAAAAGTGTGTTTTAAGTAATGCATTTATTATTGAATATGTACTGAGTAAAACATGACTGCAAATTGATTAGGAATGTGTTGCACTACTACGTTATGACAGACAGTTAAGTGTTACTTTGTGGGATTACTTTTGCCACGCGTTACTCCCAACACCGCTCGTAAAGTTCTCAAAAGACAGAAAAGAAACATGTAAACACTGCAGGAAAAAAAACAAAGTCATGTGATTGCTGCTTCAGTCTGGTGTAGCCAGACCTCGGCCTATATTTTATTGGAGCTGAGCCAGTTTTGGAGATGCTCCCAATTCTTTAGATACACCTTTATTAGTCCCACACAGGGAAATTCCAGATTTCTTTCTTTCTTTCAATTTCTTCCTTTTGTTATTTAGTGTTTATCTTTGAACGTCAGCCATTGTATCAGTGCAATCCAGTGTTAAGCTTCATGTTTGAAGATGTGGACAGAATGGTAGCTGGAGTCGCAGCCTGGTCTTGGAATCATGTGCCTCCTCTCATTAGCCAAACGGGCTTAAATGTTATATAAGCATCCAGCTTTCTATTAAACTTCACCACGTAGAGTTGGAATCTTTGTGACTCTCACTCCCGTCCCATCTGAGTGAGGACAAGACATAATCGCAGTGACAAGTGAACGTGTACCGTCCACAACGTGGGATGGTTTCTTTTTTTTTTTTTTTTTTATGGAAGTGGAGTCTGAGGGTCCGCCACGGTCTTCACTGTCACGACATGTCATGTTGTTTGTCCACTTTCACAGCTAGTGTCACAGAGGTCTTTATAATATGGTTTAACCAGTCATTTACAGTTTGCTTGTGTCAGCTGTTCCTTGTTTTGTTTTATATATACATTGGATATTTTCTCATATATACATTTCCAGAACTAAGTGAAGTTACGATCTGCCCACAGTTCCTCTCTTTACATTGCTCTCTACTTTTTGTTAATATTGTGTAATTTTTCACATTTTATATATATCAATATTTTATGTATTAAAAGTGTGTAATTATTTTCCAAAGGTCAATGTGATGTTTAAATCAAACATTTTCTTTGCTAAAAAAAATCACAATATGACCTCAATTAGAAGACAAACATGTTTAAATATCTGACCCACTTTCCATTCAGTACCACAGAGTACTAACCTCATCAGAATCTGATGAGGTGACGCTACTATATTTCTTTTTTTTGTTGTCGTTTACTGGCACCACAAATACTATTTGGAAGGAAGTGAGGAAACAAAGTGAGACTGATTTCTAGATGGTCAAAATATATATTGCATTATTTCTTTTTAACTGTGTCTCAATCATGTTAAAAAAAATTCAGCGTAAACAAACAATAAAGATAAATTCACAATGAAAAATAGCCAGTAGAACTAATAAAAATAGACTTAAAAAACAAGAGTAGATTCCTCCTTTTATTAAAAATAAGTAAATGTCGTTCAGGTAATTAATCCACACTGACCGTGGTAACAATGAAACTAAGTGTAGCCTTTGGGTGCTGATTAAAAAAAAAAGCCCGATTCACATGTGTTTTTATTGGATTATGTAATGCACCATCAGCATCTGCAGTGTTGGTTTTCAGCTGTGAATGAAATGAAGGTCATGACAAACTACGCAAGAATGTGGAGGTGTGTGCGTTAAAGCCACCAGATTGCATTCTCCACTGCTGATTCATCTGCTCTCACTGACAGGAAGTGGCCCTCCTCCGGCTCTGTTTGACTTCCTGTCTTCAGACAGTGGATTAAAGGGTTACTGGTGTTCACTACGCCTTCCCCCATTTAATCCAGTTTACAGCTATACTTTCCAATCTAAGCCTGATCTCCTCCTGCTTAAACTCCACCTGCTGTGTCTTCTCTCTGGCCCGTTTCCCTTTTTATTTGTGTCGCCAGTCAATCTTATTTATCATTACACGTCCATTCACAGTCCAGCAGCATGGTCGTGTGCGCGGCACGTTAATGGAACGCCAAACTGATGTGTACATACAGAGCAACAATAAACGCTCAGCCAGTGACTGGTGATCTCTGTTACCTCATGCAGGCGGAATAGGGTAGTAGGCGGGTGATGCAGAGGCCAGCGGATCACATGAACTCCCGGGCCCCGTCTCGTCCTCAATAATTCACGAGAAGACAGGCTAACAATGAGCACTGATGTCCTGGAGCTTATTATGGAGTTTTCTGCCGCAGCTCAGTTCAGCGTGGCATTCAGGGACGCCCAGGAGTATCTGAGGGCAATCCACATGGCATCCAACATCTAAAGGAAAACATACACATTATTTCTAGTGGAATTGTATATGTTTACATAACGGCAGCGTTACTGAGACCCCAGAAAAAGAATCTCAGGTGCTGTGTCATTCTGTATTAAGCTGAAGTAATACAGAATGGAAACTCAATTAGGCCCATTTTACAACCGAGAACTTTGAAAAGTGACTTAGTTGATGTGAATTAAAGATGCCTCGACTGAAGTACATAATGTAGCCTTTCATTTGTAGCCAGTGTTCATATGTTCACACATAATCTGTTTTTCCGGTGAAACCACACAGTTACCACAGTTAACACAGTTAACACGCGGTTCAACAAGTTTATTCTTGATCCTATATTTGTCCAACTTAAGGTTTTCTACATATGCTTTTGTTAATCTCAAATATTTAGTTGGCTTTTGTGAAATTAATAGATCTGTGAGTTTAAGTACATTAACTTGTTTCATTAATGGTCCAAATCAATGGAAAACCGTAGAATAACTGTACATTTTTATGGATGTTTTCCAGCATGCAACACCAAAAGAACTACAGCACAATAAAAAGAAGTATGTCAATAGTTTGTTTTGCACAACTTGAAGCTGAACACAAACCATATTTCAACATAAAAAGTGTCTTCACAATTTATAAACAATCAGTTGACATATGATAGCCAGGACCATATAACTCCTCCTGTTCCATTTACTCGAAAAGAATAATGTTTTAAAACGTACAGTGACTGGTTTACACACTGCTACTTTAATTTAGCTCCTGCTTGTGGATTGGGATCCATCTTTTATTTTGAAGGGTAGCTATGTTGCTGTGCAACTTCTAATGAGTTTCACTTGTTTGTATGGTGGTAACGACAGGTTTGCTCTGAGCCTCGTGCTAATCATTTAACAGCCCATACTGTCCATACCGTCCACAATCCACAGAGTGCACCAGGGTTAACTCCTGTACCTAAAGGGTTTACCGGCTAAGCCACCAGGCCTCGGCACCGTTTCACTGCTCCACAGGCGGTGTCTTCACCGTCTTGTCGGCATGGATTTTGTTTTTGTTTAGACTGGAAAGACACGACACAAACAGTTAATTTCAGTTTTTTTCAATCTTGTGGGTGGATCATTATTTCAATCTTTTTTTCCTTTCCAAATCAATAAACAGTAGCAATAACAAAGCAGCTTTTTTGAGAGTTGTGGATGTTGTGGATAAATAAACATGATCATCACTGAGGAAATAGTAGGGAAGTATTCAGTATATTCACAGTGAATATGCTTGGTGGAATCTTACATGTTTGAGAAAGAATGGCCTTAAAATGAAGAAGAATGTGCCTTATTTATATCTAGGTTTTTTTTTTCAGAATATGATGAGTTTTTTGCGCTTTTTCTGTTTACGGATATGATTGACGCAAATGTATTATAATAGAATGTTGTGTGATTTTTTTTTTTATCCTATTTATTTATTTTTAATTTTGTGTATTGACCAAATCAAACTTTTTACTTTAGGTACTGAGCACCCTAGTTTTTGAAGTGAACTTGTTGAACATGATGGAACTTAGTGGTAGAAGAATGAACTTAAAATAGTGTAACAGTGAAGACAATACCACACTGACTCATCTCTGTCACGCTTTACTGTCAAAACCGCACATTGACACTTTTTTTAAGAGTTTACTCATCTGCGGTTCCCATTTCAACCACAAACTGAACACTGAATGCAGTTTTACATTGAGCACAACTCTAAACTCTCAGTAAAACCACAGGCAATCAACAGATTCTATGAATTTTGACTGAATATACGATCGGTTCTTGGTGTGTTGTTGGTGTCTGGACTAATTCAGCTGTTTGGTTTGACCTCCTATATTTATAGTAGAAATTAAAATGTCAGTTAGTGGGAATGGTGTGTTTTCATGCCCCATTTCAGAATATGTTGGGTTATATTCACCCGTTTTGGAGCTTAACCATTTCAGGCATAGCGGTCACTACAGTGGAATAGCAATTTTAAAGTTGTTTCCTCTTATATGAATGAGCCTTATTGTCACAGTAATGCATGAATAAAAGGGTTGAAGCATCTGTTGATTGCAAGTATTTGTTTATTTTTCTTATTTATTTATTTTTTTTATCTTTAAGGTCTTAAAAATACGCCGTGCTGTTATTTTGAAGCAGTTAACCTCCTCGCTTCACCACCCACACTGTACCTGTCGGCGAGTGTGAGCTCCATTAAAGGGCTGGATCAGTATCATTGCAGTAACATTAACAGTGTATTACAGCCCATTGAACAAGGAGACAGATGATGGATCGCCCTGGGTTAATGGTGCATAGAGGCCTCCATCCAGAGAGAGGGAGAGAGACAGAGACGTTGTTTGAACTGGGGTCATCATAATAACATTGCTCCAGGTTGCCGGTGAAAGTGCTGAGGGGGGCAGGTCCACCTTAATGTTCCCTCTGTCTGAGGGAGTGATCGCTGGTCCACTTGCCGCAGGAACACACCATTCCCAGCGGCCCTCACGTCAGGCAGAGAAGAGGGAGGAAAAGTGAAACGAGAGTCTACACACCCTCTTTCTGAATGCTGACGGTGCTCTGCACACACCCCCACCCCACCTGACTCCCCCTCCCTCACTCCCTCCCTGGTTCACTTATCCCAAACATCTTCTTTTCCTCCCTTTTGCTTAGTTTGCTCGAGGCACCAGCAGGAAATCCTTGGAGAACTATTGATTATTTGAATTATTAGTGAATTGTGCTAATGTCTTGGTGCACACAGGAAGTGACGGTACATTAATATCTGTGCACGTTACGGCTTATTTTATTAGTTTAGTATGTATTTACTAGGGATGCAACTGTACAGATCATCCATGGCTTGGTATGTACTTTGGCACATGAGTCAAGGTTCATGGTGCAATACAGTATATTAAACAATGACTCCTTTATTTTCAGAACAACAAAATAATATTGCATGGCACAAAATAATGCTAGGTGAGTGCTCCTCTTGTGTAGGGAAGTGTTTGTACATTCATGTACAAAGTGAACAGTTGCCGTTAGCTCTACCCCTTGACGTCCAACGATCAGCAGACAGAGCCATATGAGACAATTCCAGCTTTACTCCTTCACTAATTGCACTGTACATATTGGGAATGACTGATGAAGTGACTGCGGGACGGGATAGAGTTACACGGCTCAATGTCTTCATCAAATTGACGAAAACCGCAGTAAGTCTCAGCTGATGATGGCCGTATATTTTTGGCGATGAAGACACACATTACTTTTGTAATTAATTTATATTTCTCAGAGTTGTAGAAAGCAGCAGTGATAGTTGGCTGTGAACCGCAAACTGTCCGGAAACAGTGGTTTGTTCAATGTGATTGTTATTAGACATGACCAACAAGTGTCAGGAACTGCTGACGTTAGAGACAGGTGTCACTAATGTCCATGAGACAAAGATAGTTTATTTTTTTAACAATTTCATAATTTTGAATTTATTAACAAAAAAGCTTTGTTATTTCAACCCATTCTTGATTGAAACTCCAAATAGTGTTTGCCCTTGTTTTCCAAGTACAAATAAATAACTCTTACACCTCTTCGTGTACTCGCGCTCCACTAGTGTCCTTTTAGTTGCTTCAACAAAGCAGCTAAAAGCTTTATTTCTTTTCATTCTGACACTTTGCCTTAATTCCTATAACATACAGTATGCATGCATTTTGACATGACTGTTCACTCAAAAAAGAAATGAAACTGAAGTGGTTGATGTTCAGAAAAAAAAAGCAGAAGAGCAGGTGCACGTCGTCACGCTTCAGCCGGTGTCAACACTGCACACGTTCAGCCACAGGACTGCGGTGAAGTGAACACGATCACAGCCTAATACAAAATCAATTCATTCACATTTAAGACCGAAGAAAACAGTCGAGGGAGGCAGGGAGGGGGGAATTCCTTCTGTGCTGCTACTCGTGGTTCAAAGCTCAAATGTCACTCAGTGTTTGAAAATAATAGACAGTAACACAAAACTGTAACGTACACATGCCTGTCTGCATTCATTTAGTTTCCCAATGTGGCGTCTCCTGCAACAGGGCCGATGTGTTTCAGAGTGTGGAGCTCCTGCAGACTCTCCGGAGGTTAAAAGCCTTTCAGCAGATTCCAAAGGGAGCACTTCTGAAGCCACTTCTCCGCTCACGTTCTCGTAGCACAACTGCTTGGTCTCAAGGTGCATTTGTTGCCAAGAGACCACAAACACAAAACCCATATTTATTTCCAGGAATTGTAGACGCACAACAGTGAAAAACGGTGCGCCAACACTTCGGCGTGCACCATTTCTATCTGCTGAACAATCGCATACACTCGCACCTGCATCGATTCTTCTGTAACATCACCGATGCACTTTGGCAACCGCCATGGACGACTGTAAGCCGTCCATCAGTCTGCCAGACAGAGAAACACACACACACACACGCACACACACACACACACACCACTGCACTTGGAAATGTCTCGGACACACCGGAAATGACACGGCGTTACAAAACAGCCCTAACCGGACTTCATGGAGTTGTTCATTTGGTGATATGACGAGATCCTGTGAAGTCAACTTTGGCTGCGTGACTTTTTTTTCTTTTTTTTTTTTAAAGAGGATAGTTTTGCACACAACGCAAACAATGGGAGAAATTCCGAATAAATTATGTTGATGGATTTAAAATAAGGTCAGCACTAATCAGAAAGAGTTCAAATGATAAATTGCAGTGCTTTATCCTCCTTTTTAACATAAATGAATATAACATGAATGTTTGATTATAATTGCCACAAATACTTGTGTGCAACCCAATTTGAGGCAGCCACAAATTGATTGAACTAAGTGACTCCATATACACCATAATGAAACGTGAGACCAACATGTGCATGGGTAATGCTATGAAGCGGCAAAGTAGCAGAATACTACAACAATGTAAATATTATAGTAATGCTTACTTCCCCTTCAAGGCTAAAACGCTCCATCACATTTGTTATTTTACTCACTGGTACTATACACTTTGTCTTTATTAAGTCTGCAGCTACAAAACATTTGTAGGTGCAGATTAAATACTAGATTCTGAAACAGATTGTTAGTTCAGTTTTTTCCTTTTTAAATAAACTACAAGACAACACAACCTGATAAATCCTACTTGTTGTTGCTGCTGCACAAGTACAAGTACTAATTCCCATAGGTGGATAATGCAAAGCAGCTGTTCCTGTTCAGTGTCTGGATAATACGAGGATATAAACGAGGAATTATTTGTTTGTTGAGTGTTTATTTTGATCAATAGAAAACAAAAAAAAAAATCAAAACATAATTCTTTCCAAAGACGATCAATGCAGTGCAATAGTTTCCGTGTACATTGTATAAACAAACAATTCATTTGTGTAGCTCGAAAAAGAGTGGGGAGAAGAAAAATTGATATAATCCCACTCCCTCTTCTCATTTACAACGCAAAACATAGTTTAAGCTTCCTTTAATAATAAATGAAATCTATATGGAGTCATATTAATACAAATAACAATAGCTTGAGAAATCTGGTGTCAATAACGCACAGTAATTGTCCAATTAACTGTCAACCACTGTTAGATGTTATAGTTTTTTCATCTTTTTTGCTGCTGTAATTGTGCAAATTTCCCCACTGTGGGATTAATAAAGGTCTTCTTTTTCTTAATAACATAATAATAATAATCAATCATCATCATCATAATAATCTAACAATATAAATCAACAATATGTACAACCAACAATAATGGGTCTGCCACATACCAACAATGGTAATAGAAATAACACATATTGACAATCGTAAACAATAATGATAATAATCAGGTAAAAAGTGCACATGCATTTTGTGTTGAAGAAGCTGCAATGCTTTCAGACATACGTACCTGGTTTGGTCTGGAGCTTCACACATTCGAATTTCATCCGAACCAAATGTGCACATGTGTAAGGAGTGTAAGGAGACCTCTATTAATGAGAGATAATGTTATAGACACATTAAAAAATAACACACAGTTCATTATGTTTGTAGTTTAAAGCATGTGTGACGGTCAAATGCTGCTCAAGTTATCCCCTCAGAGTCTTTTTATACATTATTTTATCTGAATACTATAGGGGAAGGTTATTATCAGTCCTCTCCCTGAACTACAGGGTGTACAATTAGTATAGGACCCTGCTGTACATTTTTCTAGACGATGACTCCCACCTTTCCCATATTCACTAATGCTTCCAATGACTTTGCAGAGACAATGCTGCAGATATTTTCACTCTCATCACATTAATGCAGCTGTAATTACATGACAACGCTGCCCTACTTAGGAAAGACAGCGCGAGGATCTTACCGGTGCTGTGCAACTCCTAGGAATCTGTTCTCCATACCACTGGGTCTGAGTGGAGTCAGGTCAGGTGACTGGTCTCATGAAGGCCACATGATGCCATTGGTTCCCCTCACACCCTTCATATTGTGTGTGTGTGTGTGTGTGTGTGTGTGTAGGTTTTGTTTTTTTTTTTGCTCCCCAGCTGAGATGATCTCATTCTGCTCATTTTAGAGGCATTTTCAGGAACTTGTGTGAAACAATGGAAAAGAAGGCAGTAAACTCCAGAGAGTGTGAGATTTGCATGCTTTTTCTTTGAGACCTGGTGCGCCTGGAGCAATGTGAAAGTATCACGTAGTTCAAAGGGAAGTAGCAGATGAGGAATTCAGACAGAAGGTATAACGTATATAGATGAAAGAGACAGACATTTAAAGTTACCGGTAGATTGTGAGAGCCCGCACACACACACACACACACACACACACACAAAGGGAGATTGTTAATCTCATGGATGTCAAGGAGATAATGAAGAACA
>JAPTHA010000013.1:2021536-2033065 GCA_029814585.1 Gymnapogon annona
CACACACACACACACACACACACACACACAAAGGGAGATTGTTAATCTCATGGATGTCAAGGAGATAATGAAGAACAAACTGACCGTACAGTAATTTTCTCCTCTCCCGCAGCCTGTGGCCTTCACATCCACTGTGTGTTTTGTCTTTTTGGGGGAGACATGAAAGGGCAACAGGATTCATGGGGACATTTGACAAATTAACACAACAAAGAGGGCAAACAGGCACCGAAACTAAGCTGAAGCCGAGTGAAGTGGAATGTAGCAAAAGTGAGAAGAGGCACGAACATACAGACTAAATAGTGCGGGGGTTTTTATGACAAATGTGTCACAATTATACGATGTGTTTCAGCCAAATAATCAGACTGTGATGAGAGGATGGAATCACTTCTTCATTTTGATTCATTAATTAAAATTCAGAAGTACCTTTCTAACCTTTTCCCATTTTATATATGTTTTTTTTATTTCACTCCTTTGAAAATAGTTGTTGATCAGATTAGCGATGATGTCATTGCCCGAGACAACATCATTGATGTAGGCCATGTCGGCAACTGACCATTATCTCACATATTTACTGACTTAATCTATAAAATGTCACAGAAAAGAATAACGTATAATTCACCTCAAATTAAAGTTTATATATATATATAGCCTTTTTTAAAATTAAACAAGTAAAAACCAGAGTTATTGACTTCTATGTGAAGAATACAATGGATTTTCTGCATTATTCTTGTCATGTTTTAGCGTTTAGGCTCACAGTGACACTGAGGGGTTGTTTTTATAAATAGTATAAAGACGTTAGACAAATGTTGAATATTAGTTTCGGTAAACATGCTAGGAACATCTAAACATGACTCAGTAGTTTCTTTGGAGTACAGAGGATGCACTTGAATTAGGATTTGACTTCATTATCAGTTGATCATCATGTGATCGATTTAAATTCCCCGGAGCATGGACCATGTAGACCGGGAGCCACCAATCAGTTAAACTGGCGAGCAGAAGGAGAAAGATTTGGCGGCAGAAAAAGGTCAGACTGAAAGATAGAGCCGTGAGTCAGACCGGGCTCTCATTAAAGACACAGCGGAGGGATATGGTGGAGTGACCCCACGCTGGAGCAGGGCTGCTGTTTTTGTCGAACTATCAGACTATGAACCAAGGAGAATGAAGAGACGGATTAAGGTAAAGCTGGCATTTATCTCTTTTGCTGCCTGTTTTCTTTTTGCTTCCATTCACTGGTTGTTTGTTGAGTTTTAGTCTTTGCTTTTTACATATAGATCATCTGATGATCCTTCACCTGCTCTTTACTAAACATGGATTTTTAAATGTGTAAATGATCAGTAAAACTGCATCTTAATAGTTGTGAGGAACAGTTTCAATACGTCAAGTATGCAATTATTCTGCACCGGATCTCCACTTGTAGTTTATAAATGTTGCTATAAATATATCAAATTTAACAAAGAAAAACCTGCAGAATTTGGTGAGAACTTTCCACGACCCAGTCAAAATAATGTAAAGTCGACCATCAGTTTACAAATTTGTCAACTTTTCCGACGTTAACTTAACGGCTACTGTTCTTTTAGTGGTCTCCAAATAATGTGTGAACCTATCAGCTGAGGTCACTGGCCACGAGAAGCCCAAGCCCACATATTGTACACATCATGGCTTAGGATGTGTAATATGTTTTACATAAAAATAAATAAATAAATAAATAAATAAATAAGTGAACCGCATGAATCACAGAAGGAGATTTCTTGACCTCTGACCTCCCAAGTCCTACAAGCCCTGCTGGGGTATAGAGAGCTGAACCAATGTGGTGTGCTGGCAAATTTTTAGAAATAGTTCCATATCACTATAGAACACTCTTGACACTTTTTTTTGAAGAACAAGAACAAGATAAATGAATGGTGATTAATGGTCATTAATTGTGTTGTGGTGATTTCCTATGTTGTCAGATTACCATTGCCTGAAATAGACAAATAAATAAAATAAATAAATAATTACCTGTTACCAGTAGTCGTTATGAGGATAATCCAAGACCATTCCATTGATGAATGTTCCTTTTTTCTATTTTATTTGGATTTTTTATTGGACAATATTACATGTACACTCATACACCACAACACACCCCTGGCAGGGTCAGGGCCATTGTTTTTTTTGTGTGTTTGTTTTTCTTTTTGTCTCTTGTCTCTGATCCTGTCATTGTGGGTTATGAATGTCGTCTTGTAGTGTATGATTGATGAATTCTTTCGTCTTTTTCCCTTCCGGGGTCACCACAGCAAATCCAGTTCTCATATTTGATTTGGCAGGAATTTTTACGTCAGATGCCCTTCCTGACAAAACCCTTGTATTTATCCGGGTTTGGGACCGGCACAATGAGACATTGAGGCTACAGTTGTAAGCAGCAGCGTGAAGGGTCTTGCCCAAGGACCCACACTGGACGATTGTAACTGTTATATTGTCCAATAAAAAATCTAAATAGAATATTACACAAGGTGCGTAATTCATTTCACTTATCATTCATAGTCTTAAAATCTTTTTTTTTGTTTTTAATTCACAACAGCTTTACTGTACCCAGTTCTCATCTGCATTCCTTAGTTTAAGTGTGTGTGATTGTATTATGTCTGGGAGTGGTTCTGGTCAAAACTACCAGCATAATGAACACCATTAAGCTGAGGAGTCCCTACAGAACATTAGAGGAGGTGAAGGAGTGCTGCCATTAAAGACAAGAATGAAAATTTGGGAAATAAACGCAATGGATGGCGATGAAAAAGTACTGAAAGCATTGGGTACTTTTCTCTGAGCTCCTGGGAGAAAAGCCTTGCATTACAGCAGGAAGTGAAAGCACTAACGGAGCGGGGTGAAAACACGCGTGCGTGAGACCATCAGCTAATGGCGCTGTCACCCATAGGAGAATAACAACCACGCATCAGCGCAGTTCATATCCAGTCTAGGTGGATATAGCAGGAAAAAGCATTGTGTCCTGGTATCAATTAGTTCACATCCAGAATAATGATGCGTATCAATACATTTTGTTACTTCTGCAAATCCAATGCATAGACCAGCGGTGTCGAACTCATTGTAGTTCAGGGGCCAAATTCAGTCATGTTTGGTGTGAAGTGTGTGAAGTACAATAATAACAGAATAATGTATCAATAATGTCAACTCCCAAAATTTCCTTATACATGACAAAAATATACACGTATACAAACTGTCATTTAAAACAATGTGAATAACATGAACAATCTCAAAGCTTTTAAGAAAAATGAGTGCAATTTGAGTAATATATTATGCATCGGTTTATGATTTATTGCATCTCACAGATCACAGTCGATCTACAAATACACAAAACATTTAGTAACATGTAGAATATTTTTAAAATTACGCTTGTCTTCAGACATTTCAGGCTGTTTATATATGTTCAGGTTATTTTTCTTATGAAGTGACACAGGAAAATTACATGAAAATATGTTTCCACAGAAATATTTGAAGTTGTATTTATAGGTTATTTTAAATAATGACCTCGTTATCATTATCATCCCTGGGACATCAATCATGTATACTCTTTGTCTTTGTTGTCCATGTTGTGCAGCATTTCAGTTTGTTGTGTATCTGTTCTGTTCTGTTGTTTTTTCTATTCTTTGTTTTAAGCTGCTGTTTTGAAATTTCCTCTCTGAGGAATAATAAAGGCATATTCAATTCAATTAATATTGAACCTCAGCAGTAATATTGACTGATGTAAGCATTTTTATCACAATATAATTTTCCTGCCAATTGCCAAACCCTAATGTAAAACATGTTAATTTCACTTCCTAAACCACCAATAGGAACATCACATTTGATGTTGGTAGTAATTCTTGGAACTTGTACCACTGTTATCATTCTTATTCCGCTCTCCGTGCTCATGTAACTGAAGTATAGTTCCAGTTTATACTTCGGCTTCATGACTGATCTCTTTGCTATGGTTTTATCGTATAAAGGGAGGCTTTTACTGTGAACCTGATTATGACGGAGTGCATTTGTACATTGTTATTATGTTCCGCTGTTTCATACATCTTTACATACCCCTAAATGACAAATGTTGAGCGGGATACAGCCCACTTTAGAGAGCCCATTGCTTTTGAATGGCAGTGTTGGAGTATTTAAAGGCAGCCGAGTGTCCATAGATCAATACAGGCACTCAGTGTGACCTGGGTACTTTAACACCCACACACCCACGCACACAAAAGACACACATTGAATTGAACACTTAGCAGGGGAAGAGACAAAAACAAGAGTTGCTGTTAAACCTTTCTATCATCCAGAGACATTAGGCGCCCTACGCATTAGTTGAATTGTTTTTCTACTGGAGCTTTAGTGTGATTTAGTTTTTAGCTTGACTGTTGCTTCGCTGTCGTTAGCGTGCGTTGGAAGACTCCCCACAGGTTTGGCAGTGTGACGTTAGCGATGTTCATACTGTGCGTTTGTAATGGAAACACACTAACCTCTTTTTTCAAAACTGTCTTTCTCAGGCCTTGGTTGCATTTCTTATGTAACAGCAGTGGCATTAGAATCGTCTAATGTTCCAGAGCAGGGGTCAGCAGCCTAAGATGGAAAATGAACAGCATGACCAGACAGGCCTCATGTAGAGAGGCCCGAGTACCTGATCAGACACAGTCCCGCTACACGGGACAGGTGAGGCTGATCATCAATTAAGTCATGCCCCTTGAGGGAGAGGCAGCGGCCAAGCCACCGCATGGGAGGACTGTGACACATTCCTCTAGTTCGCTCCAATTGCAGGATACTTAAGATGTGTGTTAAGGCCTTTTTGGTGTCGTTAAAGCCTTTTTGGACCAGCGTTAATTCCATATGGACAATATTTAAATGAGTTCACATTGTCCTGTTCAATCCGCTGCAGGGTTTCCATTTATTATCTACATCGGGTTTAGCTATTTTTTTTTTAATTCTCAAAGGAGTATTATAATGAAAATCAACATGTTTTCACATCGGCGTCTGTGTCAATGAAACTCACTTGCACATTCAGAAGCTGAACGTGCAGCTGACAGACTTAATTCTGAGTTGACATATCTTCAACAGTACCAAAGCAACACACTGGTGCAGTGGTGAGTTCTAGCAAGTCAATGCGAGAAGGTTTGATTGGCTGGTCATAGGGCATGGCTTCACTTCATAAAAGGTCATATTAAAATTGAGGCTAACTTTGTCAAAAAAAAGAAGAAAATGTAGGAAAAAGTGACTTATTCACTGAAATGCATCATTAACTGAACATAACCCCACTGTCATTGATTCAACTCCATGAGTTTTACTTGTGAATCCATGTTGGAGAAGATGACCGTGTTTCCATGGCAACTACGGAGCCTCTGAATATCCAAACGGGTCATATCTGATGACCAGGAAAGATGAATAACTGTATTGAACACCAATTATTGACATTATTCGTGGATCAACAGGTATTAAACTTTTGATATCAGTAAATCCTTTAGGTCAGTAGTGGACGTTTGGCTCATTATGAGTTAAGTTTATCAGCACTGACCTTTTTCATGAAGGTGACTGAAGGAAAAAAAAGTTCTGGAAGAAGGTGACCGTGGGATGGAAAGTTGTTTGACTGGCTACATGCACATGACAATATTAGTAGAATATTGTCTTTCATCTAAAATGCTTAGAGATATAATAATGTTCATTTATTTATAGAAAAATGTATGTATAATAAGAGGAAACTGGATTATTTATACCTCGTGTGAGACTGAAATCAACAACTGCTGAATGATTTTTAAGCAACAATGAAGTAAAAAGCAGTCAAGTGATAGAGAAGGACGGTCGTGGTAAATTCTTTCACCTCGACTTTTTGTAACTTTTTTTCCCGTGCACCCTGAATGCAGCATCGGCTCAAGTCATGGGGGATCATGTGACTCTCAACCCTCTCTTCCAGTCAGCTCGGTGCCAACACAATGAGCCAACTATTCAGTGTGTAAGTTTATTCCTGCGACATCCGAAGAATGACTGCGTTGATTCACAGGAAATCCACAACAATGGTTTTCTGTCCAGCTGGGGAGCTCAGCGCTCAAGTTTATTATCTGCCATCGCATCCACTCACCAATTGGTATTAAAGTAGTTTTTCGGCAAAGCGGGTTTTTTAACTATTAGAACTGAAGCTTTTATCGCCCTAACATGAGGAAAATACACACATGCTTATCCTTCTGGGTGACCTGGTTGTTAGAGTTGTAAGTAATACAGGCAAGGTTGTATGTCAGGTCAACATGCATGTCTCTTTGTGACTCATGCGGTTCATTTATGGTTGTTTTTTTTCCTTTTCTTTTATCATTGTACCCATATTGTGGCTTTTGTGTTAGTTGTGTGTGTTTGTGTTTTTTGTCTGTTGTCTCTGATTCTGTCACTCTGGGTTGTGAATGTTGTCTTGTACTGCATGAATGTAACTTATAATGAATATGAAGCTTTTTTTTAAATGAGTTTTCAGCTAATTTTTTTTTTGTTGTTTTTTTCCAACAATTGAACTGTTGCTTGTATCATGATGAACATACAAACACATGCTTATCCTTCTGGGTGACCTGATTGTTAGAGTTACAAGTAATACAGCCAGGTTTGTGTGTCAGGTCAACATATGTCTCTTGTGACTTGTGCAGTTCATTTTTTTCTCTTCCATCCTTTTGTGTTTCATCCTTTTCTGTTTTTGTCACTGTACCCATTTTGGGTTTTTTTGCGCTTGTCATGTGGTCTTTTTTCCTGGTGAATGTTGTCTTGTGGTGTATGAATCTAACTGTAATATTGTCTTGTGTAAAATCAAATAATATATATGCGTATTCAAGAAATTTTCAGCAAAGAGAGTTTTTTTTTTTAAGTGATTGAACTGCAGACTTTATCATGAGCAAAATACATGTGTGCATATCCTTGTAACTGACCAGACTGTTAGAGTTACAACTAATACAGACGCCGTTGTATGTCAGGCTCGTTATTCCCAGTTGCCTGTTGAGATATTCTCTGTGGAATGCAGGATAATGAATTTCTCGGTATAGATGACAGAAGCGCAGAGGTTACACCAGCCTCCCGTTCTCGCAGTGCCGGTCGTCCTATTTATCTCCCCTTTCAGTGGGTTATCAAAGGGAAGGGGGGTGTGTGTGTAGCGATTCGGCGGGAAGGTCCCGGCCTTTTGGGAACAGACAGTGTGTGTGTAGGTGTACGAGATAAAACACAGTTCTCTGAAAATAATGATGCATTCATTCAGACATGTGTATCTGTGTCAGAGCAGATTAAATGGCGTTGTGTCAGTACAGCTCACAAACGGGCTGTGCAAATGTTGGCGTTAACGTCTTCGCACAACAATTAATAACAAGCAATTACATATGGCCTTTCAAAAATAGTGGTCCGCTAACCCACATGCGGTGAGGTAATGGAACCAGGTGAATGTCTATTTAAGGGCACATCATCTCATTAGCCCAGCCCCCATCCACTGTGATATTCCATTAATAACTGGAATAGCAGCTCCATCACAGCAGCTTGTGTAATCCATTCATTAAGAGTGGCAACGGGATAATCTGTTCAAAGGGGAAACAAATACCAAATAAATAAAAAAATCAACAAACAGGGCCTTTGTGTTCAACCTTTGTCACCTTTAAAGATTTCAGGATCATTGAATATCTCAATTGTTAATTGTCTGTCACGTGACCAACTTTGAGAAACATACATTATGAATTTTCATAACATCTGTGATTTTTTATGTCTGGTTACATCTTTTACATCATTGTAATATGTCACGTCCTTTATATCCTGTCGCATCCTTTTCTTTTTGGCATGTTGTTGTAGTTAAATACCCTAAATCATGGGAATGGCAGGTGTAAAGGCTCAAAAGAAGTTTGTAGTTGGACCTCAGCTCAAACTTTTATTTTAGCTGAATAAGAGTCTCTTTCTCAACAGATCATGCACTTCTGTTATATTTCTGGCAGGTTTGATATTTTAATTCATTGTTGTCTATTGGTTTTCTTTTTTTGTTATCAAAAGAACCCAGAAGAATGAGAAAGTAGCTTGTGTAAACAGACCTATGACCACTACTTGTACAGCAAATGTGATTCTTGTGTGTTTTTTTTAAAATCGTATGTACCTTTTAGCATTTGTAAATTGATGTGTAATTTAAATTTTGTGCATTTTTTTTTTGGATCGGTTTTAACACCTGCCAAAGGGACTGCTGATGAAAACTAGCTCAATTTAGCTAATTCAGATACATTCACATTGTATAATGTTGATTAATGTACATTGTTCCTTTTCAAATAAATACATAAATAAAAACAAGAAATACTTAAATACGACGTCTCTGAACAACAACAATTATGGCATTATCCAATCATCTGACAATTTTCTTTTTTTTTTCCGACGACACACAGATTGACTGCCTTGTACTGTCAACATGATTATGATTTAAGCCACTGAATTACTGTAGAGTCGCCTCGGTCTGTAAGATCAGGTGTATCTCAGTGTACATTTGACAGTTCATAAGACTTACAGGAGCGCTAGATAATGCACTGTTGCCCCCCCGCCCCACTCACCCACACCCCCTTTTTTTTTAGTCATTAATCAGGAAACAGGGTCAGTACACAGCCAGATCGTTAACGTGCAGAGTCGCTGATTGAGATGGCTTACTCAGCTTTAATGGGGCGGGTTTTGCTGAATTAACCCAACCTTATGTAAAAACCAAGCACTAAACAAAACAAAAACAAACCAGGGATATTAGCAGCAGCAATGTTACAGTCGGACATTTTGTTGCAGGAGGAGATTTGACGGCTGAATGAATAGATGTGTTACTTACTGCGCAGCGGTGATCAAATGAAGCATAGTTGTCACTAATGCAGTAGTAATGGTGCGATGAAAGCAGTTGCAGTAGTAGCAGTAGTGAGGGTGTCGGCCGCAGTAGTGGTTACAATAAACTTGGGGGGGTATTTATATTTTTATTTGTATTTAGATATATTTATATAGCAGAACTTGTGGGACGTAGGAGGTGTGAGGTTAACATATGTCTCTGGGTGGTTTCTTATTCATGGTTTTGTTTTTGTTTAGTTAAGTTTTCTTTTGGCTGTTGTGTCTGACCCTGCCATCGTGGATCGGGAGTATTGTCTTGTGGTGTGAGAATGTAATTGTAGTATTGGCTGATAAAAAAAAATCCAAATAAAATATTAAAAGATTTTTTTTTTAATTTATATTTGGTAAAAAAAAGTGACCTAACTGACTAGAACAAATGAATGACTATTTTTATTTTCTAGATCTTTTTTTTTTGTTTGTTTGTATGTTGTTGTTTTTTTTGCTGTGCTTTTCCCTTTTTTTTCTCCTTTGCACTGTTTTTAGACACGAGGGCTTGTAAGGACGTGCAGGTGTACTAGAGGTATGATAATATCAGCTGGTGCTACAACAGTGGAAATGCTGAATCGTCAGGTCTGAAGACTCTGATTAATACCAGCAGTGCTCTCATGTGATCGGGCCATCAGTGTGTGTGTGTGTGTGTGTGTATATGTGTGTGTGTTGTTACAAAGCAGTCAGGTCCCGAAGGGTCAGATGACTAAATCCCCCAGAGACGGGCCGACATACAGTGACAGTATGCTTTATAGACCGGCGTGGTTTTAACTGATTAGTGTGTAATGCTGCCACAGTAATACCAAAAGCACACACACACACTCACACTAATAGCACGACAACAGATATTGTGTGCCAGAGTCTGTAGAGTTGCTTTTTAAGGAGGTCGTCATGGTGTTTGACCCAGATGTGGCCCTTGTACCGTACATGAAAGTCTCCAGTTTATCGCGGACTCAATGTAAAGACCATCAGTTTCTGGGTGCAGTGTACTTCCTGGTGTACGATGCCCCACCCCCTCCTTGAAAGAATCTATGAGAACGTCACATAAATCCTTCAGGACAGCCGAGGACACGTTGCAGGGATGTGTTCGGTCTTGTCTGCTCTGACGGTTCACATCTGTGAGTGTTCTGTGGTCACCCAAAAGTCACATGACGACCCCTTTATCTGCGGGTGTAATTGTGACTTGCTAATCAGAGGGTCTCTTCCTGATCCAAGGCTGCGGGGAAATTAAAGGCAGCGGCAAAACCAGACGGTTGATCTGGTAACTATGCTCAAGTGTTGGGCTTCCTGTCCACACATGTATAACAGGGAAGTAGTTATTAGAGCAGATGGGTAATCTACAGCAAAGTCGGCAAACATGTGGCCCGTGGGTCTAAAAGGACCCGCCCAAGGGTCCTGTTGGGCCCATGTGATGATGTGTATGTGCGTGTATCTCCATTTATATTTGACATAAAAGTGGTTGCATACATGCATGTAATGTAATACAGTATGTGGCGGTTCATAAAGGGTTTATGATGATGATTTCTTTCAGCTTTTTCCCTTCTGGGGTCACCAGAGCGAATCCAATTTGCATATTTGGTTTGGTGGGAGTTTTTTGTTTTTTTTTTTACGTTGGATGCCCTTCCTGCCACAACCCACTGGATGCTCATCCCTGGAATCGAACCCGGGTCCCCTAAAGGTTTATATATACATATATATATGTGTGTGTGTGTGTATTTATAAATAAAGTAATAACTATCTTGCCTCTACGTTGCAATTTTTCCCTTCTCGTGAGCGGTCTTGGTACGTATCTTCCGCCATAGGACAGGGATGATTGTATACAGTATATTAAGTAGAGATGCCCTGATCATGTATCTTTAACTCTCAAAAGTCATTCAACTTTCTTTGATATTGTACATTACATTAGAGGTATTATATCAATCCAATCTCCAGTATATGCTTGATAATCAACTTTAGTTATCACAAAAACAGTAAACCACTTAAACCTATTTTATAAAGCTCTGACCGTTCCACTTAAAGCAGAATAAAGAAATCAATAAACTATGAGGAGTCTTTCCACTTGGAGTGCTGCAGTACTCAAATGAAGTTCCTGAAAATAATTGAATATAATCACAAATGTGCATCGTATAACGTTACACCCAAACAAATTCTCCTCTCTCTTTAAAAGTGTTCTCCTCTGTGTTGCCACGGTTGCAGCTTTTCCCTGAGTCACAGGCGTAAACTCGTTGGATGCCACTGAGTGGTTTTTTTTTTTTTTTTTTTTTTAGGTGCTGGATCAGATTATTAGCGTAGAATGCGGCTCCGTTACTACTTGGCTTGCGAAACGCTCACGCTGCAGACATCATAAGAGGCCGACGCACTGCTCTTGTAGTTGCAGTTTCAAATATTCCCACACTTTCAGCCGCACCCTGACAACTTTGATGACACCTGTGTGACAACAGACATAAAATACACAAAGCTCACAAAGGATCAAGAGTATCACTCGCACTCTCTTATAATGATCGGTCGATAATGAGTCACATTGAGACGTATCTTGACCTCTGACCTTCTTAAGTCCTACAAGCCCCGCTTGGGTATATAGAGTTGAACCAATGTGGTGTGCTGGTAAATTTTCCATGTAGTTTATAAATGGTTCCATATCTTGTATTACATCCTACTTCTTTTTTTCATCCAGTAGGTTATTTT
>JAPTHA010000013.1:2067337-2079032 GCA_029814585.1 Gymnapogon annona
CAGTTTTGGGGGTTTTATCTGGACCAGTCGCATGCTAGCAGCCCTTTAATCTCATCATCACATCATTAATTGTACATTTTAAATAGTACATAGTGTATATAATTCTTTAGGTGAAATTCCAGCCATAATAAACCATTTAGTCACTTAAAAGTTCCTCATCTCACCTGTTTTCCATCCATCGGTCATTTGAGAATTGAGCACCCTGCCATCTGTTTGATTGATTGATTCCTTAATAAATAAAATTAAGTTAAGTTTATCTGCGATGGTCTGTGGTAGCCATAGAAACACCCCTACAGACAGTGTCTCTGAGCCTTAGTGAACGTGACGCTCTTTAACGTGTTGCTGACAGCGGCCGGTGTTGCTTTTCCTCTGCAGATGTTTGGAAACTGGACATTCGGGACGCTGGTGTTCACTGTGTTAGTCTTCACGGTTACGTTTAAGGTAAAGACGTCACACACACTCACTCACAGGTGCTTCGGTCATTAAAGTGACACACGCACTCACCCTTGGCCTCTGGCTGCAGTTGGCACTCGACACCCACTACTGGACGTGGATCAACCATTTCGTCATCTGGGGCTCCCTGATTTTCTTCGTGGTGTTCTCTCTGCTGTGGGGGGGGATCATTTGGTACGTGTCCAACCCAAACCCCAAAAAGCATGTCAGGTGTTAACGACGTCACTCCCTCCTCTCACCTGTTCTCTGCACTTCCTGCTGCTCAGGCCCTTCCTCAACTACCAGAGGATGTACTACGTGTTTATGCAGATGTTGTCCAGCGGTCCGGCCTGGCTCAGCATCATCCTCCTGATAACGGCCGGTCTGCTGCCAGACGTGGTGAAGAAGGTCATCTGGAGGGCGCTGTGGCCGACCACCACTGAACGCATACAGGTGAGCGCGCCTCTGCCCGTTATTTGATCAGCAGCGACTGGCTCAAACTGCAGTTATTAATAGAATCAGTGTAAAAGCACAAGAGAGAGACGTGTCCAACGTTCTACTGACCGTCTCTTGAGAGCGTCATGAATACTGTTGATGAAATGTTCTAACTCCTGACTCTGGGTCAGCAGACGTACGCAGGCTACGGCTACTTCCCCGCTTTGATGGATGTGAGTCAGTACGACGTCCCTGGATGTGTGACGTGTGCCTTTGTTTCACATCTTTACACTCTAGCACTTGTTTGACTGATGGTTCAACCACTGCTGAGCCTGGGAGGATCAGCCTCGCCGCCAAAAATATGTATATAATGATGTACGCAGATGGAATCAATGTAGCTGCATAAGTAACATGTGACATAAACTCTACCTTTAGAATCAGTGTTGAAGCTCCAGCAACAGGAAAAAGACTAAATAAGTTGAGTTACAGCCATTTTTTTTGTCTGTTTTTGTTTGGGTTTTTTTAAGATGTCAACTAATTTGGCTTCTGATACTTTCAACAAGGACGTTTACACTTACAATAGTCTCACCTCTCATGGCTCCTCCCAGGCTCTGGTGGAAACAGACTGAAGTGTTATTAATATTGGAAGAGCCTGCTGCAGGTTCTTCTTGTGTTTACATTCAGAATCTTTATCTGGACATGTGTCGCTTGTGTGATATTTTTTTTTTTTTTCTGTGCTCTTTGACCTTTAACGACTTCACCTTTCTTTACCTTAAACAGCCTTTTCCTGGCGGTTTTATTCATGTGCCTTCTGAAAACAGTAGAAAAGAGGAAAGACCTCATTTCCTCACTGTTTCGCTCACTGGAGGTTCACTTAAAAATGGTTGCCGTCAGCCTTTACGCAGGTTTCGCCGAGTCAGTGATTACCAACGCGAACCTGCTCAGACTCTTACGCAGCGTGTACTTTCACAAAGTATTAGTATACAATGACGGCCTCAAAACGCTACAACAGACAGTTTGACTGACTTACATAAAACTGTATGAGGAAAAAGCATCGTTATCACTAATACAAGACACAAATATTTCAGCAGCACTTCCAATATCGCCTGGGTTTGGCTCTGAATGCTTTCACTGGCAGACCAAATACATTCGCCAACTGATTTTTTTGTGACTATTTGATACATTTGTCACTGCTGGCACTTGAACTGATTGTTAGCGTGTGAACAGATCTCAGCCTCACTCACTTCAAACCAGCATCTCTGCTCGAAGGAATGTGTTTCTGTGAAACTTTTGCATTAGATTAGAAAAGTGGAGATGAGGCTGGCGTCACACTACAGACTGATTAGAATCTGTTGGTTTAAAACATCTCCCTGACCTTTAAAGCTTCCCCTCTCCTCCTTCCTCTTCCTCCCCTCTTTTCCCCGTTTCCTTCGTGGCAGACTAAGCGTCGGTGCCTTGCCTCTGAGCCTTCCACCATCTTTATGCTGTCTCAGACCTCCAGCAGAATGAGTTTCTAACCCCGCCCACCCGGAGGTGACCCTCTCTACCTCTCCTCCTCCACCTCATCTGTGAAACCTCCCTCTTCCTCTCCTTCATCCCTCTACATACGTTCCTCCATGTGTTGTGCTTGGATTGTGTCATTATTGCATGTTTGTGTATCTTAGTGTGTTTTTGTTGCGGTACATGCCAGCTGTTGTTTGACTCTGGATGTGTGTCTGTTGGTGTGTGTCTGTTGGTGTGTGTGTATGTGTGTGTGTGTGTGTCCACAGCGTGTGAGCGATAATAGAGAGTTTGAGAGGGCCGTGACCTACCACAGTTCAGACTCTTTACTAGATGGAGTCGCTATCTCAGAAGCCTAGGGGGCTTCATCACGGTAAACACAGGTCTGTGTGTGTTGTGGGCTGGACTGGGCTCTGCAGGGTCGTGTTAACATCCTGTGTGTCTATACATATGATGGATTCTATTTTGCCGTGGTGCGTGGTCTCGAGCATTGACATTTCAGAACTGCACTAACACAGGTGGGGTGGTGTATGTGCGTGTGTGTGTATATACTGTATATCTGAGGGTTGTGTTCAGGTAGTGTGTGCTGTATGCGTCTGGCAGGTTCCGCACATGGACTTGTGGTTCCCTCTAGTGGCTGATATCAGCATCACTTGATGGAACACGTGGGACTGAACACTGGTGCATGTTTTTGCATTTGCTGCATGTCTGTAAAAGCTTGTGGTGGTTTTTTTTGTTCATATCAGAGTGCTTTGCATTTGCTCAAACTAAATAAGGGGACATTATTATCACAGCCAGCCTATGCCATCAAATAATAGGAACTGAACACTGAAGGCCACTGTCTGTTTTGTACTGGGCACACTGAAACCTTTTTTTAGACTTAAACAGCCTGTAGATTTCACTTGTAAATAACGGTCAGTGGTGGAATGTAAGTATTTGTACTGATCTCACAGGCCTCTCATTGTGGGAACACAAAAGGTAAACTTTTCAAAAATACAGTTCTTCACTGATCGGCAACAGTATGAAGACAAGTTTAACTGCCATTTACAATGGCAACTTAAAATATGACATTATGCTTATGACTGCACCTCTTTTAGTTCCGAAAATGTATGTTCAAATATAATGGTCTTTTTTTGTACTTGGCATTCCTCATACATTTTCCGCATATTTTCAATATATTTTCAATTAAGTAGTTAACTGAAGGTAAATATATAAACATTCTTGCTGTTGGTTAAAATACACCACAGTGTATGTAAAGTTAGTTGAAATGATCTCAACCAGTAGCAGCAACAACATACATAAAAGTGGAAGACCACGTTACTGCACAATGACCGATGTGACTTTGCAACCAATGACATTATGCTGGTACTTTTCAACAGCTGTTTATGTATTTAAGCTTACAGTGGCATAAATGATTCTTTAGTAATTTAAAAGGATCTAAATACTCCCTCCACCACTGATGTGACTTGTATTTACTTCCTCTGTTTCCCACGGGTCAGAGGTGATTATTATGGGCTGTGACAGCAGTGTCTCCTCCATGTTTCTCCTCCTCCAGTTCCATCACTAACATGCACCTCCCGGTCCTCTATCTTTCCCTCTCTCACTCACGCAGAATGCTGACAAACTGTACAAGGGCCAGCTGTCGGAGTTCACCCCACTGGCGTCTCTCCACGGCCCACCCAAGGCAGGCGGCCAGCGGCGAGGCTCCGTCCACAGGAACGCCCCCACCTCTCGAAGGTCTGAACCCAAGAAAACCATGTTCACACGCTGGCAAAGACCACAAAACTACTTCACCTTCAGCCCATTCCCCCGATTCAGCCACTCCAGGCAGGGGTACACCTACTGTGGGGCGGGGCCAGAGACCTCAGTCTAATTTATCGACGTTCATTTCCTGTCCTGATATCAAACACTCGCAGTGACCGAAAGCAAAGTAATACAGGAGCCTCTGCGTTTACTGCAGAGCTGGAGTCCACGTTACAACAGGTACCTGTGACCCTTACAGTGAAAGTGACCTTCGCTACTGTACCCACCCAAGGCCAAGTACTATGGGACGGCTCTGAGAACAGACTGAGCAGAGCCCCGCTCGTCACCTCCGCACGCCAAGGGCTCCGCGTAATGATGTCACAGACTCAAACTGAAAATACACGCACTGGTCCTTTTTAAAGTATACAAAGTGTACTACTTTAACTCCCTTGGTGTGTGTGTATATATGTGTGTGTGTGATGTTTCTTTTTTTTTTTTAACCAACACGTTAAAACATGATGATTGGAGCTGATGTGATAGTGATGATGAAGACCACGGCTGTAACTGTCATTAAGCCATCTCTCTCTGTCCATTTTCTGTCTTTTCTGCCTCTCTTCAGGACTAACTGGTGTTGCCTGTGTGCAAACTTATTATGCAGAAATACCGCGTAGGACACGGGCTCAGATGCCGCACCACCGTAAGGAGGGGATAGCTCCACACAAAAGTCCAAGTGTTGGAAAAATGGCATGGTGTCTTTGACGTTTAGTTTTTGTTTTTTTCTCCAAACATCTCAACAGTCCCTAAAGAGAGTCTGTTGAGGCTATGAAGTCTGTTTGACTTCAATTGCCTTTTTTTTTTCTCTTCACCATTACGCCACTAATGTACTGTTTGCTGCACCGGCATATTGTCCAAACAGTTTCAGAGGGTGTAGCAGCACGGTCGGTTCTATTGAAGGTCTTCAGGTTCTATTCAAGGCTTCATTTACTTCCATTACTGCCCAAAAGAACGTCACCAGTTTAAGATGAATTACTACTACACATTGTATTAGCTCTTTATCTAAACTGCCAGACCTTAAAGAAGTTTATTTTGGCTAAATTAATCTAAATGTCCGCCATAAATTAAGGCTTTTTTCCACAAAAAACAAATACGCTGGTTGACAGTTGTTTATTTTATTCCATTTTTTTTTTAAGAAATTATGTGCAGCATAGATTAAATGTCCTAAATCTGACATACTTCAGGTGAGGTGGAAAACAGATGATGAATGATGTTTGCTGATGTTTTCAATATATATGATGGGGTGTTAGTTTATGTACGCACTACTTTCTGTCAACCTATACATAAGATCCATAAATCTTCCACTACAAAGAACCTGTAAACCCGTTTATCCTTTTATTTCACTCATAGACCAGTGAATGGGTTAACAGCTTCCCTGTGGCAGTGGATTTAAATGAAGCGGTGAACACATAATAAGAACAAATAATCAAAACCAATGGTTTTGTGAGTAATTGTCAATATGACAAAGGCTGCTACACTTTTTGAAGGCCTACGTGGACAAACTGTGTTCCATTCCGTCTGTAATGGTGAAGAAGACGTGGAGGTGTTAATGTACTGCCCCACACCTCCTGCAGGTCTATTTCCAACACCTGAGCTTTTAAGCCCATGTGTAGTGTGGAGCGTTGGGCGGGTTAGATGGCAGACGGCTCCTAGTGAAACGTGTGTGTGTGTGTGTGTTCATATCTAGAGGGTGTGTGTTAGTTTGCGTGTAGTGTGCATCTCTGCAGGACCTCCCTCTCTGTCCTAAAGTAATTTAACTCAAGACCTGACAAACGCTGAAGCTCGTACACGTTCATAGTGGCTTTTTTTGGTTCTTTTTTTTTTTGTACATTTAGAACAGATGTGGAAGAGGTGTGTCATTTTACAGGACTCTTCTTATGACAGGGTTTCGTAAATATAGCTGCTATCACGAGCACATGACATCCAACAACGGGCCAAGCAGTGCATTGTGATTTATAGAGTGATATTGTCAACGGTTACACTTGATTAAGCCTTAGAAAAATGTGAGTAAATGTTTAGTGTTTGAATATGAGATCAACGAACATGAAATCAGGTCGGTGAAGACTTTGGCCTCGTGTGTAAATAGTGTCTGTGTGGGACAGCTTCAAACCGGCTTATATTTAGGAAACTCTAATAACATATAAGTACAAGAGCCTTAAAATGACGCATTACTGATACAGTTTCAGTATTTGCCTTACGTCACCCATGAGGAGATCGTGTACCAAAGAAACTGACAGACCCTACATCCTCATCTCAACAATTAACGTGACGCTGAACCTGGTAGTAGTCATGTAATTCCAGGTCTCGTCATGTGTCCACTATCTACATTTCCACTGAAAAGGACAGAATCTGACATTAAAAGGCGGCTGTCGTGTGCCCCGACAACCACTTCCTGCCTTAAACCAACGCACCTTTTGCCAGAGATGAGCTCATTTCCCCCCAGAAACATCAAACTTCCTTAGTACAACTGCACTATGACGTATTTAGTGCTGGGTACATACACCTTATCTGGATGAAAGCCTGCAGACAACACTCGGGGCTCTACAGCAACCTCTCCTCTGCTGGTGTTTAGGATGTAAAGTGCAATCTATACTTTGTAATGTTAATATTCTCTTAAAGGTCAATGCTTTTTAAATATTAGTGAAGAAATCGGTCATCATTGGCCCCCGTTGATACTGAAAGTAGTTTTAAGTCATTAGTTAATTCACTAGAAGTGCTGGAAAACCTTGAAAACCTGTGTTAAGGGGGTGGGTTAACATGATATCTTGGGGTATGGCATTTGGGGGGGGGTAAAAGAAATAGTAATGCATCTTCAGTTTCACTTTGCTCTGCTCTGACAATCACCCCCCCACAGCTGTACACTTTACGTTACATCAAACATCCTCATGTCAAAGACAAGGCCGTGTTCTACTATGAGTCCAGTTAATGCTGGGTCTTTTCCATAGTACTTTTACCACTCCACTCGTACTTAGACGTAAACTCTGTCATATTAAGATTATAGGCTGATGCAAAGTTTTGCTGATTCTGAAACATTGGATTTGATTTGAAACAAAAACAAAAAAAAGGAAAATAAATAAGTCCGTTTGAGTCGCAGCCTAAACCGAAACAGACTCGCGTTTACCGACTCTCGAATCCAAGAAAGTAACGTGAAATTTCAAACCTCCATTTGCATCTATTGGGGTTCAGTGAGTGCAGGCCTTAATTTATTAAAAAAAAAAATCATATTTCTGTTGTCATTCCAATGACGTTTGGTACGGGTTCGATGCCAGCTCTGCACCAACAGGTCTGGACCAGTTCAGTATTTACATCATTTAGTGTTTTTGTTTTGTTTTAAATAATTGAAGTGCTTATATGACACTGAAGCAACAGGAGTAGTGTAAACTCCTGCTCTCAGAATAGTTCCTGATGAAAATGACATAGTACTATCGGGACGATGCACTTAAAAGTACCGGTAGGAACAGTTAGTGTGTGTACAGTGTGTGTGTGTGTGAGTAGACTTCTAGAGCGGCGTTTAAACCCAAGCCTTTGAGTGAATTTCAAGCATTTCATCACCTGTCACGTGTCTGTTCCTTCTCTCTCTCTCTCTCCCTCTTCCGAAGTGATACTGATGTGGGACTTCTACCTCTGACAGCTGCTTCCATCTGTTGCGTCATCATCGTTCACCGTCCTCATCCTCATCCTGTTGCACCTTCATCATCCATCCACGGTCTGTAGTGAGGCAGTAGGACAGAGGTCAGAGCTTCTACTTTCTATAGTGTACAAACCAAAGCCTCGTTGCTGCTAGAGATCCTTTTTAGCTGCTTTCCATTAGGTGCCTTGTAGTAGCGGATCGTGTCTGTCTCTGCTCTGTTATGTGTGGAAACCCTACTTGTATTAGAAACCCAAAGGCCAGTGCTAATTATTGGATGGGTAGATGGATGGATGGAAGAATGTAAGCAAAAGGACAAGACTCACGAAAAACAGAACAAATTATTTACAGAACGCACCAAATAGTTCAAAGACTTAATTTTTTTTATGTGTTTTTTTTTTTTGTTCACGTTTTATATATTGTGCGAGCACGAGGATGTGTTTATTGTCTAATGTGTAATAAATGTCCTGTAACGCATCACGGCGGGACCGATGGATCTGAACACACTGGAAAGTATCTGAACTAAAACAAACAAAAAGAAACCACTGTACGTTGTGTGTTGTTTGTGTCGACGTCTCCGAGCTGCTTTGAGATTTTGTCGCGAGGCTACAAACACAGACTGAAAAAAAACAAACAATAACAACCCCCCAAAAAACTGGTTAAAGTTCCTCTAATGTTCACAACGGCTGAGTTAAACAGTGAAGAATCCCAACGGACCCTTTAATTCTCTCAGGGTAGTGAATGTAAACACAATTGTATCACCCTTAAATCAATCAGACTTCATTGTTTTTTTTTGTTTGTTTTTTTAATACCTAAAAAAAAAATCAAATTTGTCTGAAGATTGGCACTTGTTTCTTTAAAGGGGGTGTGAGTGGTTGCCATGGAGACGGGTACATCCTGTATCTTGTCCATTACCACTGGTAGAGCTTTTTATATGTTCAGTACTCTTCAGTTTTTTGTTTTTTTTTTACTACTGTTCTGGAGTCAGTATTTGAGGTGTCTTATATTATCGGACCAACCGACCAATCAAACAACACTGGACACGTGTGCATCGATAGCTTTAAAAGACAACTGATGCTCAGACTCTGCACTGAACCGGCTCGTCGGATGATCGACACTTTGCTGTAGAAACTTTAAAGCCATTGATGTTGGGTTTAAGGAGTCACCAGTCGGCTCAACGGGCAGCCTTTCAACTGAATGTTCCCTTTGTTTCACTGTATAGTCACCGACTGTATATATCTCATAACCAAGAGTATCTATAAAACAGATACAGTATATATAAGTCAACTATATACATACAGTATATAAATGTAGTCATGTTAAATGATGTACAGTTTTGGGGTGTTTTTGTATACAGTTTTTAACAGAGTCATATCGAGATATACATGTGGATTTTTGCCAACCTTTCTGTAGCTAACAACTGTAAATTGCTTCTAAATAAAAGCCAGATGTGGAAATCTAAAATCGGGAGTGTGTCTGATTTCAACACGAGGCAAGTTCCGTACGCCGCACTGTTCTTTAAATCAAGTCACCTCATCTTCACCTCCGTTCAGATGTGACTGACTCGTCATGAAGTGAAAACTGTTGAACGTAGGAGTAAAACACCAGTCTATATTCACACAACCCGCTTTTAAAAACACCAATGCACTCTCCAAAAAGGTTCAAGGGTCTCTATTTTCTGGGGCGGCTGAGGTCCTTCAACGTCTGCCCGATGATGCTCAGGAGCTTCTGTGAGTGCTTTCCAGTGCCATCCTGTTTGCTGTTGCATGCTGGGACAGCCCATTAAGGCTAGCAGATGCCGACAGACTCCATAAACTGATCCATGAGGCCAGTAAAGTTATGGAGATGGAGTTGGATCCACTGATGATGGTGTCTGAGAGAAGAACGTTGTCCAAGATGAGAACAATATTGGATAACACCTCTCACACACTCTATGACACACTGGTCATACTGGTCAGCCACAGGAGCACATGCAGCAACAGTAGTAATACACAGTTATATGCCACAACCACATCATCTATTATGTATAACCTCAATCATACCACAGTCAACCAAGAAAATGCAAAATGTATGCCATAATACTGGATAACCCCCCCCCCCCCGAAAAAAAAGTCTTGGCTCTCTGGGTTATTTTTGAGTGCACTTCCGGCTCTGGCCACATGGAGGCAGCAGAGCATCTATAATATTCCTCTGTTGCCAGGGGTGCTACACACCCGCACACACACACACACACACAGATCAGGCCAAACAAACCAAACATACCTCAGGAGTTTGTTATTATCTGACACTGATGAACACAAAAAGGACGTTTGGTGAGACGAGCTCGTCCCGTGATGCTCTTGATTGTCTCCGACTGAACCGTCAGCTGTGTTGTGTGTTGTTGAAAGACACCACTTTTAGTAAAAAAGTGCCCCCCCCCTCCGTGTGGCTGCAGGGGCTGCTGTCTGCACCATCTCAACACGTCAACCAGATTAGGACAGAGGTTTTGGATCAATTGGATTCCCTTCATCCTTTTCACTTCTCGTCTGTGATGATCTGCCCGTGGTCTCCTCCACAGCTGGCAGCATCCGAGCGCGTCTGACAAGGATGGAGAAATATCTGGGCCAACGCTGTCAAGAGGTGAAGAAGAATCCGGGGAGAAAAAAACCAAAAATAAACAAAATAATAACGGTACGTGAGACGTGATGGTGAGACGCTGCATGTGTGTTTGGAGACGCACATCCTTAAGCTTCTCTGTGCAGGCTGATCCGTTTTTTAAAAAAATTATTTATCTATTTTTTCTAACCGCAAATTAAAAAGAGCAGTAACTCATTTCAGGGTCAAAAAGTCTCCACGTTTTTAACCACAGGTTTCATCAACTTAAAAAAAAAAAAAAAAAAAAAAAACAACCGTTTGCAGACTATAAATATAAAGTACGTCCTCTACCTTTCATTTCAGTTTTTTTTTTTTTTTTTTTTTTTTTATGGTGCATTACCTTCCACTGTATAGATTCTAAAATATGTAGAGACGGGTGGGAGGTGGGATTTAAAAGGTGCAACCGAGTCCTTTTACAACCTTCTCCGTCACCTGTGTAGACCTCCTCCATCTCTCAAAACACCTGAACGACTCGAGGGCGGATTTCTGGAAGCTCGTGAGTGAAGATCAAATACCGTGAGCTGAAAGAGTTGAAAGAAAAGGCAGGGTGGGGGGGGGTGAGACACGGAGATAGAGTCCAGCTGACACGAAACGACAAGCGCTATTTTTTGACTCTTTAAGACGCTCAGCAATGGAACTTCCAAACTTTTCTCTCCAAGGGTGGGTGGGTTTGTGTGTGTGTGTGTGTGAATTTTCCGGTTTAATCCACGTCTGAGACACGGTTGAGGATTTGTCACCAGTCAATATGAACCAACATGTATTCAGCACTGACAGTTGATATCAGATCCCCCCCCCCCCCCATCTAACCTTTTTATACTGAAATGTATTGTGACGATTTGCCAAATTAAGTCACAGGAGAGAGTTTTCTGTTTGAGCTTCTCGTGCCCCACATCACACGACCCCCAAAAACTTGATTAACTAAATGACACACGTGCAATGACCAACACACTATCTATCTAAACCAGCGGCTCCCCTTTTTTTTTTTTAATCCACCGACCAGTTTAATGTGTGCCTTTAAGTTGTGGTGGATGAATACAACAAAATAAAACGACAAGTCCCACATAAAAAAACTGGTATTTAGTCAATATAATAATAAGGGTGAATCCACTGTGTGTGTGACTTTATTCGCAGTAACAACATTACAACCAAAGAAACCAAACACACACATTTGTTTTATGTTCACTTTTCCAGCTTTTTTCTGCAAATCTATATTTTCATGATAAATTTGATAGTGACACGTCCTAAAAAGGACATGTCACTATCAATGTA
>JAPTHA010000013.1:2095007-2107374 GCA_029814585.1 Gymnapogon annona
ACACACACATATATAACACACAAGAATATACGTATTTTTATAGAAAAGTTGCCATCATTACCAATGAGTATGGGAATCACTGATAATGTAGCTTCTGGTCCTTAAACCCATGTAGGAACACACACTATAAACCACTGGGATTCTGACTACAAATCCAACCTTTAAAAATCACCTGTTAACCTTTAAAAAAAAAAAATAAAAATCACATGTACATGCATGATGTTAGCTGCGACACTATTGATCGCTTCAATCCACAGATGAGATGTCATGCACGTCTCTCGCACTAGAGACGTCGTGACCTGCATCTCCGTCCGCTCTGCGGGACACTGTGATGTTTTCTGTCTTCTATTCAACATATCGCGTCTGTCCTCTCCGCACAGGTCGCCCTCCTCCATCCCATTCATCTTGCTCTATAATCCCTCCCTCCATCCCTCTCCGTTGCCCACACCCCGCCCCCTCCCCTTCTCTGTCTTCTCCTCCTTCTGTGACAGTAAACAGCCCCCCTGCGGCGCCTCTCCTATTACCGCCTCTATCCTGATTCTCCCTCTTTTTTTTTTTTTCCTTCTGTCCCCTCTCTTCTTTTTTATCCCCTCCCCTCGTTACCCATCAGCCGCTCAGGCTAAAAGCTAAAGGCCCTCTCCAGACGGCGGCTAAAAAGACACAAGAGGTTCAGAACAATCAGAGGCCGAAAGAGGAAAAGTGACAGCCAGGTCAGGACGATGAAGGCAGAGAGGAGGAGGAGGAGGAGGACGACGACTGTGATAGTGAACCCGCTGCTGGTCACAATGACCAACTGATGAGAAGACACCGATGATGAACAGCATTAGAGTCGGGACAACCTTTTTGTTTGACCTTTTGCTGGTCCTGAGTTAATGTCTCATCAAACCTTTTACAACCGTTAGAGCTTATTTGTGGATTTTAAATCAGCTGCAGGAGATACGCCTTTCTCTGCATGTCGTTTCACCACCGGGGTGGAATTAGTGAAGGCCCAACTGGGCCTGTACCGACTCCAGAACAGACTGCTTGTGTGTCTTTAAATGATCATAACTGAGGTCAGAGGTTAAACGTCCATATGTGGACAGTGAAGACGCAACAATAAAAAGGCCAACAAAAAATAAATAATACATATCTGTCATTAGTCAAGTATAACTGGACGTCCAGGCTTCATTTTTGTTCTGTGACAGTTCTGTTTTTGCTTTTGTGTCATGACCACAGACTTTGAAAATGGTAAAAGCTGATATCAGGAAGTGGAGAGACGGTCAATTTTGCAGACGGCGGGCACTTCTTGTACCCGCGGGAATTGTTGTTTCTAGGCTGGTTGACATATTTTCATCTAAGAAATCTTTCATAGACTTGCAGAGACCCTTGAAAGTGAATAATTTCGGCGATTTTTAAATAAATATGACTTAAAACATCTCATAAAAGTGCAATTATGGCAGATATTTGTTTTTTCTCTTCTGCACATCATAGGGGGTGGACTGACCAGTCAGACATTCAGCCAAAGTCCAAAATGGATGTCCCACCGCCGGCTGGTGAGATGGGGTGGGAAAAAAAAAAACTCTAGCATTGCCAATGCTACAGTGGCTCACATCAGGAGTGTGAGAGTGGAATCACAAAAGGATGAGACGCAGCAGCACACACACTCACTGCTCACTTTTTAGGGACGCCTTAAATTTTCAAAGACATAAATGAAATATTTAGATGTTTGTAAACTTCAAATTTCAACTGTAAATCTCTGTAGGATGAATTCCAATCAGATAATTGCACGAAGGCAACTTTGTCAATTCAACTTTAATACTGATACTGGCATTGCAGGTTCCCATATCAACCCTTGTAAAAAAAAAAAAAGTATACAAAAATCAGTTTTCTCTCCAGTGTTCTGCACTGTTATGATGATGGATTGGATTATAGTGTAGATATGAGCAGATTATAGTCTCATTTAAAACAAATACATGATCAACAAATAATTCAATAAAACTGTATGTTTTAACTTAATAACTTGATTATTTCATTAATTGCAAACCGGATTCTTCCTGAACTAAGTGAAAAATTAACCATGTAGGCCATAAACACATATGGAGTCTTTCTAGAAAGCTATTAAAACCCTAAAGACGCCGCTGTTTCCAGTTCTGCCCAACGTAAGCACAAGCACCTGCTGATCTGAGCACCGTGGTTCAGCTCCCGTGTCCTGCGTTCACCTGGCTGTAACATTTAGATTAGCTTTACAGTCCTTTAGCTTATTATTCTGTAAATATGCCACCTTGGTTTTAACCTTCCATCCTGCCTATTGGTGAATGATTAATAGTTAATGCTCTCTCGTTACTCGGCTGTGGTTTGGATTTATACACTCGTTTTGGCATCGATGGCGGCGTCCCTGCCCAGAGCTGCAGTCTGGCAGAGGCAACACAAAGATAACCTGAAAACATGTGCTGGACTCCCCCTCATTCACTCACCATATGAACACGGCCACGGTTTATTTTACTGCGGCTTGTGGACGATGGGGGAGGCTCGGGAAAGTCTGGGAAAAATAATATGAACTGCGGTGGATGAGAGGGACAAATCTTTTATTTCCAACCCTATTTAAGTTACACTGCTCATATTTCTATTTCTTACTTTCATATTATAGTGCAATATAATATACTGTCAATTTTTGATTCCATTTATGCTTCGACTGCAAGTATTTGGTTCCATTTTCTTTTAATATTCTCCTGCGATGTCCATTTTATTTCATGCACCAAACCATCAAAAGTGTAAACCTACTTGGCAATTAAAGTGATGCCGAGTATTTGAACATTTACAGGTATGATATTTGTCCCTTCACAAGGTAATTTTAAAGGCCAGGTTACTAGTTATGTCTAGTTTTGGGTTCAACAAGTCTCAGTCCCTGCGATATTTGATTTCAAGGCCCATTTCTGCAGTTTCCAGCACCTGTAACAGTTACGATGGTCCAACAAACCACTGTGTAAAGACGTGTGGTGTTCAGCAGTGTCATAACACCAGCACTCAACGTTGCGATGCCCTCTCATTGATGGGGGCTGTCCCACACCTCTACCATTACCATCGTCACTGTCCCCTGAACTCATCTGTGCCCTCATGACCATGCACTGACTTCAAAACGCCAAGGAACTCATCCCAGGAGCTTCCAAAGTTGCATCTCAACACCAACACGTGAAGGAGATCAGACGATTTAGTGAGGGTTAATCACATTGTTGCTTAATACCAATTTTCAAGGCATTGGCATTGATGGGACAGTCAGATGAATGGCACAGGACACCACAATTCCGACACATTGGAGCAGATGTAAAATAGTTGAAAGGTTAAAAACTTAAAAAGTTTCATTATGGACATTTACAGTAAACTTGCCAGCTGAAAAGTTACACTTTCAGTGGCTTGAGTTCCTGAATATCTTTTAGGTGATGTGAAAAGGAACCAGAGGAACCTTCCTGAGGGATTGATAAAGTTCCATCTATCTATCTATCTAAAGACTTAACTACATCAGGTTGTTGCAAAGGTTTCAGTGTATCAAAATAATTAAAGCTGTGAGTGTGGAAGTGATGTGTAATAAAACGAACACACTTATTCTTTTTTTAATTGACAGTTTCTTTGAGAGATTGTATCGGAAAACGCCTGTTCGATTTCACCTACTCCGACAAATTTACCACATACCAGATGAGTACAAACCCAATGTGAAATGCATGATATTGCCACTCTGTGAGGGGAAGGAAAAAAAAAAAAGAAGTCAGGACTCTTTGAAGCAAAAATTACCTTAATTCTCCTCATCTTGTACTCAGTGAGGCTGGAGGGCATCCCGCAGGGCTCATGCACAGGCCCACGTCCACACACATAGACATGAACGTGACCAGGTCAAAGTGCCAGAGGTTCAGTGGCATCTTGGAGGGCCGGAATAATGACTTCTATAGTGTGTCCCCATGGCGAGGGAGAGAGACTTACTGGGGAAGAAAGTGAGAGAGGGGAGAGAGAGCACTTTCCTCTGCCCGGCTGTGGGAGTTCTATTGTCACTCGCCCTGCGGGAGCTTTTGGTCCTCGGCTCCAGCTTATCGGCTGTCCAACCATGAGGGTGGGGGGCTGAGAGGGCGAGGAGCAGGGGGGCCATTGATACAGTAAAATGCCCTGGTGGTGGAGGGTTCAGACAGAGGGAGGGAGGGGGGCTTTGTGTTCACCGAGAGGTCAAAACCACAGTCGATTTTTCCCTTTTGAGAGTTGCTTTTTTTTTCCCCTTCTCCCCCGCTCACTCTCCGATCACAGCGACTGATCTATATTCCAGCTTTCTTGCTGACTTATGTTGACAGCTGTTCAATATGTGATTTTTTTAATATCACGGGTATCAAAATTGAGCATTATGCTGAAGAGACACAAATACACAAGCCTTTAAAAAAAAAAAGAGGGAAAATAACCTGATGGGGTTTGTTTTCACATGTCCATCTGCTGATTTTGAACCTACAGACACAACAATATCACCATACTATATTATTTATTTGAATTAGGACAATGCATTAATCAACGTCAACATATCACAGAGCGCTAATGTAAATATGCTGGGATTAGCACAGAAGCTATTTTTTGCCGGCTGTTGTAAGTCAGTCAACATTCAAAGCACCATACATCAAAGAACCATAGAGAAGAGAAAACATGTACACACTCTGGAAACAATACACCACCACCAACTGACCACAATACTCCTCTGAGTTTAAGGACGCCCCTGGAAAATGATCTATCTGTGAGAAAAGGATGATCTATCTGTGCGTGCATGTTTGGTTAGAGTCTTTTTGAAGGTTGAGAAGGTGCCACAGTTCCTGACGATTTTAATTCATACTGGTTTAACTCATTCTTTTACAGATAGGTGCAGTGCAGTGATGTGATCAATTCTGTTAACTTTATGCTACCGCTGTGGTGTGGAGGAGGCTGGATAGAGGTTAAAGCGTGCGCATCCACGGGGCAAACAATAAAAAGCAAGTGAAGACAAAAAAAAAAAAGAAGGAAGAGGAAAATGTTAAAGGCGAAGATGGCAAAGAAGGTAAAGCTGAGGATGAGGAAAATGGAGATGAAAAAAGAAGGGGAAAGTGAAGCAAATGAAGACAAAGATGAAGATGAGGATGACGGAGAAGACCAAGTTGAAGACGGTGAAGAAGATGAAGACAAAGGAGACAACAATGTGAAAACGACAAAGCCGACAAAGAAGAGGAAGAAGACAACAAAAGTGATGAAGACCACCAACAAAATGGAGAAGACGATCACAAAGAAGGAAAAGAAAGTCAAGACGAAAGCAGACAAAGCAGGTGAAGAGGACGACAAGATGAAGATGATTAAAGCGAGAAAGACAAATTAAGATGACGCAGTTGAAGAGGCAGAAGATGACGGAGGCCATGAGGGTAAAGGCCATGTACTGCTATATATTTTTGCAAACGTATGACTTAATATAATTTTGCTTGCGTTGTGTGAATAGAAAATGAATCCTGGCACATAAGACAAGGCATTCAAAACAAATACACCCCTGACTGAAAACACTGAACCATGACATCACATCAAACAACACCGTCTACTAATGCCAACAAGAGAGGCCAGAACACAAAAGAAAACCACAGAACAAATAAATCGCAATAAATCACTGTCAGCGGTTCTATACTGTTTACTGACTGGTATTGTACAGGGGGGGGAGAGAGTGTGTGTGTGTGTGTTTATGCTATATAGTTATATAGCATAATTCGAAACAGTAACCGCAATTATCGCATGGTGATTTTCTATTAATCAAATAATCAGGTGTAACGTGAATCTGTAATGTTTGAAATTGAGGGTAAAGTCCTTCCAAATTTTTGCTGTATAGTTATATTTGCCTGCAGAGTGAAGTCACATGAAGTTATGGGATGTTATAGGACCTTTGTAATGAAAGTCAGACTAGCGGATGCGCCCCCCCCCCCAAGCCCCCCCAAAAAACTCTAAATAAATAAATAAAAATCAGATAGATGGATAGATATACCTTTAATCGTCCAACAAAGGGAAATTCCAGATAGCAATGAGTGTAATTCCAATGCGTTACTTCCAGTCCCTACTCGTGTTGGTGCACTTGCTGTGCTTCTTGTATGTCGTTGGTTCTGAGCATGTGCAGAGTGTGTACGCGCACGCCTGATTAGATGATTATTTCTAGACAAGATAAGTGGGTGAAATAGAGACTCTGTTGACTGTTGTTCAGGTAATCAACACACACACACACACACGCACAATCTCTCACACGCACGTATACACACACTCAAGTCATGTCATGCCATGCCAGATTGCATTACCTGTCCCTTTTCATAGTCGCATAATGAGATCATGGAAACCCTAAACGGGCAAATGAAGGAAACAGAAAGACACAGGAAAAGACAAAGCACTGGTGAAAACTTTCAATGCTCACATACATGAATATAAAATCACAATTTTCTGAGAAAAACAAACTTTAAAGTATTAAAAAAAAATCTTGGAAATACTTTGATTCTAAAGAGCACTTTTGTAAATAGTCGACTATTTATAAAAGTGATTTTAAAAGGTAAATGGATTGCACTCATATTGCGCTTTTTTAAATATTTTTTTTTTATTTTTCATTAGACAACAACATTACATCACACATCACATTTGTTCACCATCAGGCCACGCCCCCCACCCATATTAATAAGGCCAGAGGTGTCAGCCAAGACGAAACCCAAACAAAACCAAACAGTACAAGACAAGACAGAGACAAGACCAAACGTTGACAATACGAACTGCACAGTACGCAGAGAGACACGTTAACCTCACACCCCCTCCATCACACATGGACAACTATAGTATATAGAGTGAGTCCATGTGGTGTATATATGTATATAGAGTGAGTCCATGTGGTGTATATATGTATATAGAGTGAGTCCATGTGGTGTATATATGTCTGTGGTGTATATCGGGCACACAGAGCTTGGTCCATGTATTGTACTGGTATAATATAGTGCTTTTCTGCACATGTATTGTGCCCAAAGCGATTTACATTGGCCTCACATTCACCCATTCACACACACATTCACACACCAGTGGGCGGCTGCTACCATGCAAGGCGCTGCCAGACTCCACGGGGAGCAATTTGGTGTTCTGTGTCTTACTCAAGGACACTTCAACATGTGGAGCCAGGATTCGAACCGCGGACCCATCGGCCATTGGACGACCCGCTCTACCAACTAAACCACAGCCACCCTCTTAAGAGTCTAATTATACTTTGCTTTACTCTATACTCCACAAGCATCGGAATAAAACTGAAAGTGAGTGATGGGACGACACAAGCAGGGAGATGGAGAGACAAACAGAGAAGGAAATCTGGCTGTTTGTCAGCTCTCTTCACTGCGTCAATTTGTCCAAACCGAGGAGGCTCAGGTTCCCGTGGAAAGCCAGGTAACAGGAGACAGACCACACCTACACAACATGTCTCATCCTCCTCTCCCTGCTACACACACACACACACACACACACACACACACACACACAGCCCAACATGTACCGGATGCATCAACACTGTATAAAGGCTTCCTGAATCCAAAGCATCTGGATTTAAGGTTCATTGAAATGATGAAGACCACCTGTTTTGTCAAGTAAACTTAAACCCTTCAAGACCCAAACATCTACCGGTGACCAAAACCACCTCCACCTACTGATTTCAAATGTTTGACGCCTGTTGATCTATGAATCCGATCAATATACGTCAATAATTCGTGTAAAATACAGTTATTGGTCTTCTCATGGTCATCAGGTATGAGCCATTTGGATGTTCAGAGGCCCTGTAGTTACCATGGAAACACCATCATCTTCTATAACATTGATTCACCAGCAAAACCCATGGAGTAGATTCAATGAGCGGACGTAGAAACATATTTTACAGATTTGAAAGTATGTTATTTTACAGTTTCATCTGTTTTTGATCATATAACGCTCAAACTTTAGCGGAACTTTTATTGACATCTACACGATTGGTTCATTACATACAGGAAAAGGCCAGTTTTTCACAGCAGCAACGACAAAAAAAGGAGAACGCAGAGGAAAATAATGCAATAAGTGGTTAGAAATCACTTCAGAAACATTAAATATAGAGAAAATAAAATAACTATATGTTCCCTCACAGGTTCCATGTTTAGATATGGGGGGAGGGAGGGGGTAATGGCACACAGGTGGAATTAATCCGTATGTCAAAAGCTACAACTGCATATACAAAAAGTCAGGATTATTTTTAACGAGACGTGGTTGAATAATGTTATCACATGTAACCCCAGTTCTATGAGTGCATCTTAAATAGGCGCGTTGGTGAATATGATACTATAAGAGCGTAGGCACCACTGTAAATCTGGTTTAATGCAGCAGGTGAGGAGTGACTTCAGACTCACTCCAGATCCTGCCTGTGAAATCGCCGTCCTGTCACAATGTTTCACTGCCGCTCACACAGATGCTCATCATCGCCGTGGGGCCAATAATTTAGGTTTCCCGTGTCTGCCAAGAGCCTCAGGCGGCTCAAAATAAAGCCGCAATAACCAGCAAAACCGCCTCACTGTTTTGGAAAATGTTTTTTATTTTATTAGACTTTTCCTCTCATTAAACCTCCGTCAACATTTATGGTGGGATCACCAGTTTTAGTGTGAGGTCCCAAAATAAGACCACAGCAGGCTGTTGGAGTCGTCAAACTGCAGACTTTTAAGCATTAAAAGAAAAAAAAATTAATGGAAAGAAATAAGAGCAGAGCTGCAATATGCCTCTGGGCTACGCGCACACACACACACACACACACACGCACACACACAAACACAGTATGATTGTGTTAATGTTGAATGTGAAGCCTTGTTGGAGACTTTCAGACTGTATGAAGTTAAAGAAAATTAAACAGTTAAACTATTGACTTTACTGATGCGAACACCCTGATCACTGCCTCCGATGAGTAGAAACAGAGACACTCATGGGACAAAAGTCTAAATCAGGCAAAAGGATACACACTTGTCACACACACTTGGCCACATTAAGTTCTTATTTCACTCAGTGATGAAGCTGTGACTATTTCACGATGTAAACCACCATCACCTATTGGTACTATAGAGGATTCAGTGATTATAGAAAATGTGGTAAGTTTTCTGTTATCTTTACACTCAGTTTGTCGTGTGTGTGTGAGTGTCAGAATAGGACTGACGTGAAAACATAAGCCCTGTGGTCATGGCCGTCACCTGTGGAATCATAAGAGCTTCCAGGAGGATGAAGCTTTTGGGAGCAACATGTCTGATGCAGTTTATCAAGTGTCCAATGTGGCCTCCTGGGTCCATAAGGACTAATGTGGTCTCCAGGGTCAGTGAGGTCCAATGTGGTCTCCAGGATCTGTGAGGTCCAACGTAGTGTCCGGTGTCTGTGAGGTCCAATGTAGTCCACGGTGTCTGTGAGGTCCAACGTGGTCTCCAGGATTAGTGAGGTCCAATGTAGTCTCCAGAGTTCATGAGGTCCAATGTGGTCTCCAGTATCTGTGAAATCCAATGTGGTCTCCAGTATCTGTGAAATCCAATGTGGTCTACAGGGTCTGTAAGGTCCACCTCTGCATGGACAGTGAGTGTATGTGCTTTGTCAGGTACATGTAGTAATGGTACTAATGTAAGTACTGATGTTCAAAGGGTTCATGTGGATGTTGACACTGGATCAGCACTGATGTTGGTCTAATGTTCAAAAGTACACGTCAGTTTTACCTTACATGTGTTTTTCTTGAATTTTTTTTGGCACTTATGGTAAGGAACTAAATATGGACACTTCATTAACCTTGATTTTCCACATAATAAAAACGTATAGAAACATTTCCCAGATGCGTTACAGCCTTGTTAGGTCCTCTGACAACACATTTAGGTCGGCATTTTGAATTTAAGAGTGTTTTCAGAATCGGAATCTTGGACCAACGCAAAGCCACGAGTAAGTGAAAACAGTCACACGTGCCGTCCGACACCAACATCCCACACTGTTTGACTGACGGGCCGTGGATGGGGAAGCACGGCAGCAGAAATGAGTCACCTTAAAAATTACAGCTTCATCTGTCCCCGTGCCAGAGCGCACCTCAAACGTCGCCACACAGGAGAAGGGCCGACTGCCGGGACACATTTCTACCGCTGCCTCCACGCTTCGTTATGAGGCTTATTCTCGGCATGTTGCTCCCGGTTAACAGGCTGATGCAACAGTCAGCAAGCCTCGTTGGATTTGTGTGCGTGCACGCGTGCTTGTGTGTGTGTGTTTCTCCTCTTTCACCTTCTCTTTCTTCTTCCAAGTGTGTCAATTGTTTCCCTGGTCGGTACTGTACCCTTTGTTCATTTTACCTCATGTTATGTCACCCTAGATCAGATACACTCAATGAAAATATAAGTACAAAGGTCCCGACAGGGTCTAGTTGGAGCCTTTCAACACATTTGGAGCAGGGCTAAAGACATTTCCAACCATTCCAGCCATAAAAACCTGCTGATGAGGCCTGACGCCCGCTCAGGGATGCGTGGAGGCTGGGCAGGTTTTCCACAACAAAGTAGAAAAACTATTCCTTTGTGGATCTCTAGGAAATTTAATCCGGTCAACGGGACTGAGTTTTGTCTTGAAGACGTTTGGCTCCTTTATCCAGGTGACTTCATCAGTTCACCCAGGACTAAACCGACTAGTCTGCATGGGAGACTCACAGACTAGTCGGTCAATATGGGAAAAATTTGATATATAAATTAATTCAGGGCAAATTTTACTTTGGCAGTTTAGTCAGATGTTGTGACACTTTGTTCAGCAAAACTTGATTTCCCTCCTGACAGGCGGCTCTGTTGTCACGGTGTATAAGGCGTTAAATAGTAATATCAGAGGATCTGTCCGCTCTGCAGTAGCTGATGTTGGCATTAACTCATTCTCAGCTACAACCTTCTAAAATGCACAGGTGGCTGTGGTCAGTGTGGTACATTTCACAACTTCAATATACTATCAAACCCAACTGTGCGCATCAACATTCACTAAGAAGCTGAAATTGTGTTGATGCCGTTTATACTAGTCCATGATACCACTTTCATGAAGACATGGTTTCACTCTGGCCAAATGGGAAACTTCATAGAGGGTTCTTTTTTCATTTTTAATTAAATCTATTTTTTTTTTGAGTGGGGGATGTTCATTAGACAATATAACAGTTACATTCATACACTACAAAATGACATTCCCAACCCACAATGGCAGGTTCGGAGACAACAGACAAAACACATACACACACACCAACAGCACAAAAAAACAAAAACAAAAAAAAAAAGTATGTATGTGAACTGCATGAGTAACACAATGACATATGTTGACGCCACACCCCCCAAGTCCAACAAGCCCTTCTTGGTATAAATGGTAAATGGATTGCACTTCTATGTATCTATCTGTCTACTTATATAGCACTTCCCTACACATTTATAGCATCCGAAGAGCTTTACATTGGCCTCACATTCACACACGCATTCATACACCAGTGGGCGGCTGCTGCCAGGCTCCACTGGGAGCAAGTTAGGGTTCAGTGTCTTGCTCAAGGACACTTCAACATGTGGACAGTCGCCCCTGGAGGGTTAATGCACTTTTCTCTACACAGTCTATGATACCGATGTGGAACAATTCTAGGGTCAGACTGTGTTTACTGGCTCCATATGCTGGTGGTGAAGCTTCCATTCTGATCTGGTTCTCGGCGCCAAATGGAATGAATGGTGCAAATAAACAAGCTGCACTAAAGGCGTGTTGGTCCGACCCCCTCAAGGCTACTTCTGCACACACTCACTGCTCCACTAATGTCAATGGCGACTGGCAGACAAAGCTAATAGATAACACTTGTGCTGTGACATTGTTATGATACTGTTGTTTGGCTCGTGCTGTGGTGAATTCCTGGCTCCGGGGGGTGGGGTGGGGGGGTGCCATTATCGCTCAGTAATGAATTGGTGTTGTCCTTTAAGAAACAAACAAAAACAAAGTAAACAAACATCTATGTCCTGTGCTGACGGTCCAATGTATTGACCTGTTGTTGTTGTTATGACTGGACTCGTGTCCATTGATCTGGTTGTCACTGCTTCGTTAAAACGTGTTATTGATGACTATTTATTTCACCATTTCCTCCATCATCTTTCCATATTGCGTCTAACGAGCAAGAAGAAGTATGTCCACATACTCTTTACAAATCACTTAATTTCCTTTTTAATACATGATTTTTCCTTTTGTCTTTCTCATCTCTGGTTTGTCATCCTTCCGTTTGGCTTTTTTTTTTCTTTCCTGGCCTCCATGCTGTGTTTACTTCTTTTTCTGTATGCCCCCCCCCAACCACCACCACCACCACCACCACCACCACCCTCCATCA
>JAPTHA010000013.1:2107474-2117766 GCA_029814585.1 Gymnapogon annona
CCACCACCCCCACCCCCCCCACCACCACCACCCTCCCTCACTTTCCTTCAGCCTTTTAATTCTTCCTCTATTTACTCTCTTACTTTTTTTTCTGTCATGGCATGTGTGATGAGCCTCCAGCTAATCCCATCCCTAAAGCACCTTAGCAACGCTCGCTAAGGGAATTTGGAGGAAGCTACAAAAAAAAAAAAAGAAAAAAAAAAACACATACACGCACACACAACATGCACAAAGCCCAGCGAGCAGCCCCCTATTGGCAGCAAGTGGATTCAGGGATGCACTAATACATCTTCAAATGTGCTTTTTAAAGCGTTTGGAAAGGCTCTGTCGTTGGGCGATAACTCCCCACCGGTTAAAGGATGGATGCTCCCGTTGTGTTTCAGCGCCGCTCTTCCCTCCCTCTGTTTCTCTCATCCTTCCATATGCCTTGCCGTCTCCTCTTCACCGACCGAAACTTAAAAAAAAAAAAAAAAGTTCAACTTAGAGTCTAAACAACGGCGACATTGTGTTCAACTCCTGTTCCCTTTCCGAGGATCTTCGTCAGCTGCTTCTGCGCCGATTCGGTTTCTTTATTTAAATTCATTCATTCATTCTTTCTTTCCTTCTCCCGTGTTCTACACATTTTACCCAGAGCTGAATCCAAACTAAACTTTCAGATGGTTTGGGGACTGAAAACAAAAAATGAGTAGGCACACATCCCACCATTAAGAAACCAGAGCTGTTTGCTTGCGGGTGCTTCTCACTGGACACCTGCACTGATCATTAACCAAACCTTTGTTGCCGCAACTTCTCGATCAATAGAGCAACACGACAGAAACAATATAGTTGATTTAATGACACATATTCACAGAGCAGCAGCTGATACACTGAACTGGTACTATTGCTCAAACACCAGGATTAAGCCCTCCATAACATACTGTACATGCAGTGGCTGATTGGTACAATTTACATAGTACCTCCTCACACGTGCAGGTGCACATACACATACACACACACATACACACACACAAAATTTACATCTGACCAACTCCCCATGCCACACCTACACTTTAAAGATATGAAATAAATTAAATTATGTAATTATTCATTAGAAATCAACTCTTTGTATGCCTGTGACGTCTGTAGACATCACCACACATTTATGCGCAGTGTGCCGTGATGTCTATAGACGTCAATGACATTTTACAGTTTTGTATTTTGGTCTGCCGATCAGAGATGAAGAAGGAAGTGCTCATACATACCCTATGTTCTACTGTCAATTACTGTGTATTGTGAACCGAGAAGGCTAGAAACAAAAAAAAAAAAATTCCAGATGAAAGAAGATCATCTACACTTTATTTTGATGTGTGCCATGTTTATATAGACAAATAACTCAATATTCTGTGAGTCTTCTAAAATCAGTGAAAATGCTCTAAAACCTCTGGCAGTCTAGGGCTTTCAATTGGGAAAACAGGCTGGCAGTGAAAGAGTTAAATAATAAATTATTAGTTGAAACTCTCGCTAGACACGGTCAAATATTGCCATGACCCTTCTTCCTCTGTCAGTTAATCAACACGAGTGATTAACTGACAGAGTTAATCATGCAACAACCTGTCGCCTAACAACCTCAACTGTCCCTACTCCAACATACTGTTTATCAAGCCACCGCATAAGTGCCGCGGCTGCACTTCATCAACGGTTTTGATCACCCGGCCGACAACATCAACATTGAGTGCAATAAAAGGTCCTGGTTTCAGCCCACACACGGTCAGATCATCGGTGCATCTCACTGGGCCGCACTCCCGGTGGCCCTGGGGGCCTGATGGCCTGCCTGCCTGTCTACAAAGCCTGCACCCGTGATCCGTCTGCCTATCTGCACCCACAAACCTGCACCCGCAAGGTCCGCATCAGTAATCTGCGCATCTGTCAAGACCAAGCGAGACTCCGTCTAGCCATGAGCTCACACTCACACACCCAGTCTGTCACTCCCCGCCCCCCCAAAAAACGACTAAACAGTTTGAACGTGACAAGACAGAGCTAAGCTAACAGAGCTATAATGAAATAATAATAATATAAATAGTATTATATTAAATATAATATAGCTATAATGAAAACTATCAGTTGATGCCACACATGAATGCATACATCAGTATTTCAGAGCTGACATAATTATACAGCACAGGTTAAACAGGCAAATGTGCTTTACCAACAGTTTTCTGTGATTCCTTGGTTTGCACATCATGTAACTTTGAGCAAAGAAACCAATTTACCATCTTAAATATGATGCACTGGGATTCAATTTGATCAAATAAAGTAACAAGATTAAACTATATAGGCGATAAGTGTGTGCTTGTGTGTGTGTGTGTGTGTGTGTGTGTGTATGTGTGTGTATGTGCGCGTGTGTACACTCAAATTATGTGGCTATAATGAGAATCTGTAAATACACTGAGACTCAATCCCTCTCCATGTTTAATCTGAGTCCACAGCTACCGGCTGCCAGCATAGATCATCCTCCAGTACACACACAAACACACGTGCACACACACATCAGAACACATTGAAATCAATATTCAACGTATAACATCCACAGCAAGATGAGAAGGAGGAAATTTACGTATAGATTAAACCATATATTCCTATGGATCATGCTTATTCACAGAAAGACACACAAAACACACACACACACACACACACACACACACCAGAAGGCCTACATAAGTGGATCAGGGAGGTGGGTGTGTGTAGGAATCTTCAGCCAGGCTATCGCTAACAAGCATGATGTTCTCCCTCTCCTTTATACAGCAAATCCCTCCACTCCACACCGGAGATTAGCATATTGTCTCACCCAAATGCACGCACACACACACGAAAACACAACACACTAGACACCCGTAAAAAGCCGCGTTCCCCAGATATGATAAGCTGGCATCAGTCGGTCAGTGACGCATTTTCTACACACACTAACTTTAAATACTAGATTAGTGAGTGAACGCCCAATGTTGGGAAAAACCAAAGGCAATCACATGCAGTTACCTATCGGTCCCACTAGGGGCATTGGCGCGAATGAACAGAACATGTTTACATACAGAGGTGGATGCAGATGTAAACTGGCATCTTTGAAGGCTAATTCTCCCTGGTTGTATTTGGCAGCGTTGCCCAGGATTGGCTTTGGCGAGGTGTGGAAACAGTGGTATTCTGCAACCCATCAATTTGCATATTCTCCATTTGAGGAAACATCTTTGACTGGAGGGTTACTCATATGCTGACATGAGGCACAGACTCCTCTATTATACATCTTCGAAGTACGTCCTTAACTGAATCAGCAACACACAGCACTTACCAGAATTGTGAACGTGTCATTTTTACCCAGGAATGCATTTTTCTTTAATGCTACTTAATCCTAGGTGTAAATTATATGTCGATTTCATTAATGCCATTAGTGACGGAATTGGTTGCTTGAACAAATGTTAAAACACATTCTATTTAGATTGGATCTATAGTAGTCACGCTTATCGTCGTTCACCTTTTGTGGTCTCACTTTTTTTCGCAGATTTATTAAAAAAGTTAAATTTTGCATGCCTTTTTTTTTTTTTTACAGTGTATGAACGTGCATAGTGTTCTGTGTCCTGATTGGCTAAGACCATTGTCCTCCGTGCCGTCTCTCCTGTACAGTATGGAATGCATTCATCTTTGCAAATGTACATAAATGTTGGATGCTAGCAGTGTGTTTGCTAGTTTTCTTGGTGACAACACCCAGAATGTCGATGAAACATTCTGCACTAACAAAAACACCTGCGGTCGCACACAAAAGACAAGGGAAGACGACAACCATGGCACAAACAGTTGAACTTGTGGACACGCTGACGGAAGGCTGAAATTTCGCAGCTGTAGGCACCGTTATGCAATAAATGAATCAGCGCCAGGACGAAGAGGCACGGTCGGAGGAACTGGTGAAATACTCCTGAGTCACTATGAATAAAGTCTTAGGGTTTTGATCTTTGGTTTCATTCTATAATACTGTACTTGTTTTTTTAAAGTCTACGAACGTTTGAAATTTGAGAGTGTTTAAACAAGAGAGACCTGAGAATATTTTAATTCCTGTCTTGGGTAAAGTGTTTACAGTGGGTGAGGGGGTTTCACAGCCTTAAAATATACAGAAGAATTAAAGTATAAAAAAAAACTGAACACTTCTGAGATTTTGCCTATGGCAGGTCATTTTCAGAACGTAACCCCCACAATAAACGAGGGACCACTCTATATCATTATTATTGTTGTTCATTTATTGTGTGTGTTTGTACATGAATGTGTATGCAGCCCGACAATTGAATTTCTATTTTGGAGATTAATAAAGTTTTCATCTATCTATCTATCTATCTAATCAATCAATCAATCAAACAGGAAGTGAGAATTGAACCCCCTCCACCCAGCAGACCCCAGACCCACCTGTGTCGCCGCGTATAAGAGAATAACGGTCAAGCATCCATGTCACCAAAAAAGAAAATCTGCAGAAAAGGTCAATAACCAACATTCGCAACACAATCCAAACTACAAGCACTTAAATGGATCAAAAAGAACAAAAAAAAACCCCAAAGCAATAGTCCAAGAAGAGCACGCGTCACTAATAAGTTAATGAAACAACTCCAAGAATGATGTGCGTGTCAGTCATAAATAAAAGAAACGTCCCTGATAATGTGGACAGTAATGTTATCAGCTCAAATGTATCTACACAAGGTGGCCACGTCCCATTTTAAATCAACTCTCTGGAATGTCTTGGAACATCCCGGATGCATCAGGCATTTTTATACATCGAAACACACTGTGTGTTCTGTGTGTTCATATGTGTGAGTGTGTGTACTCTATGTACGTGTGCGTGTATGCTTTGTCCTTGTACATACATACAACTGATGGGTCCTTTGTGATTCTTTCGTTTTCCTTGTGTGTGTGTGTGTGTGTGTGTGTGTGTGTGTGTGTGTGTGTGCGCACGCGCAACTGCGTGCCGTAAAATAAAGCTTTACTTGTGTCACTTTCATCAACCGAGACAAAAAACTGCGACTTCTGTTTGAAGGCAGAATATACCATAGCTGTCAACATTTGAACACGATCCAAAAAGTATTTCAATAAACTTTCTTTCTTTGTAAGTTGTTTTCTCCAGCTATTTATTGTATTTTTTAAGATTATTTTTAAGTTATCGTACCGATGTGGTGAACAATTGTACAGATGTCTCCTTAGGATTTGCATTGGATTTAACCAATATATTGTGAAGGTCTGAGTAAAATCTAGACGAATTCTAACATCCAAACTGAGACACAAGCGATGACTTCCATTAAATGAAATCCAACGGTCCGGCACTGAACATATGTTAGTGCTTTTATAACAACACAATGTAAGGAAAATATAATAACATCAAGATTTGCAAGTTGTTTTCTCCAGCTATTTATTGTATTTTTAAGATTATTTTTAAGTAATCGTACTGTCGTGGTGAACAATTGTACAGATGTCTCTTTGGGATTTGCATTGGATTTAACAAATATATTTCATTGTGAAGGTCTGAGTAAAATCTATACGAATTCTAACATAAACATCCAAACCGAGACACAAGCGATGACTTGCATTAAATGAAATCCAACGGTCCGGCACTGAACATATGTTAGTGCTTTTATATCAACACAATGTAAGGAAAATATTATAACATCAAGATAAAAGAATGGAGTGAAGCGAGTTACTTGCCTCGAGCGGTGAAAATAAAGTTTTGGACGTATTTCTCTGGAGATATTCACTGTGCCCAACACACCATCTATCTCACACATACACACACACACACACACACACAGAGCACAGTGACAGACAGCCTAAGTAGTGTGACTAATAGCTCTCTGCCCTGCGCCTGCCTTGGCTACCATGGGTCAACATGTTCATAATGAGTTAATGAACTTCCTGTCGAGGCAGCACAATCACACACACACACACACAGAACTGTTAGCTCTTTAGGAAAGTTTGACTATATTTGGGGCTCATTTGGGCCTTCAGATTTCTCAAAAATGCTAAATTAATGACACAATAAAATACTTTTTTGCGTGTGTGTTTCCTCCAATAGGTAGGAAACATACCATGTAATCTATGAAGATCAACCATCCAACCAAACAGAAACAAACACTGAATGAGCCCCAATGATACCAGTTCCCATCTTCACTGGCCCCTTTCCTCTATTTATGGATGTATTCTGAATGTTCACATTTTTCAGAATCAAAAAAGTCAGAGACAGCCTTAGTCTCGGGGGTCTCACGGGGTTCACACTAAAAACAGCAAATGCATAAGAACATCAGCTGAAGGGAGAAGACACTCCACATCTCCGCTCACAGCGGAGGACAGTATGGCTGGTTGTATGGCTGTGAAGGACATGAGCCACGTGCCTAAAAAAAAAAAAAGACAGCAAAACATCAACACTGATTAAGGAAAACCTTTTGATCTTTATAATTTTTTTTTTTAATATGAGTTCAGCTTTATTTCGTCTCCGTTTAAAAAAAGCCACATATTCTTACCACTGCAAAAATCCCTTCAAACTTCAATTAAATCTCCTCATCCATCATGAAAAAGCAGTCATTAATTCAACTTTAAAGCCTAAAAATACCTTCTGGGTTGTCACGTTAACAGGTGTGAATGGTGATACTGCTGAGGAGCTGCTACCTCTCAAGAGACGAGTGTTGTATTGATCTAAATAAAGACGCTTTCTGATCCAGACGGTGGACTGAAATGTGGCTTTTATGACTTCTGACTCCAAAATGTCTGATGTGGCTGTGGAAAAACCCTGTACATGGCTTCAAAATAAAAACTCCGACACACACACAGGTCTCCCCATGTCAAACGCCACTAAATAATTAGGGACCATTGCGTATGATTGGCACTAATTGACCAGCAGTTTTGGCAGTGGAACTGCTGGGAGGTTGGAGAGACATGAACCGGATCTCACCTGCAATCTGCAAATGACAGAGTTCCTCTGGGTTGAGGTGAAAGGGAGAGAGCGATTCATTGGCCCTGGGGCCAGCAGGAGACCTTTTAACTCCGCTGATTACCTGAGCCCGGTCTATAGTTGTAAGGTTCGTGTTTCTGTCTTCTTTCCTGTTCCTCCCTCTTCTTTCTTTCTTTCGTTCGTTCTTTTTTTCCTGTCTCGCTCACATTGAGCACTCCATTTCACACCTTTGTCTGTGGAGTTAAATGGCATCAAAGGGACCGTGCTTTTTGCTCCTGCATTTATAATTCGTTGACATACTTTCCATTTTGAGTTGATTTGAAGTTTGGTGGTTCCAATCAGCTGCCATCAATTTACAATACACAATAAATATTTCACGTGAAGTGTTTTTTTTTTGTCCAGGAAAATAACCCATGTAGCTGAATTTAAATTCATCAATGGGAGCAGAAACATATATTTTGCATTATGTTTAACCAAGGTGTTTGCTAGAAATCCTAAATTTAAAAAGACAAGCTGATATTTAGTGTAGAATTAGAGTCAATCTAAAAAGTTAAAAAAAAAAACAATTGAAATCAGAGTTCATATCATACCACATAGTCTTTATGGTGGTTCAATGGTCTTCAAGTTGTTGTCTTTGTTCTAAATTGAGCCGTGTTCATTTCAGCACCTGGACAGCTCCTCACTGAGGCTTTTCCACTGCACTGTGACCAACACTGGATTCAAGTAAACTCAGGAAACTACAATGATGTCATGTGTCAAAAGCCTCAGTATCAAGCCTCAATCAAACATTGCAAGCATGTCGGTTTCACTTAACAATATTGCACTTGTAGTTATGACAAACAGAATTAGGCAGAGCACAAATATATAATGTCAAGAGCAGCACCTCGGCGACAGCCTTCATGTCTTAGGTGTCATACAAACTTGTCGGATGTTCAGCAAATATAACCTACTTTTATACAGCGATAGTGTAAAAAAATCATATTATGGCTTGTATATCTTTAAGATGTCTATTCTTAAAAGGTATGATCGGACACTTTCCCCCCGATAAAGATAAATAATTTATTTTTTCATTATCCTATATGGTATAAATGAGTGTTTCTTCAGAAAGCAATACGTTAAGGCTGAGTGAAAGTACCAGAAGATTTATAGGCCGATCAAACTAAATGCGACAAGCCAGAAAAAAAAAAAAAAAAAAAAAAACTCCTGGGTAAATATGCATAAAAAAATGCTATACACGAGCAAAAACTTCCAAAAGGGGAAAATCCCTATTAAACACAGATGCACTGAGGGAAGAAAAGAGCAAAATATGAGGTAAATAACCACAAGATGTCTCTCGGTGGCTCCCAGTGGCCCTGCCAGGCTCAACTGAAGCGCTGTGGCTGCTCATGGGCGGGGGCCCCGGTGCCCGTCTGAGCAGACGGTGTGTGATGATTATAGGCCCGTGGGGAGATCCAGGGGGCACTCCCTAATTGATTGTCATGAAAGGCTCTAATTGAATTGAGAAACAACACACCATGCAGCCTGTTTGACGGCCGGCGACACGGTTAAAGCCCTGCAGGCAACAGAATCAGTCGAGGAAATGATGGGAGCTCTATGTGTTCATTTAATATATTAGCTGCAAATAAATTAGCAACACGTGACACAGTAGTCAGCCAACTAACCATCAGAAGTACTCGGGAATGTATGACTGTTATTCACTGTAAAGTGTAAGCGCAATTACCTTCCATTATGACCTACATGTGTAAATGTTTGTAATACACAGACACACACTATATATATGTATACATAATTACCATACAGAAAACTTAAAGCGGTTACTGATAAACCACGGCTGACACAAATGTAAGTTAATACAAAACCTTATGAATAAAATCAGAAAAGCGAGTCACTGTTACCATGAATGCATCTGAAATTCCTCTGCAAAAGCTGTATGTAGTTTTCTCAAGTGTATATCTTCACAATTATGGTTTCAAAGAATTACACTAAAAGAATGACATTCAATCTCCGATGCTGCGGGAGTACGACTCCTGAGCTCGACCCGAGTTCAGGTACTGATGTGATGTCTTACTGATGAAGTTTGTTTGGTGTTATTGTCTTGTAAAAGAGGAATAAAAAAATATTTAGATTGATAAAAAAAAAAATGAAGCTGAATATTTTCCAGGGCTTGAATCAAACCTCATGTTCTCTACGTTCAAACTGAGCCGTGGTTGAAGGTATAGGGTTCACACCATTTAAGTCTTGTATGTGTGAGGTTATTTTATTGTTGTTTGTTTTTTTTTAAATATAGATCAGTTCTGTGTGATTGGAACCACATGGGCCTGATTTGTAGTCCTTGTGATGGAGGTTTTGTCACTTGCTGGTGAATTAATGGAGCCAATTTGAAATGCCGGGAAGAAAATGACCTAAAAACATAAACATACTTTTAATAAAGTAAAGATTTTTTTAAAATAGGGAATCGCACAGGGAATCTTACCCACTACAGGAAAAGGTGGATTTTTTTTTTTTTACTTCCATCCCTACAGCCGCTTATACAGACAGATTCAAACAGCAAAGGAGTAAAGTATAGAATGAGCAATAGAACACTGTTAGACCGTGGGCGAGTGGAGGCCAGACATGAGGACTCCTCTGACAGTCACAGTTCAACCCCCGTCGGCGCAGACGTGACTCACTGAAGCACCAAGTTGAGGTGGGGTCAGATTTTTTTGTTACGACGATCAACAGCAAAACAAAAGTTGGTTTTTTTTTGTTTTTTTTTTATTTGACGACAAAAACTCCTTTCTGCGTCTATGTTCTGAAGCGCTTTAGCCATTTTCTCTGTCATATCTGATGATAAACTCAATTATCTGTGTGGTTGTGAATTAAAACATATTCAAACACGAGTTCGGGCTGCAGGTTGTTTGAAAAAAAAGAAGACACATTTTTTGGGGGCTTTCTTTTTGGAGGGAGGGGGCATTTTTTAAAAGACTAAGCAATCAAGATTGAATTGGTTAAATAATTATTAGTCGTAGCATTAGTTTTGCTTTGTGTTTTTTTTTTACTGTGACTGATTGATGAATTAACCCTCTTATAATATTATAAGCATCAGTCACAGTAACGGAGGTTGGAGTAAACATTTAAAAAAAAAAAAACATATTTAGCATGTCAAGTTTTTTTGATGCTGAGAAAGACAGAGAACTGGTTACACACTCACTCACACACACACACACACACACACACATACAAACACACGATTAAAATGTTTGGGAATAATAAGAGACCCTGATAAGGAGGCAGACAAGCAGCAGAGTGATGGAGTCAGAGAGCACGGAGGCTCCCTCAGCACCAATAGGTCTGCTTTTGGAAAGGG
>JAPTHA010000013.1:2167586-2178519 GCA_029814585.1 Gymnapogon annona
GGGGGGGGGGGGATTCCTGCGAAAATGTCATTTTAACAAGTGTACAATGGCAATAAAGGATATTAAATTCTATACATCTAATATTGTAGGTATAGGTGTGTTAATGTGACAATAATAAAAAAAGAACGTTAGGTAAAAAAAAAAGATGATTTATGGCGGAATGCGAGGAAAAATATACAAAGTGTCATGAAATAGAGGTTGATCCATAGGTTTGAGGCTTTCTAGGATAATGCTGTAATCAATCCTTTACAGACTTAAGGAATGGAATTATTCTCATTTTATTAAATTATTAAGCCTCGTTTTGTTGTTTCTGTGATATTTATGAAATGTTGGATCATAACACGATCACTTTTGAGCGATAAATCAGATGAACCTCTATAGTTTCGTTCCAAACTGCTGTATTGTTATGAGCTTTTTTGTTTTGGAGAGTTTGATTAACGACTGAAACAGTGAAACAAAGGCCCATCACAGTTTCACAGACGCTAAAAGGACGCCTTTGTACGTTTATCCGTTAAGATCATAACACCTAAAGCAGAAGTGTGTGTGATTTTTTTTTTTTTTCGTCTTCACTCACTACACGCTCGGTTTATGAAAATCAGCCCCGTTAAAGTACGACTGCACTGAAAACTGCCGCGCCACGTTATTCTGCAGCAGGAGATTAGAGTCTGATTTCTGTCGCAGCCTGTGTTTTTCTGTTTAACTCAGGGGCCACGGAGCACAGCTGGGTAACACAATGGCAACAATAGGAGCGAGCAAGACCTGGAGCGAGTGGCCAAGAGAGAGAGAGAGAGAGAGACACAGAGAGACAGAGATAGAGAGGGAAATGCTTCTTGGCTTCACTCCTCCTGCAGGGCGTCAGCTCTATGGTGGAGTGGAAAACAAGCAAATTACAGAGCACTGCCACAAAGACAGTGACGTTGTCATCTCAACCTGCCAGTAAGGATTTCCTAAATTACCAGTAGTGCAACTGGGAGGGCTGCCCTATAGCTTATCTGCCACTCTAGCAAATAGACAGAGCCGGTGTGCCGTGTGCGAAGGTTACACTGACACAGGACATGGAGCCGATGTGAGCAGTCACATATCATCATCAGGGGCTGTGTGGGGGGGGGATGTGCCTGCACTTTAACAAATCTGTAAGTGAATTAAGTTGTAATTGCGCAGCTGTATACAATACGTTGAAATCGATGACTTAGTCAAAGTCAATATAGACAAAATACGACGAATTGGATGAAGTTTTTAAAGCTGCATCCACAGGGTGCAAATGTGTCTGTACAACCAGAACCATATGTGAAGAATTGAGACGTATGGAGCTGAAGGATGCAGTCAAAGGATAACATTTGACTGTATGCGTTGTCACCTTTGCACTGCAGACACTCATGGCTTTGGTCACTTCAGCAATTTTGCACTTTGAATTTTCCATATTTATATTGTGTTATCAGTCGCTGTGCAATCTATGACATTTTGTTGCCACATTCACCGTGTGTGTCTGTGTAATGACAAATAAAGCAAGTTTAAGTCTAAGTTTAACATAGCTCTTATTTTACATTTTAATTCAGTGTTAATGATGATTTAGGATTTCAATAAAGTATTCTGATGACAATAACTGAATAGACACATCTAAATTATTCTCTCTTCTCAATCCTCCCCCCCCATACATGGACACGCGTTAATAGTTAATATACTGCAAGAAGTAGTTTTATCAGGGTGCAGAAGCATTTCCTCTGTAGCCGTTATTGCAAGGAGATGTTTTGGACCAGTTTTAAAACTCTTGGTCAACACGATTCTTTCCAAAGTTGCACTAGAGTCGATGATGAACTTTTCCTTATTAATCTCGGTCTTTCATTGCTTAACTAAGATATTGTATTCACTTATTTCCATGACAGTTCATTGTTGTGACTAGGTCTACACTGAAAATAACACCAACACTACATCTACTGGATCTGTAAAGAAGCACGGAATGAATTAAAAAAAAAAAAAAGACTTTCAAAAGATAAAAACACAGGCATTCTGCAATGATGTGCATCTGGAAAGGGGCCCCGCGTCAAGAGAAGGCGACAGAAACCTGAAGACATCCCTGGTGTTCTGCATCATTACACTATAGACTCATGACATAAACACCAGATCCCTGTTGTATTGGAACTAGTAAGAGTGCAGCATCATAGAAAGAGTGCAGGCTGATAATTTGCCAGCGGAAGCACAAGATGCCATGTGAATGGGTCTTGTAAAAGTAATAGTGCGTGTGCGTGCACACACAGACACACACACGCACACACAGCCGAGCCCTAAAGTAATGACATTTAAATGGCTCATTTGAAGATAAAAGCCCGCTGACATCAAATGGATCCTTGTTATTGTAATAGCAAACAACTAACAAGAAATGAGGCCGCATAAAAAGACATGCCTCATATTTGTCTCTGTGAATACAATAACTAAGCAAACAAATATTGTTAACAAACAGCGATCTAAACTGCCTATTCACATGGACACATTATGCGAATGTTTGCCAATTTACGCTTCACCAATGGCTGAAGGAAATTAACGTGCATTGCAACTGGCACTGGCAGAGATTTTCAATTAATTTCTTTAACAAGCATGACAAAACATGCCGCTGGTATTATAAACAGCAAAATCTGTATGCAAACAAAATCCAGATTTGAAAAAGGAGATTAATGCGGGCACCAAAATTAACAGAAACCTTGCGAGTGACCCTTTGTGGTGGTTTGTTTAACACTGGGGCTTCGGTGGCGAGATGCCAACTCTCAGCCAGCGGCACATACGGCAACACGTCAGAGAAATCCCATCAGTCAGTTCAGATAGTTACTATTGGTATAAATCCAAACAGGTCAATCTTCATTTGATTACAGGGGTTAATGGTGAAAGAGGTACTTAAACCCGTCAGTTAAAGAATCAATACTTGGATTTAAAACACTGTAAAATGCAAATATTAGCAGGGAAAAACACTAAAAAAAACCCAACAAACTGTCCGTAGTTTTCCAATCAAAACTCTACCTAATAAACATAAAGTACTGTTTGTGCAAACCCTTCTAAAAGCGTTTGCACGATCAGTGATAAACTCTTTGCCTTATGCGTGTTTAGTAAATTTCACACAGCAAGAGGTATTCAAACGTACAGGGTACAAATAAAAAATTAGAAAATCATTTTTTTAGTGTCCTCAGGTTTCTGTCGCCTTCAAATCATTTTTTTAAAAAGCCTGGAAAAGTTCTTCCACTCCCTAAACCATGAAAATCAAACAAACAAAAAACGCAAACAAAAAAAACAAAACCTTTGCGCCAGAAAAACATGGAAAAAAAGATTAAAATTACACTTCCTTGTGGCTTCATCAACATCAAATGACACTATTTTAACTCGGAGCTGAACGTTTGGTAGATGCTGCGTTATTAAATACAAAGCGACTGATGCAATAACAGGCTGGTGGGGGTGAGTCTGACTCTAACTCCTGTACACATTGTTGTGTCTTCTGAGGAAAATCAATTTTACAATGTCGTCACATATTCAGTCTGCAGGTACTAACCAAGCACCCTTAATGCGTAACGCAACGAACGACGCCTGGCGCAATGTACATTCTGTCTTCAGATGTTCTGCTTTTTGTTAAAAATCTACACCAGGGGTGTCAAACATGGAGCCCGGGGGCCAAATGCGGCCCCCGTCAAAGGTTCCAATCCGGCCCATGGGATGAATTTGTGAAATATAAAAATTACACATAAGATATTTATATGAAATTATAATCCAGGTTCAACGGACAGGGAAAAATATTTGTGTAATGACCTGTAAATACGCGCTATTACACCTTTTTCTCTGTGGAAATGTAATATAAAATAAAACATTTTTATGTAATTTTCCAGTTTTTGTACTAAACCAAAGTATCATTTCACAAATGAAAACAAATATAAACAACCTGAAATGCCTGAAGAGAATTAGGCGTAATTTTATCAACATTCCACCTGTTACAATGTTTTGTGTATTTGTAGATCCACTGTGATCCGTCAGTTGTAATGTACATGTATAAATGATAAACTGTTAAAATTACAGTTGTTTTTTTCTCAACAATGTTGAGGTTGTTCATGTTATTCATTGTTTTAAAGGACAGTTTGTAGACAAACATTTTCATGATATGAGGTCAGTTTGGGGTTGACATTATTGATATGTAATTCTGTTATTAATATACAAGTCTGGTCCACGTCAGACCAGATTGGGCTGAATTTGGCCACTGAACTAAAATGAGTTTGACACTATACTATTACACTATACTATGATCTACACGCATATGATTTGAGAAGGAAATTATATGTTTGAACGGACAAAAACAAAAAAAAACAAAACCGCCGGATCAGGTCACTGATTAATACTAATGGCTCTTGTGAAAAACACCTGAAGCCCTCCCCCACATTAACAGAGGACAGATCACACCGACATCCCATAAATGACCGTTAATGATGTCACGCCACGTCTCGTCGACATCAGAAGTTCACCTCCTCAAACTTTCCATTTTCCCCGCTTCCCTTTCATCTTCCTCAATCTCCTCATCCTCTCCTTTTCCCTCCTCCTGTGCTTCCTCTCCTTTCCCTCTCGGAGGGTCTTGCTGTAATAGGTGGGTAATTTCCCCCTCTATTACAAGACAGTACATTAGTCTCTGCCTGCACTATTTACACAAGTTAGCAGTCCAACCAGGCCATTTAGAGAGGATCATTATAGCATGTGGTGTCCCAGTACACTTGGGAATTCCGAGATGAAATGATGGCTTGAATGCATTATCCTGCGTGCGTGTGTGTGTGTGTGTGTGTGTGTGTGTGTGAGACAGTGTGTGTGTGAGCGAGTGAGATAGATCAAGGAAAGATCTCACAATAGATCCTTTTAAAAGCCCAGCCCAAGATATATGACACTATTAAGATTTTTTGAGTACCAATTACACCACCACTGCCTTTAAGTGGCATTCCAGCCATTCAATTTTGATACATTATGAAGATGGCTTCATATATTATACCAGAGGCTTCTTTAAGATGTGAGGAGCTGCCGACTCGGCTCAAAGTGCTGCTAGTAATTTGACAAAATTATCAATCCACCTGCCCCCTTTTCTGGGAGTGATATCTTAAATGACAGCGTTCCCCCTCCCACCTGACACTATCTTAACACCATTTACCTGTAAGTGTGTAATGTCTACCTGTCTGCCATGACACAAGGCCCAGGGTGGTTCTGATATATATATATACGGTTCGGATCTACTTATTTGGACAAACATATACCATGATACTCGCCTCAGCCGAGGTCACGCAGTATGAAGGCGGTTTATGAACAAAATGAAACAAACGCAGAAACATCTAATAGTTATAGTAGCACAGACAGCAGCTGGAGGTGGATGAATAAAGACCTGTCTCACCATAGGTGGATTTGTTTTTAACCCACAAAGACCCAAACATCCACCACCCTCCAAAAACACCTAGTGAAACTGTTTAATACCTGTTGATCCACTAATTGTATCAATACTATGTCATAGATATATAGCTAGATAGATAGATAGCTAGCTAGATAGATAGATAGACCTTTAATTGCCCCACTACGGGAATTTTCAGATTACAGCAGCAGAATACAAAGAGTAGAAAAACAGTAGACAGATAAACAATTGAATTCTTGTACGACGTAGACAATTGGTGTAAAATACAGTTATTCATCTTGTCATGGTCATCAGATATGACCCATTTGGACGTTCAGAGGCTCCGTAGTTACCGTGGAAAGTCCATGTCACGGTGCAGACCGGGGGCCACCAGAACAGACAGGAGAGGACACAGATGTGTCACGTCTAGCACTCTTTAATTAGAGTTCAAGGGGGAATGGGGCGAAAGCTAGGCGTCTTCGCTCACGTAGTCCGGGCAGATGCAGACCTCGTGGGGTGCGGGCATACGGGTGTAGACAGGCGGACGGCTCACTGAGGCAGGTCTTACCAGAAGGATCCCCGATTCGGGGTAATAACCCTCAACTTTAATCTGAGCTATAATGAACATCTACATGATCAGTAAATTAAATATTAGAAAATGCATTAGAAAATTGTGTATCCTACTTTCTTCACACTAAAACAAAGAGGAAACTTTGTGATTGTCATTAATTATATGATTAATTTACTCTCATCCATGCCAGACATTTTCAGTGCAACTTTTGCATTTGACAAAATTAATGTCACGGTCCGAATTGGACCCATTGGAGGGCCGGTTTTGGCCCTCGGGCCACATGTTTGACACCCCTGCCTTAAACCATTTCACACTAAGAGTTATAGCGTGAAAACAAATATTTTGGTCGTGCAGTTGTATAGATTCTTAAACCTTGCAATGGCTCCACTTGTAAAGATGTCTGCATGACCTGGATTAGATCAAAAAAATCCAGAAGTGAAATACACAGTTTCGTCATGTGTGCCAATGGCCGAGTGATTACGTTTTCCAATGTGCGTGCGTGCGTGCGTGCGTGCGTGCGTGCGTGCGTGCGTGCGTGCGTGCGTGCGTGCGTGCGTGCGTGTGTGTGTGTGTGTGTGGACCTGTGCGAGGGCAGACCTGATGGTAATGACTCCTCTGAAGGGGTTCCCTGTTTTAAAATGAGGGTGGGGGATACTACACACACACACACAGTCTGGCTGAGTGAATGGTCTCCCATGGCAGTATCAGTAGTACATTGTCAGGGCAAACAAAAGCCCTTATCTTCCTTCGGCCCTTTCAGTCTGGGAGATTGGCCGGCAGAAATGAGGAGAAAAGGCCATGTCCTCAGCTGAGGCTTCACAAATGTCAGCCACCTCCATATCGCCGTACCGTATGTGTGTGTGTGTGTGTGTGTGTGTGTGTGTGTGTGTGTGTGTGTGTGTGTGTGTGTGTGTGTGTGTTTGTCCGTGTGCGTGCGAGACAGAGATGGGTGATGTACAACATTTATCTGTCTGACAAGGGCACGGGGGGAAAAGGGGAACTTCCTGTCATTGTGTCGGAGCCGTGACATCTGAGCATGCGCCGAGTTCATACGTGACACACACAAACCAGCCCAGTGCTTCCAGTTTAGAGGTCGATGAGGTGCGTTTAAGACTTTTAGTTGTTACAAATGGTTGGATATCATCCAAAATAGCCCTAAACTGCTCTTTTATTTGTCATTCCGACATCCGCACCCCCCACATTTTCCAGCTCGGCGTTCTTACATTTGTCTGTTACAATGCGGTGCAGAAATGCTCAGCGTCTGTGGACGGGCGTGTGGGAAAAAAAAATATGGCTCACACAAATGGAGAGTGGGTAAAAGTGTATCACAAAATGAATAGATGACATGATGCACAATTTCTATTCCAGCTTCAGCACAGTCATTTCACAGCAAAAAGAGGGGAAAAAAAAAAAAAAAGTGACTCATTTTGCTGAATACGTGTCCAAATGGGTGACTTTATCTATTGGAAACAAACTGAAAATGGTAAAACTCTATTGTGAAACCCGCAAACACTGTGTGACAAATCCTCAGTACACACACGCATGTCAGATAAGGCTGGGCAATAATTATTATATAAACATATAATACAGAATATTTGGTAAAAAGGCAAATGGGGATAAGGTGGTACGAAAATAGTCAAGCGAAAATAGCACATTTAGACATACAACGACATCAACTCTGGGTGTTTGATTTGCTGAACATTAATGTTTGCATTGAACTAGGTTGTGAGTTTAGAAAAATAAACAAAAAGAGAGTGATATCTATTTCACGTTATGAGTGTTTCAGAAATGTTTTGGGTTTTTTTAATTTATCTTGGATCAGTTTAGTACGGAGCCCCAGAGGGGACATGAGAGAAAAAAAGAGATGGGAGAGAAAAAAAAAAAAGACGGGAGAAAAAAAAAAAAACAGAAACCAGGGACATGGTGGGAGGAAAAAAAAAAGAGACCATTTATGGAGATAATTAAGTCAGGATCCTGACATACGCAAGTCGGGATCCCAAGAAAATTATGTGTGACATTGACTCCATAGTGACTTTTAACATGTTTCCGGATCAGTTTGGAGCAGTTGGAACAACAACGGAGCAGTTCATCGAGTTATTTCAAACTTGGACTCACATATAAAGATATAACGTCAATACTTTCCATCTTTTAAGATGTGAACGACATCTTAAAAGAATTGTACACGCAAAGGGACACTTACGACGGAAAGCCTATTCCGACCTGGCGATCCAGGTCAATAATTAAGTCAGGATCCCGACAGTTATCTCAGGATCCCTACATAATTATCTCGGGATCCCGAGATAAATTGGCTCTTTTTTTTTTCCCCCCACCATGTCCCTTCCGGGGATCCGTAGTTTAGTGATAGTTTCCAAACAAAACAACTTCAAACTGACAAAAAGCAATTGAAGTGTCAATGCAAAGTCCTCAGTCAGAACACGCGTGGAATGTTTCTCCGCCTACAGCAGCAGATTCTGGTATCAGACAGACTGAATTATGTGGGTCAGTGGATGATTAGATAACCCACCTTTTATAACACAAGTGTCAAACATGCGGCCCGGGGGCTTTATCCGGCCCGCCAAAGGGTCCAGTCTGGCCCTTGGGAGGAATTTGTGCAATGAATAAATTTACACTGAACATACTAATGATAATATTAGTTGAGGTTCCACATTCAGACCAACTCAATCATCAGGTGGGTCAGAGCAGTAAAAATACACACCATAATAACCATAATCTCTAAAATGGAGAAAGCTGAAGAAAAAGTGACTCTTTCAGTGGAATCCACCATGCAACTCCATGGGTTTAACTGGTGAATCGATGTTGTAGAAGACGATGGTGTTTCCGTGTTCCCTCTGGATGATTTAAACTCTGTTGATAGGGTTTGTGGTTCAACTCGGCCTTTCAATGCTATCGATCGGAGGTGGAACACACACTGATAAAGATGAAAAAATGACAGAAAACTGGTTTTATCCCTGTACGGGATCAAAGTGAGGATTAGAGACGCGTTTTAAATTGGAATAAACCTCAGTTTACCCAGACTTTAATAGAAAAGAACAGGCACAAAATTAAAAGATGATTTTTTTTTTCTAACCACCTTGCGGTTCAATTTCCTTCACAACTTTCTTCTTCTCGTGTGTTCAAAAAGCTCGTTCCCATTCGCTATTGGTCATGTGACCTCTCATCCGCCACTACGCTCTCCTCACGAGCTTTCCATCACTAATTAAAGGATCATTTTAGCCACAGGATATGGCTCAAGACACTCATCAAGACCTTGTTAAGGATCATTAGGGGACAATTGGCCCTGATTCCTCTAATCTACTGGATATTTAATTAATTAACGGGCGATTACAGACCTGTGCAGATGGCATGTTCAGCCCAGATCGAGCGCCTTAGATTGGCTCGACTGCGCCATTCATTAAAATAAGCGATTTTCAATGATGAGTTAAGAATCCTGCCAAGTCCGAGGACGCGACTGGAAGTTTGAAAGCTTGATCATAGAGACTTTTTTTTTTTCCTTCTTCTCTTTCTGTAACAGACTGACAACTTACAACCACGCCTGGCTGGTTATACAATGGTAGCTGCCGCGCTACCGAAGCATATTCTTGCTTCACAGGGGAAACTTCTTTTTTTTTTTTTTTTTTTTTAAATCTTACATTTTATGCAGTTCAATTCAAAACAGGCTCGTGACCAAACAGCTGAGGTGGGTTTACTTTAAAAGCCATTTCTGACAACCTGTCCCTCATGGAACACACATTCAGCCCATTGCTGTGAATTGCGCTCCAATTGATCCAGTAACAGCAGCTCTTCTGCAGGGTTATTATTATTATTATTATTATTTATTTATTTATTTTACACATCATAGCAGTTTCCAGTTACGGTGGCTACTACATGTGTCAAAAGTTATTTCCAAAGTCTGGTTATCCATTTTTATCTGCATTTACCGTTCACGTGTGCATGCGTGTTATTCGTTTATTTTTAATTACCGTAACTACAACTTCACACATTCACATTCACTATTTTTTTGATTGACATTTCACGGCAAAAAGAAGCCCATAAGTCTAAAAAAAAAAAAAAAGAAACTAAATACAAGTGAGATGTGATTTTAAAAAAAGTATGTTCACTTTCAAATACTGCCAAGATTTGCAAGAAAAACTAAAGTCCCTAAAGCTTTAACAGGAATATTGTAAGGATAGAAGAACCTAATGTACTCGTAATGATTGATATGGACTGTAGGATTTTCTTTAGCGTAACAATTTGGGCTAAATCTACAAGATTTCTCAAAAAACCTCTCTCTCTATATGCTATTACTCTTCTTTTTAACACATTCTGTGACACTGTTTGTGATTTGCCTCATGGAGGAGCTTCACGTTGCCGGTTTTCTAATTGCCACCCTTCTGAAAATACAAGACATGCTCATACTCTGATTGGAGTGGCAGAGCTTATTTGGAACGTGCATAGTTATTTGTTTGAGAGGATTGGTTATAGATAGTGTTTATAACCAGGACGACAAAATAACCTATACGGTACAAGAATTTTACAAAAGTCCAAGGCTAACTTGAGGTTTTCATGTTCCGACAGGGTTGACGTGAGCAGACAGTATCTATCCTTCTCTTTTGTTCAGATAAAAGACGACAGAACTTGATGTGTTCTCAAGGTTGAATTTAGTTTTTTTATGTAGCATGACCCGTGTTGAAGGAAACCCAGTATAAAACATCAGAAACAAACCTCATACTGTCTGAACAAAAGGGTTAAAGATGTGCTAAATGCAGAGGGAGATGACACGAAGGACGACCGTTTTTTGGTTTACGGAAGCCGATTTCGTCCTCGAAGTTTTAGGTTGTTTTTTTTTTTTCCTGCTGTACATAATTACAAAAAAAAAGTCTTTTGCACATTACAGTATAAATACACAGCCTGAGCCTTATCAGCACCTGGATATGTTTTGATCAGATGGCAAAAAAGCATTTGCGTGTGGAGTA
>JAPTHA010000013.1:2294286-2308604 GCA_029814585.1 Gymnapogon annona
AAGGCCTTCATCATGAGAAAGTTTGACTTGGAGAAGTTCAAGGAAATGTTGGTGAATTCCCTGAAGTAGGACGACACCGTAACGATGCTCTTCAGGGTTTGGAACAGGAAGGACTTTTAACACAGGTTTTCATGAGTCTGGAGTTTGGAATGAACACCCAACGACTCAAGACAAATTGAATTAAATTGAATATACCTTTATTAGTCCCACGAGGGGAAATTTCACACACAGACAAGAGTAGAAAAAAAAGAACAGAGCAGAACAGAAGAGAAACACAACAAATTGAATTCTTGCACAACATGGACCACATAGACATCATTGAAATCCCAGAGATGATAACGATAACGAGGGGCCATTAATGCGTCCATCGGAGAGAAACAACAGTGAAAGTCTGCAGCCACCATTAGCATAGCGCTCACCTGCTAGGTGCACAAGTTCACAGGTTATAAAGCACATTTGTTTGTTTGTTTTTTCCTTTTACCTTTTAAGAAATTGAATTACTCTAGTTCTGGAAATTGGCTTCTCTATTGACAAAATTATTTCAGTACTTGTTTTCTGCTCAGAATTGTGTGTGTGTGTCACTAGCAGTGTAAGCAGAGTGAATGATTACTTAACAGCTAATCAAACGTGATTATTTCACAAAGAACACCGTTTTACCCAAAAATGTTCATGTTCATATGCATTTTAAATAAAACTGTCCCCTTGTTTCTTTTAATGCTTGTTAAACTAGGAACGAAAACTTAGAATTAATAAAGTGGTGTTTACACTTCTTAAATACCACTGAGACGCATTACACCAGCAGCCCAAAAACAATCATGTTACTCTTGAAATGTCTTTAAAAGCCTGAAAAATTTTTGTTTTTGTTCATCTGTCAAGGACTCTGATTAATCAGTCGTTCATTGATGTGATTGATAAAATGTCAGTAAATATAAAAGGACATCACGTCATCAGGACGTTTATAATTATTACTAGTAACTTCTTAATTACTATAATTATTATACAACTGTATATTACTATATAACTGACGATGTCTCTGTATATTACTATGTAACATTAGCGGTATAACTATAGAACTGTATACTACTATATAACTGATGTCTCTATTGATCTGTACTGTTGCACTCAAACTGTTCTTTTCTTTATTTCTATTTACTTATCTATATTATAGGAATCACTCTTGTTTTTCATTATATTTTGCAGTATCTGTGTGTGTCTTGTCTTATATGTGCTGCTGTAACCTGAAATGTCCTCGTGTGGGACTAATAAAGGCATCTAATCTAATCTAATCATACTCTGACTCTACTTAAAGATAAATAGTCACTGTCAATCAAAATCAATTAAATCAATAACACCAAAATCAATTAATCAAGTAAAACTCAATTAGTTTTACTTACTAAAACATTTTTATTGAAAGTGCTGTGGAATGTACACTTTACAAAAGAAAGAAAAGGAAAAAAGATCAGTATCCCATTTCCCTCATTTTCCTTTTTTTCTTTTCAACAAACAGGATGTTGGGGGGGTTTTTTTCGGTCTTTTTAAGAAAACTTGATGAAACAAAGCAAACGATTACTCTTCAGCAACAACTTGGTTCATATATTACAACCTGCTGGGATCCTATTTACAAATCATACAAAAGAACATCAGTAAAAGCGGCGACTCCTTTGTCCCCTCTTCATTCTGCAGCTAATCCACACACTTGACCGGGTTTAAAGCCCAGAGAGATGACGAGGCCCAGTCCCAGTTTACCCAGTTAATGCCAGCCAAGGATATCTCTCCTTGTGGTGACGGGCAGCTGCTGGAAACACATTTGTTGTCATTTAAGAGTCAGTTGAAGATAGAATTAGAGTCCTTTGGAGTCCAGACGGATTCTACTGGACCCTGTATTTGTAAAACCAGCAGAGCCCGAGAGTGAAGTTCCAGCGCAAAGAGATGGAGAGGATGTAGATGAGGCCGAGCAGAGCAAAGGGGTAGAGCAGCACCACCGTATTGTTGAGGAAAGGCAGAGCTGTGGACGGTGTACAGACACACACAAAACCACACACAACATTTAGTTAGCAACATTCCAGATTTTACAGTGAAAGGACAGCTATGAATCCATTCTTCAATGATCTGTTGATGTAACAGAAAAAATGTGTCTTTACATGTCAAACTGATGACAGAAAAATGCTTCTACTTATGACAATCTATATCTATTTACACAATAAAATTAAAAGTTTAGGCTGATCAGTAGAGATTCGCTTCAACAATGAGAAATCAGCGGGGTGAATGCAACATGAGAACACTTTTTTTTTTTTTTAATTGCGTTTCAATTGTCAGATGATGGACGGGTCTACCAGAATTGGTCTTAACGCTTGGCCATTATAGTTTATATCATTCAATACCCTTTTATTTGAAACATTATGAATCTAGAATTATTTTTTATTTGGTGGTATCAAGGTAAAAGCTTATGTAGCAACCACATCACCCTAAAGCTTAACTGATATATTCAGAGTTCCTACAAGTTTCACCAAGTTAAATTTAGACCTTTTTAAGAGTACATGACAATTTAAATGAAAATTATGAACCAATTATCACAAACTTTGCAGCCTTTCTCACCAGGACTGCAAAGCTAATGATGATGGATTCCTACTTTCAGTTTAAATTGTCATGTTGGAACAGGTGGAACTGAGTCGACTGATGTTACTTTCTTTGCAGCTTCGACATTTAACAGACACATTTAAACACAAAACAGCTAATAATGTTATACTAACATCAAATTAAATAAAAAAGCTCTTAAAGACTTTTTAAGGCATGGTGATGGGTGATTTCAAGACTAAGGCCCTGCGTGAATCAGAATACACTGATTTAATAAGTTGAAAAGTGAGCAAGACTTACCATTGTAGCCCAAGAAGGTGATGTAAATATAATAACCAATGGCTATCAGCCATAGAGTGTTCCCTACAAAGCATCCCACGAACCAGTCGGCAATTATCACTACCACATCTGAAAAAGACACACAAACACAACACTAAGCAAAGACACACACATGCCTTATTCTGAACTTATTTCAGCTAACACTGTCAGCTGTCGCTATACACAGGGTGGTAAAGTGTAACTTGGACACAGACATCATTTACTTACGGTTGATGAAAAAAAGCTGCAGGAAATGCAGGATGACTAAAAGCGGGTAGAAAGCGTTGAGGTGAACATCAAAGGCATAGCCCCACTCCACGTCAAAATTTCTACTAGGATGTTTGAGCAGGTACTTGTTGCTAATCACCCTGGAAAAGATTGATATAAAACACATTCAGATGCCAAATAAGACCTGATATAAAAAAATATGTTATGTTTGGTTTTCTTATCAATAAAAAATCAGGATGAATGTAAAAATCACAATTTGGTCTCCAGTCAGTTATGCCACATTGGTGTATTGCTGCCCTCTACTGGTCAGTAACGTGTGACTACAGTATTACATTTTAGGTGTACATGTTTCAATATGTAGAAATGATATTGTACATTTATTGAAAAACGTGTTACATTGATGCCAAGTTAAATTAAATGCAGGCAAAGCTGGTGATACTGTATTGTGATCCCTCCAAGCCAATGAATATCTGAAAAGTTTGATGCATGATGGGTAATATTTTAGTGAACCATTTTCATGTGTGTTGACAACGTAGTGGTTCTCAGTCTCATACAGAATACAGAATGGAATATATTAAATACAATGCTGGTAAGTGTAGTAATGACTGTTACAACCAAAGGGGATAAACATTTAACATGTTTTGGAATTTTACATTATTGGATAATAATCTCACTCGCTCTAATGAGGTCAAGTATGTTGGAGATTTTACTACAGAGAAAGTGACCGATGAGGAGCGTGTTTAAAGGCAGGCCTGTATCTTGTATATTAAAGCCACTGTTCTCTTATGCACATTTAGTGGATGCACAGACGGTGTGAATGCGTATTGTAGTCTCTGTCCCTCTACGCACCACATGAGTGTCGAAATGAGCAGACCGACTCCTATGCAGTCAACAAAGACCACCCACAGCAGGAGCTTCAGAGTCTCCAGGACCCCCATGTCCAGTACGAGACCAAAGCCTATGGTTGAAACTGCACAAGAGACAGTTTCAATGAATCTGTTGGAGCAGCTTAAGTCAGGTTAGTTTTCAACTGTCAACATCTTTTTCAAAGGAACCAACTGAATACATGGTGCCAAACTAGTAGATGTGGATAAGACGAAAATGAATTACTGTTACTGAAAAAATACATTTAAATATTGATTGGTATCAATATGTAAATACTGAACGAACAGAGTGAAAAAGGAAAAAGGGATAAGACATGTCTGGTAAAGGAAAGCTTGGCCTGTTTGTAACTCTGTATTCCCAACTTATAGAGCATCAATATTTACCTGAACAATTCTCTGAATGATTAATAATCAAGTGAAGTGAAACCGTGAGAAACATTATTTACCACAAAGCCAGATGCTGAGTAGGACCAGGAAAGCTGGGTCATCCCGGGCCCACTGGTCCTTAGTCTGTTTCCTGTAGTGAAAGTTGCGATAAACTCTCTGTGGCGATGTGAACAAGTAAAGCATCTGCCAAAGGGCAAATTCAAAGTCCATCTGTCTGAAATGGAGCAGCCGTCGCAGGTACTTGTAGCGCTTAGCACCTGCTGTGTGGCGTGCAGCATCCCGAGAACCAATGGCGCCATTGCTGCTCGGCGAGGTGGTTGGCAACATGGTGCTGCAAAAACAAAGACAATATACTGTCTCAGGTCTAGAGAATTGGATATGTTCTTTTTTCGATGATGAATTCAATTAAATCTGCTTTTTATGGTCCCAGCTGGATAGCTCACTGCATAGGGGAGCCGTATAGGGCACCCAGGTTCGATTCCCTGTATGAGCGTCCCGTGGGTTGTGTCAGGAAAGGCATCCGACATAAAAACTCCTGCCAAATCAAATATGCAAATTGGATTCGCTGTGGCAACCCCGGAAGGTAAAAGCCAAAAGAAATCACCATGTACACCTTAACTATATCTGATGCTATAGTTAGTTACTATAGATAAAACAAAAAAACGTACATCATACATGTGAAAGACAAGAAAAAACATGTTAAATGTGCTTGGACTATATAGATTAACTGAAACAACATACTTCATAGGATGCAAACACCCAGATGGTGCTACCAACAAGCTTAGAGAATGACAAGAAAACCCAGACTACAGAGAAAAGTCAGATGATAAGTAAAGCACATTTCTGCATATACAATATACACAACTATGATTCTCTAAGAAGAAAAACTGAAACTCCCATCTTTCTGGTTCTGAATATGTCAAGACAGGATTTCCATCCGTTTTAACCCTGTATATTTTACTCATGAGGTTTCCAAAGATGTTAGATTAGATTAGATGCCTTTATTGTCTCACTAGGGGAAATTACAAATCACAGCAGCAGAATACAAAGATAGAAAAACAGAGTAGACAGATACAAAACAACTGAATTCTTGTACAATAGACAGTGCTTCAGCCGTTCGGGGACCAGATCGCAAGGTAGCATGCAAATTGTCTCTCAGTTAACTATTCTTATTGAGGCTCCAACAGTCACTTAAAACAGCAAGCTGTCATTCAACACCACTATTTGTTTTTGTTTTTTTAAAATAGAAGACTGACACACACATAATATATTTCGTGATATAACTACTACTGACTTATGTAGACTGTTCAGGTAACTTACGCATTTATACGGAGTTACACCATACATAAACGTGCAACAGTCGAATATTGGCAAGCAGTCTTAATTACACCTTTGTCTCAATTTCCTTGTTTACCTGTCGTTGTGTTTGCTAGCAGCCACAACTAGCTTGTTGCTAATATTAATAGGATGAAACGGCCTAATGTTATTCGTATTTGACTTTGTGAGTACAAGTGAAAGATGAACATTATAAAACAGACTCTTTAATATACTTACCTGTTTTGCTACACCCCTTCCCAGGAGAAAGCACCGATCCTTCTAATTTTTTAATGCTACGAGTTGTGTCTGTATGCTTCCTGAAGTGTCATAAAAATGAACACGTAGGTACTTCCGGTATCACCCCATTCGTTGTGGGAAATGGAGTTTATGCCATGATAGTTGACAGTGTCTGATTAATGAAGGATATAAACAAAACTCTAACACGACAAGCTACAGTTTTATTCGCTTTTACTGAAATTACGTGTTTTAATCAATATAAATTTGACTTTCCAACACGCTCTAACAGTTTGATCTCCAGATTATCAAAACAATATAACATTTCCAAAATTGGGGCTTTAAAAAAACATCCCTGGATGTTATTTTCCGTCCATCTCAGCTGATTTACTAATATAAAAATACTATAAAATGAAAAATACATTAATTTTGTTATTACATGTGTTAAATCTCATTTCAAACGGAAGTGCGACTGGGTCATTACTTTGACATCACTTCCGTTAAGTACGCCATCGTTATTGAACTGGTGGTAAATTTTAGTCCACCGCTGTTCTGGTCAAGAAGGCCAAATAGCGAAAGGTAAGAATGATTAGCACGTTGTGCACTTACATATATTAAAGTCCACTCCTTCGTTTTACTTTCAGCCTATTGTAAAGCATTGTTTTTGCATTTATTTCCCAATAACCCCGCAACAAACACTGCAGTTCCCGTGCCCTTGAGTAGTAGCTGTAGCTAACGTTGTTAGCCTCATTGGTAGCTCCATGCTAACCTAGACTATCGTCCACTATTTACGCACATTTTAGTAATCGGCGTTATTACAGGTGTTAGGACAGTTCGCATTTCCAGATTAGAGTTTGACCCTTATGTAATATATGTGATCTTCATAACGTGACGGCGTGTCATTACCATTTGTTGTTGTTAGCTGTTGCGGCTAATAACCGGTGTCACCTCACTAGGTCTGCAATAAATCCTCCTGTCTGCAAAAGTACTGTATATCTGCGTATATCTGTTTTCAGTGTTTTGTATGAGACGTCATATAGCAGTTTTTAAGTCTTGACATATTTCTATGTCTTGATGTGTGCAAGAAGACAATTTTGAGCTAAAAACATCCATCCAAAAATGCCTTTTTAAAATGAACTTGACGTAAATTTCTTGAGTAGAAGATCAAAGCTAAGTTTATTTATATAGCACCACTCATAACAACAGTTATCTCAGCGCTTTACATATACAGTTGATCTATCCAGACTATTGGATTAGTTGTAATAGACACTAGGCACCTGTCACAATCCTCCAGGAGTAAACACATTATTGGCAGTGGTGAGGAAAAACTTTTAACAGGCAGAAACCTCGGGCAGACTGCTCCTCCTGGAGGATGGGTCTGCCTAGACCAGCTGGGGTTAAAGGGACAGGGAAAAGCTGGGGGGGGGGGGTTTGGAGGTAAAGAAATGGATGACTATTACAAAGAAGATCATCACAGTTACACAGACAAATGCAAAGAAATGATGGAAGGTGTGGGGTGGGCCGGAGTCCAGCTGATCACGGTAGACCGCTGAGCCTCGAAACATGCTGGTCCACTACAGGCAGGGTGATGTGGGTGGGATCAAATCAGTGATGGTGACAGCAGCCAGAGGGCCGACCACATGCCCAGGGGAACCTGCAAAGACTTAAAGCACAGGCTGTCCTGTGAAGGAGTTGAATCAGTAACACGTATTAAGATGTGAAAAGAGAAGACAAAGAAACAAGAGAGTCCATTGTCTGAACCATAATTTTTGAAATCAGATTTGAATTTTAAAATATACTAAATTATATGATAAAATATATAAATATTTTATCAACATACATTTCGTTCATTTAGTAGCTACACACAAAGTATTGTGGACGTTGTTCCTTTATTGTTCTATTAGTGTTTAATTCAATTTTTTTTATTTTAAGCTGTCACTGTAATATGTTTTGGAAATGGTCAAATACAATTTGCACATGTCGAAGTTGGGTTGCTTCATATGTCTGTCTTCATGTTTTCCTTGTAGAGCATAATGCTGCGACTGCCAACAGTCGGCCGTGCTCTGGCAGGAGCCGCCAAGGGCAGCTTGGCTCCTTCCAACACTGGTGAGACTCAGATGCGTGTGTGTGTGTGTGTGTGTGTGTGTATGTGATATGCATTGATACACCTTTGTTTTCATCAAGGTTAACATACCCATAAATTTCTTTCCTTCATTGTAGTTGTATTCATTACAAGTTTATAATACAATGGGCCTTTAATGTCATGCAAGGAGAAATTTCTTCGACACAGCAGCAGAACAACCAACTGAACTAACATACATTTGTACATACATACACACATAAAAGACAACAATACCCAAAGAAACCTGTGAACATACACAGAAAAAATCTTAACTTGATTAAATGCAATCAAACTCGAGATACATTTTCAGGAAAAAGGCCTTCTAGTATTTCTTAAATTGAAGCATTTTAATGTTCCTGTCTTGCTTTTGGTGGACTCTTTCAGTGCGTACTCCAGTGCGTGCTGCCAGCAACATGGTCGAAGTGTTTGTAGATGGGAAACCAGTGGAGGTTGAGCCTGGGACTACTGTTCTGCAGGTAAACTGTCTCCTCTCATAGGCACGGTTTTGCTGGTAAACCTTTAGTCAGCAAAGGTAAATATGATCTGACCCAGACATTATAGCAGCACCTTTACAGCAATATCTTGAACTTGTTGTATGCCTGTATATACTTTCAAGCTCAAGGTCATTATTATGTAGGCATCGTGTGATGATTAGCTTACCAAATGTTTTGTTTTTTTTGTCTGATAACTTTTTTTCCTCACTTAGGCTTGTGAGAAGGCAGGAATTCAGATCCCCAGGTTTTGTTACCATGAGCGCCTCTCAGTGGCTGGGAACTGCAGAATGTGCCTGGTGGAGATAGAGAGAGCTCCAAAGGTAACAACATTGTTAATCAGCAGACGGAAGCTTTGGTGGATTTTAAAGAGCATGAATAATAATGACATTTTGTTACCAGATTGACTGTGTGTGTCTGTGTGATGACAATAAAGGAAGTCTAAGTCTAATAATTTTCAACAGAAGCGCAGGGATTTGCGAGGTTTTGTTGTTTAATTTTTGTGTGTTATCATGTGCTTGCAGCCAGTGGCAGCTTGTGCAATGCCAGTCATGAAGGGTTGGAACATCCTCACTAATTCAGAAAAGACACGAAAAGCCAGGTATGAAAACGCAAAAACTGCCACATGAAATTTTTGTCTTTTGTGAACAAGTAAATTCTGAAACTTTATCTTTACACAATGACCTGTGCAATTTCGTCTCCGTGTCCACTATAAATTACACATTTTTTAATCTTATCAGAGAGGGAGTGATGGAGTTTCTGTTGGCCAACCACCCTCTCGACTGTCCCATTTGTGATCAGGGAGGAGAATGTGACTTGCAGGTATCTCTATTTTTTCCTGGCAATTTTTTTATCAGAATTTTTGGATAAAAGAAGCAACATCCCGAGGTCCTTCAAACACATAATAATATGAAACTAATCACATCTGCTATTTTCAGGATCAGTCCATGCAGTTTGGTTCAGACCGCAGTCGCTTCACAGAAGGAAAGAGAGCAGTGGAGGACAAGAACATTGGGCCACTCATCAAAACCATCATGACCCGCTGCATCCAGTGCACACGCTGTGTTCGGTGAGTAATGTATATGTACCAGTAATATCAGAAGTGTCATGATAAGAGGCGATTTGTTCACTAATGTCATCTCAAGTCACGATGGGTCTCTGCATTAAGTAACATATTTATGCATTTTGTGTGAATCATTTTGTAGTTTTGCCAGTGAGATCGCTGGTGTCGAAGATCTGGGCACGACAGGAAGAGGAAACAACCTGCAGATTGGGACATATGTGGAGAAAATGTTTATGTCTGAGCTTTCAGGCAATGTTATTGACGTCTGCCCTGTCGGAGCGCTCACGTCGAAACCCTATGCTTTCACAGCCCGTCCATGGGAAACCAGGTAAGGAAACACTTTAGCACACCGGAACTGAAACTTGATGCTACATACATCTAGAGAAAAGTGGTTTTTAAGGATTTACACAATTTCTACAGCCTGACGTAATTTTAAATAGGTGACATTTGACCGAAATTTGGTAATATTCAGTATAAAAGTTAAGCGTTTACATGCACAATAGTGATGATTTACCCTTTTGTTAGTGTCTACATGAGCTCTTTCTGTTTCCTGTTGCATCTTGTAGGAAAACTGAATCAATTGATGTGCTTGATGCTGTGGGGAGTAATATTATTGTGAGTACAAGGGCAGGAGAAGTGATGAGGGTCATACCGAGGCTGAATGAAGACATTAATGAAGAATGGATCTCTGATAAGACCAGGTAACAGATGGGTTCAAGTTATTATAGTTGTAGTAATACATAAAAGTGATCTTTATATTGGTCTAGTCACCCAGTCCAATTTTACTCTGTCCTTTTGAGAGAATGTGTCTTGCCATGACTTAAGATGTATAAAATGTCTACAGGTTTGCCTACGACGGTCTGAAGAGGCAGAGGTTGACTCAGCCAATGGTGAAGAATGAATCGGGTCAGCTGACTCCAACCAGCTGGGAGGATGCGCTCACTCGTGTTGCTGGAGCAGTAAGTTATTTCTTATTGATGTGAAAAAGAGGCTTCACCTATGTAGCTTTCTCATAACTTTTTTATTTTTTTTATTTTAACAGGTCATAAGAGTGTTGGTTGTTAATTTGTGTGTGTGTTGCATTTGTAGTTACAGGGTGTGCAGGGCAATGAGGTTGCAGCCATTGCAGGAGGAATGGCTGATGCTGAATCTCTGGTCTCCCTCAAAGACCTCCTCAACAGACTCGACTCGGAAAGCCTGTGCACCGAGGAGTTCTTCCCTGACGCTGGTGCAGGGTGAGCTCGTGTTTTGAAGCCTAGACCAATGAAAGCATCTGGAAGTCACGGCTAATCACTGTCATCTTGTCATTAAAGTACTGACCTGCGCTCCAACTACCTGTTGAACTCCCGCATCGTTGGGATCGAGGACTGCGACCTGTTGCTGCTCATTGGAACAAACCCACGTTACGAAGCCCCGCTCTTCAATGCCAGAATCCGCAAGAGGTGAAGGCACTCGACATTCAGGTTCAGTTGTGATCTAGAATAAAACGTGACCCTAAACGCAACTCTTGAAAATGAATTGTATTATGTCGTTTAATAAATTTAGTTTTAACTAGTTTAGGATGGACACGATGGCAAACATTATGCACTTTGAATTGATAGATTTCAGTTATTTTATTTATTAGGTAAAATATGTCAAAAGTTCTGCCCATTTTCAATTCTAAATCATACAAAGAACTGAGAATGGTAAAATGTGAAATAACTCTTAGTGCCCTTAACTCATTGCCTGTCAATGACGTCTGTAGACGTCATTTGAGACAGGTAGACAGGTAACGTTGACTGATGTCTCGCAGGCAATGATTAATCATCTGTATGAATCCTATCAGTTTGTGACGTTCTCCTTCATTCTCCTCCTCCTATCAGTTGGCTCCATAATGACCTGCACGTTGCCATGGTCGGCCACAACGTTGATTTAAGTTACACATACGACCACCTTGGAGACGACACATCGATCCTCAAGAAGCTGGCTGATGGTACACACCCCTTCTGTGAGGTAATGACATTGCATCCATTTGGCTGTTGAATCCGTAATGATGTAGATGTGAGTTAAAGCAGACACCCTGAGCCCTTGTGTTATTTCTGCAGGTGCTGTCAGCTGCCAAACGTCCAGTCGTGGTTGTAGGCAGCTCTGCCCTGCAGAGAGATGATGGCGCAGCTATTCTGAGCACAGTGTCAACCATCGCACAGAACGCCAGAACCAGCAGTGGAGTGGAAGAAGGATGGAAGGTCCTCAATGTCCTTCACAGGTACAGTGGGGTCAGAGTCACTCAAAAGAAATCTTCTAAAACCATTAAACCCTTTTACTGTTGAGGAAGTTCTCTCCCGTGTTTTCAGTCAAATAAAATGTCACTAAAGCCGTTATATGTAGTGCAACAGAAAATTGATCAAATTTCCTCAGAATTTTAAGTAAAAAAGCAAACCCAAATTGTACTTCAGTACTTGTAATTGGCACTAAGTGGTTGGTGTGTGCTTGAGCAGAGTGGCTAGTCAGGTGGCTGCATTAGACCTGGGCTACAAGGCTGGAGTGGACGCCATCAGGAAAAATCCCCCCAAAGTCCTGTTCCTGTTGGGAGCCGACGCCGGCTGCATCACCCGAGCAGACCTGCCCAAGAGCAGCCTCGTCATCTACCAGGGTATGCAGCACAGACAAGTTGAAAGAAAACTAAAACAGAATAAAAATGTGAAATTTCTGATAATTAAATGTTCATTTCTTGTTGTTTTTTTTTTATTTTCCAGGTCATCATGGTGATGTAGGAGCACCTATGGCAGACATCATCCTACCTGGTGCTGCGTACACGGAGAAGAACGCTACCTACGTCAACACAGAGGGGAGGAGCCAACACACTAAAGTGGCCGTCACTGCTCCTGGGATGGCCAGAGAGGACTGGAAGATCATCAGAGCGGTGTCTGAGGTGAGAGCGACGTCCACGTTTTACATCTGAATTCAGCGAATGTGAAATGGGACGTCATTTGTCAGGCGTCCTCTACTCTGGCTTTTGTCTACCATTATCATCAAATCACACCACACTACATCTGTTCTGAAGAGAGTTCGCTTTTCGCTTTCCACTCTCATCCCTCTGACTCAAAAACACACACACTTAACCCCAGTCCCTCCTGATGTTTCACTTGATATACTGTGAGTGTTGTCTCCAACCATCTGGAGCCATGAAGCTTCTCCAGTAACACAAAGTAGTGACTCTGTCGTTCACTGAGACGTTGTCTTATAGAAAGTGCAGTGATTCAGAGGAACGTGTGTGTATACGTTTGTCTGCAGCTGGCCGGTGTCACTCTGCCGTATGACTCTCTGGACGAGGTGCGGTCCAGGTTAGCTGAGGTTTCACCCAATCTGGTCCGTTACGACGACGTGGAGGAGGCAAACTTCTTTAAACAGGCCAATGACCTCGCTAAGGTACAACACATGCACCCACACAAACACACACTGTACATAGTATAGATGGAAATACAAATACAGTGGGTGAAAAACGACACCGTGTTAATCATAACATCATTTTTTATCAAGAATATATCTCTAAAATTAAAAGGTGTCATTAAGTAATAGATCAGTTACATAAGTCATTGAAATACTCAAACTCAATCTGATAAAATCCTTCACTAATGATGATGATGAGTTCTTTCGGCTTATTCCCTTCTGGCGTCACCACAGCAAATCCAATTTGCATATTTGATTTGGCAGGAGTACTTAAAAGCCAAACTCGATAAGATGCTGAATCTAGTATCGCATTTCACATATACATTTACTGGCAGATTTCATGTAGTTGAATCACAGTTTTCCCCGATGCTTTAGTTGTAAAGGAAAAGTACTAAACCAATAAAACCCCTTGAAAAAGACACATTTGTAACGTATCACATTATTTCTGCATCATGTAAGAGATTTGATGTTAGAGGTCCTGCCTTTTTATTGTTGTACTGCTGTCATTTTCTGTATTAAGTGGCTCATAAGATTGTTTCGACAATATCAACATATAGATATTGAAATAAAAAAGTGTGTGAAGCCCTAATCCTTAAATGACAGGGATGCGATTGCACACTTTGGCTGAGTTGAGGTGATTGATGATAAATGCTGCTCTTTTCACAGACTGTGAACCAGGACCTCATTGTGGCTCCTCTGGTCCCACCTCAAATTGCAGCAAAAGACTTCTACATGACAGGTGGGTAACGTGGAGAGGAATGAGAGAAGTCTGTCGGCGTCTTCAGGTTTACACAGTACTGGGCTTTTCAGTCACTGAGGTGCTTCTGGTGTTAGTCCAATGGAGACTACACACGCCTGGTTCATAATCTGAATGAGCAGTACACGTCTGGCAAATGTCAGTGACATTTGAAGGATGTCAGATTAATGGAAAGCCTGCAGAATATGGGAAATGGAATGTACTTATATTGCACTTTTTCCACTCATAGCGCTTTACGCTGCCTCTCATTCACCCATTCACGCACACATTCATACACCTGTGGGCTGCTACCATCATGCAAGGCACTGCTACATTCCACTGGGGGCAATTTAGGATTCAGTGTCTTGCTCAAGGATGCTTCGACATATAGACAGTCAGAGCCGGGATTTTAGCCGCCAACTCCTCGGCCAACTGTCGCAGACTAACATCGATGGAGGTTTTTTTTTTGCAGGTTTTCCCTGTGGCACAACTGCATTAAAAAGCTATTGAAAACCGTCCTTTCATTTGCTGCTTG
>JAPTHA010000013.1:2338856-2353961 GCA_029814585.1 Gymnapogon annona
ATGAGAAAACACACTCAGACCCAAGAGTGGTGGGATTCTGTCAGGAGTGGCTTTACTGAAATATATTTCATCCACCTTTTCAGAATGTTAAAGGCTACTACTGTACTACTGTTGAGACTTTTTTTTTTTTTTTAAGCTTTCAAACACTGACCCTCAAAGTTTCCTTCATGGTGCCAAATACTGAGGAGCTCCAAAACCTCACTATCCGTCCTCTGTGCTCACTGGGGCACTTTCACCAATGTAGGATTGTGATAAATATTCATGAATTTATGAAATAATCATAATAAGTGTGTTATGACAGATAAGACTGAGGTTGCTTCTTATAAAGTATTTCAGATTCCATTTGATTTTTATAACCCCCCCCCCCCAAAAAAAAAACCAAAAAAAAAAACCTAAAGTCTCTTAAAATCACAAAATCGGCAAAAGAAGAGAAATAGATTCTGGACGCTCTTTCCCCTGATTTGAACATTGGGCCATAATGTATTATTCAAGTCTCATAAATAAAGTGTCATACTAATGGACAGACCCGTAGTGGGGCTTCAGTGCTCAAGTTTGTCTTGGCATAAAACTGCGCTCTCAGACAACTTAATAGCTTGTCATCTTTCTGAATATTCCACCTTAAGTATCACAGCGGCCAAATGAAAGGAGAGAGGTGGAGATGTGTTGAGACTCTGCACTGTTAATAACAGAGGCGTAACAGTGGAGCTCTCTCCATTTATAATTACTCCTTTTCGACTGTCTTTTTGGAGACTCTTTCAGTCTGTGGTGAAGTTCTCACTCCCCCCAACCTCCCACCCCCACTAATGACACAGCGGCACTGAAATACGCTGTAAAAACTGTCAACTCTGTTTTAACACCGTCTGTGTGACCCCCCCACCCCCCAATATGGTCCTTTCTTTTCCCAGCAGAGAGAAGTGCTCAGGTAATGAACGTTCCAGACCTCTGCTGCTCTGTTTGCACTGGCTGCAGCTGGTTTAGTCTCTCACACAGAACCCCTCTGGGCTCATTGAGTACTTTGTCATAAAAATAATAACAGCCTCTAGTGTTTTTGAGTGTGTGTGTTGAAGGTAGTATTTTAGAAGGCAAATAATAAAAGAACTAGAAATAAAAAATAAAAAAAAAGATTACTACAGTTTCTTTCATGCCTTTTTAAGGTCAGTGTCAGCGTCGTCTCCAAGAAAGGAACACCCACCAAACGCTGACCTTCTCTCTCACAAACAGATCATGCACGAGGTGAAATTATGTTGCATTATCTGAAGAGATAACTAGACTGGCAGTTCTCTGGCTGCCAGACAGTTTAACAGCGTAAATGCCACAAAGGACCTTAGTGTTTCAGCTGTAAGCGCAGTTCACACTACCGTGATTAGTGCGATGTGATTCCATTAATCTTAACGAAAATAAGTGGCTGTATCTTTGTGAGCATAAATAGACGGATGACAGCAAAGACAGATCAGATCAGGCCTGTGAATAGTAACAGCAGTGAAGAAGACTATGAAATATTGTATACAACAGAGTAGTCGCGAGAGCCCTTTCAGAGACAGTTCTTATTTTTTACTACTGACTCGGGGATACACAATAAGAATTCCATTGCATCTGTTTTAACTTGTGCACATGGCAATAAAATTCTATTCTGTTTCAGCGTGTTTCTTTTGCCAGCTGATGGATAAGACAAATATAAGCTGTGCGAAATAGTTAATGAGAGCTGTATGTGTATTTGAGGTAATAAATGACAATCTCTAATCCACATAAATGTATCTATTATTAGTGCAATTACCTGTCAGTACTACAAACATACTGCAAATACCTGAATTCAGAAGGCTTCATCAAGACTCACAGTGCGTTAGCGCAACAGAGCTATTAGCACTAAATTTAGGTCTCTTTTTAAAAATTATAGTCTTTTCTCTGCCTCTCCTGGATTTCTTTTGCCATTCATCTTCTGTCATTATCCCAATTGTGCCCACTTTCCTCAATTTAGGAAACTTTTCACTGTTTATTTTGAGTAGGCCAGTTTAAATGTGATGTATATTCCCAAAAGGGGCAGACTTAAGGGGGTAGTGTGTGGATCTTTTTAAAGGGATATTGTTCCTGCGCGGACTGCAGCAGGGGAACAACGCTGCTCTGTTTAGTGTACACTATCCTGTACATGTGTGTTTACGTGTGAGCTAGAATGCGCCATGTGTTTTAAGTGCGTGTGCGTACACAATGCCTGCTCTTGTACTCAGCTGTGTGTGGGGGGCTTTAAACTCTGTTTATTAAATATGATCATTACTTTCTATAACACAATCTGTGTGAAAAAAACAAAACAAAAACATTCTTTCTATACTTGTAATGGTGCGTATTTGAGAATTTGTTCATTCACGATGAATGGATTACACAATGGGGTGAGCAGTCGAGCCAGTACCAGGACAGTTTTCGCTATAGTTCATGAAAAGCTCATGCTATGACATGATTAGTGTTATTGTAAGCGTCAGATATAAAACAGTATTAAGTTCAGCGATTCCTCCACATTCCATCTGTACTTCCTTGTCTAAATTTTCCATTGAACTACCAATAGACGCGCAGATTCACTTCAAACAAACATAATTCACGGCCTCAAGTGTTGCAGTGTTTTGACCCTGGTTTGAAGAAGCGTGATACAGTTCTTCTTATTGTTGAAGTATGTTGTTGAAGTGTAAACTGACATGGTTCAAACTGCGATTAGCGCATTAGTCAGACATTTGCAGCTTTCAGTTGTTCCAAATCACTTCCTCTCAGAATCTCTTTCTCAGTTTTCACTCTGTGTTTCCAAAACTCTTTTATGTGGAGTAGTTTTAATTTCAGTCAGTTTAACAGAAGGGTTTCTTTATGTATATTTCTGTAGAAACAACACCACTATTGTTTTCGGTCATCGTTCAATGTTGCTTTATTTGTACCCTTGGGTAGATGTGTTTTGCAGACAAAGTCATTGCATTGGCGTCAGAACAAACACACATTAAACCTGTTAAGCAGGTACTTGATCAGTGTCAAGAGGACAAGTGCTCATCGTTCCACAACTCCTCATTATAGCGGCATGGATCAATAAAAGGATAAGATGGGTAATACAAATAAATAAATAAGGAGGCTGTCTTTCCTTTAAAAATCATAAGATATGATGGAATGAATAAAAAGCAAGATGCACTAAAACACCATAAAACCTCAAAAAATTAAAAACAATCTTGGATAAAAACCCAGATAAGAATCGAAAAAAGTCACAGTAGAAATAAATAGAGCCAATAAATAGGATAAATGACTAAATGAGTCGACAAAGTGCGATGTACCTATTTCTTATTGTGACTTTATTTCCAATGGCGGCAACAAGAGTCCACAAAGTCCTGCAGGTTTATGATGGCAGATGTTAAATAACCACTTTAATCTGTTCTCATGAGCACACTTGCCTACTGACATGGAATCCGTAAATCACCCATAATGCAACTCTCTCTCTTTAAGAATACCGTCGTCACACTGGAATTCAGCCCGTTTAATATTAATATTGGAGCGCATGCAGCATGTGTGATTTTTCTGAAGATCAGATAACACGGCAAGTTAAAGAGGTTCACAGCACAAGAACTTGAGAGAAACTCCACAGTTCAATAGTTCAGTGCAGTAGTTGTGTAATTTGAGTGCCGGTGGTTTCATATTTTAGCTTTTAAAGCCTCAGTCATGTGTTTCCCTGGTTTCACCCCACCAACATCTGTATGTGTGTGTGTTCCTGCTCCACATGGTTGCATTTGACAGCTGCACGCCTCCCGAATTACAGTAAAGACACACTCGAGTCTCCAAACATACATACCAACTCGAGATGTTCCAACACTTGTGTGACCCAGACACTTAAAGGACTTTGTCTACGCTGAGCTCCATGACTCATTGACATAATAATTGCACTTCAGTACAAAATCCTTTAAGCCGGCATGTAAATTATTTCACCAGCTTGTGCATCACTCTCCTCTACTATAAATAACTCTCTTTCAAATGTATTTAGACTTAGACTTAGACTTCCTTTATTGTCATTACACAGTCATTACATTACATTGTCATTACATTCCCATTCTTAATGCTGTTATGTATACAATTAAAGCAGCAGTGTTGGAATAATCACTTCAAATACTGACACGACAGGATTACCTATTGTAATCAAATAAGGGTTTTGAGAAATTTTGCTAAAAGTCTGTGGCAATAACCTGAACATATGTGGGTTGATGCCAGACACCCTATTTCACCATCAATAAAAATATATATTTTATGGGCCAAACAACTAATTAAGACAATAATGGATGGTTTCAGCAACCACCAGAATTGGTTAGTGCTGGTGAGCTTTTTATAGAAAAGGAAATGTTTTCCACAGAGGAATTTTTAGATACACCAAAGGATGAAAGGTTTTAATAGACTCCATGCTGTTGTTCTTTACTTGTGGACTCCCTTAATCACATGTGACATTTCTTTTTGTTTCTGGAAACGAAATTTATCCACTGTCTTAGAGTAAAAAATATGCAAGTCATTCAGTATATTTGTATTTAATTGAATCAAGTATTTTTGTCTATGTCTGTCTGCTTCCAAGCAAAGTCCAGTCGTGTAGTAATTGGTTCCAACCATTCATCTGTTTGTCTGCAGTTGTGCTGCTTTATGCATGTTTTGTCAGGACCAAAGTGACTCATAGAGTGCGTCCGTGCGTTAATATGTGTGTCAGCCAGTGAAATCAGAGCACCTCGCTGTCCTAGGCTTCCAGAATATCATCTGTAAACCCAGTGAGTCATTCATCCGGACCAAGGATGAATTGATAAGCACAGCTGCTGTTTCCCATTGACTCGGTATTTACGTCTCCAAAATGCTGTACGTTTTCTGACTTTTTGAGCAAAGTTGACAGAAAAATATTATGGTATATTCAATCATACTGTATATACAATATTATCATGTATGCAGCTCTGGGAAAAAATGAGATCACTCCAAATTTCCACACACTGAATCCCTTTTAAACCCTAAGGAATATGATCAAGAGGGAGATGGATGATCACCAGCTGTCAAACAAAGCACTGGCATTTATGCACCAAGAGTGGCACAAAACATCATCAACATCATTGAGAAAGATAGAAGACTGATGTATCAGGATAATTTCACATAGCTTACCACCAGTGTGAATGAACCAGTGAGAGTGAATGAATAATGGATCATTTGATGTACATGCATTGAGTTCTCTGGAAGAAAAGTGCTATATAAATCTAATCCATTATTATTACTACAGACTGATATTGTTGTGTTAAAAAATTAATATGCATGAGTTTTATTGCATGGAAGTTTTGGATGTCTGCAAACTATCTTAACACATTCATATTTTCTGCAGATAAACCTTCTAAATACTTTGGGAATTTAGGGTTCAGTCAGTAGTTTGCAGAATAAACAAACATGTTCCTTTTGGTCAGAAAACATAAATAGTGAAGCCAGTGCTCTCTTTTTTTTCCTTCAAGCGGCACATCAGATCCTCTAGTATATCATTTCATACAGAACAGTATAGACACCATTGTTTTGTTTTTTTTTCGGTAGAGACTTTCCAGTTCATCTCACTGGGGTGTATTTATGTTTATTTGAACCACATTACTAGGACCATGCTATTGGGTGACTATTTCAGTTTACAATCTCCTCCCGTCTGTTTTCAAAGTCCCCTTCATGACACAAAAGAACCAACTGTTAGCTGCAACTTTTCAAAGAAACGCCATTTTACAAGAGGCATTGTCACCACATCCTATGTTTGGTGCTTCTCACTGTCATTTCTTCAACGAAGTACAAACCGCTTTTTACTCCTCATTTCCATATGATTGTAGACGATCGTATGGAAATAGACAGCGATCCCAGAACCATCTCCAACGCTGGCGTGTGGAGGTTTAACTATGGAAGACTATCTTAGCAATACTATGAAACCAGCAGATTTTGCTGATGGCGTCGTGGGAGCAAATGCAGCTTAGGAGGTAGAAAAGGTTGATTATAATCCCCAATGCTGTTCTTTGTCCCAAAGTGTCCTCAGGCAAAGTTCCCCGTGGTGTTTTAGCTTGTTACATGTGCAAAATGGTGAATGCCTTACGTTGAAAATGCACGCCCTAACCAAGATATAAAAAAAAAAAGTACAGTGCGAACACAATCGCCATTATATTCATTCAGGTGAGGTCCCTGACACATTAGACATTTTGCCTTGTTTCAACATGTTCACGCCACACATTTCACTTGTTGAATTGGCACAACAACTGGTCTGGATCTGCCTGTGTTTAACGTCGCTATTTTACAAAAACCTGCCTCATCTGACCTGGTAATTGATTGAGTGGAAGTTTGCACCCACGATAAACACCCTCTGTCCATTTTGTCTCTTCTTGTTTTCTAGCCTTTCTCAGGTGACCAGATGGACGACTTCAGCAGTGACTTATTCAACAGTTTCTTTGAGGACCATCTACTAGAGCGGCCTCTGCTGACAGACAGAACTTCACTTTTACACATGGAGCTGGACAGCAGCCCAGGTCAGCAATACCTCTCACTCTGAAAAAGTGCACGGCTCATGCTCAGCTGTACATCTCCATCAGTTGCGTGACGTGTCTGTGACAGAGCCAGGCAGATTTAGCTGTCGGGATACTGCGCAACATCCACCATTGTTCCATTTTTTATTTATTTTTTTTTTACTCTCTCGCTATTGTTGTGACAGTTTCCTGTGTAGTTAAATCAATGTAAATGTGTGGAAATGGAGAAATGAGATGTTGGCAGTGCTGTCAGGTAGAACAGTGAAGGCTAGATCCCTGGTGAGTTTCAGTTCATGAACGGCAGCGAGTCGTGGCCGCTCAGGGATTTTTTAATGGATATGTCTGTCACGTATCAGCCAAGTCACACCAAGAACAAATGTCCTTGTCATCACTTGCTCTGATGCGTCTTAGAAGAAAAAAAAACCCATGGTCACATCTTCACATTCAGAGCGATCCAACAAACGCATCACAGATCAGATCACTGGGCTGCAGTCTCTCAGGTTTCCCTCTCATTGGTTTTGTAGTGAAGGGAATGTGAAGCGAAGACGCGGATTACTATTGTGACGACACGTGGATGCAACTAATTACCCTCAAGTTTGAAATTATCATAGAAATAATAATCCTTTTATACTCCTCCCAACCCCATGCCCCTGACTCATAGATGACCCTCTCACTTCTTCCAATCCATGCAGCAGCCAGATGCTCCACTCCAGAACCAGCTTCTGGGCTGACGAGACCCCAATTCCATTATGGGGTTTGAATTGTAAACCAGCAATTTTCATGGAGACCAGCTGTATTGAGCCGTTACTTCTTAAAAACTGACATCAACCCGGCTCTTTCCTTTGCAGAGAGGTGGCTCTTTAGAATACAAGAGCTAGTTCCTGTTTTGATGCTCTCCGTTTTCCAAAACTTTGCCTTTAATCAGTCAGCCATTCTGGTCTATTAACCCTCCTCTTGCAAGTTGTCTCTGAGGAGGACGAGGATGAGGAGGAGGCGCCAAGCTGATCCTTCAAAAGTGGATGCTAGAGTTGTGTCATTGATATTTGCTAGCATCACTCATCGGAGTTTCTCCAGTTTTTGTCATAAAGGTTGTTTCATCGTACTTTCCGGATTTCCAGTTCCCATCACAACCGAGACCTCTGCAAAGAGGAAGCACCGATAATAGATCTAAAGAGTAACTAAATTTAACAAGTGTCTATAATGGTAGTTAATAAATCCCACATATTTTAATGTCGCAGATATTCAAGCAGAGCACAGCTACTCTTTGAGTGAAGACTCCGCCCCCCAGAGCCCTGCCCTGTCAATCAAAATGGACCAAGAGTCTGGTAGGTCATTCTGCTTAGGCTTCATCTATTTCCATATTTCATCTCAGTGGTTGTAGTTCGAACTTAAATCTTGCTTCTGATCAGAAAAAAACAAAATAAGATAGGTGATACCAAAACTCTGCCGCTGCTTCCTCTGGTCCATCACGCTGGCTGTTGTTTGGCATTGAGCTCAGTCGTGGGTTTGATATGACTTTTAAATATCCAGTCTGGCTCTATGTGCCCTCTGTACACACTGTCGGTGGTTAAATCTGATTTTATTTGTGTGTTGTTCTTTCGAAACCACTCAGTTGTTTTGAGTCTGAAAATGTCACAGAAGGTCAGCTGATTTTGAAGATTCGCTTGTTTGTCCTTTTGGGTTTCCTCACTCTATTAGTCACCACCTGTCTCCTGTCCCTGTCTGTCAAGTGGTGTCTCCCCTTTCTACCTGTCTCTCTCTCTATATATATCTCTTTCTCTGTGTGTGTGTGTGTGTGTGTGTGTGTGTGTGTGTGTGTGTGTGTGTGTGTGTGTGTGTGTGTGTGTGAGTCTTCATGCTTTCAGTTCTCCGTTTGTCCTGGGGATCCTGCTGCTCAGAGAGCAGGAGCCCAGTCAGAGCAGTTTTCCTCCAGCTAAGCCCTGCCCACCTAACACACATACACACACTTGCGCGCACACACACACACACTAAAGCAAATACACACAGTGCTATGACAAGCATATGGTTTTGAGTCTGCAGCTTCAGCCGAAGCCAGCGGAAACTCTTTCTCTTCTGTCAGGTTATCTCTCTCTGTCCTTCCTGTCTATCTCTCTCTTTCTCTCTCTCTCTCTGTCTCTCTCTCTCTCTCTCTCTATCTCTCTCTCTATATCTCTAACTCTTCTGTTTTCTATCTGCCCTTCCTTCTGTCTCCCTTTAATCCCATTAAATCTGCTTTATTGGTATGAATATCACGTTGCCTGCGTTGCCAAAATACCAGGTTGAGTAGGAAAAAATCAACTTCGCATCAGTACACAGCTGTTGAACTTGTGTATCGTGTTGTGTCCTGGAAACATCTTGAACCTGCGACGTTGTTTTCTGGAAGATATAAATCAGTGAAAGATTGCGTCTCATCCGCCACAGTTAAATCTGTCATATCTGGTTTAATTTGAATGCACATTTGCACCTCCGTAGCGAAAAGGAACTTATCAAAACTACCGTGTCACATTAAACAATACTACATGGTGGAATACTGTTTCATAAAACCCATTTTGACAGCTTAGATCTCGGCAAAGATTTTTTTTTTCCCGGTTGACAAATTTCATGTATCAGTGCAGCGCCTTTACTATCTCATAACTTGGATACTGAACTTTTATATCATTCCAATTCCCACCGAAACACACAAGCATGCACATATGTCATCTATGTTTCACTTTCAACCGGCTTTCTTAGCTTAATCCAGTATGCAGTTTACAACCTTCTTCTGCCCAAACTTTGTGATCCAGACTTTCCAAAGTTTTCTCTTTTTTTTTAAAAAACAACAGGCCGTTGTATGCAAAGTGTAGCTTTATGTAGCTTTATGTCCTGCAGTTACTTCACATCTGAGGTACGGAACATATGGCAAACCCTACAGTGGGAATTAACACAATGCTCCATATTGATTCAGCTGCCTGGAAACTTTCACTCTCTCATAAGTGGGCTTTATTAGTGGCAGATTGATTTTTGAAACAGTTATAGAGTAAAACGGGCTATGCTGTTGTTTACTGAAAATTTAGTGTTTTGTGTCACAAGATCCATGAGCAAAGCAGCAGCTGTTCTTCCTAGGGTCCACAACAATAAACATTAAGACAGTAATGGTGCTCATAAAGTAAGATGTTAGCTCGAGTGCAACTTCATTCTGAGATCTTTGAACTGCGCTCCTTTTCTAGTCACGTCTTCTCTTTGAGCTGGGATGATTTTCCTATTCGCTCACTGAAGTCCCCAAGTCTGGCTCCCTCACTGTTACTGTCCCTTAAGAATGATAAGACAAATTCTGCAGGATGCTCCTTTTTTCCTTATCTATATCACGGTAAAAAGTCCCAATAATTTTACAATCATTCAATCTTTCAGCTCTTCTATTCATCATAGACTTTCTTCACCTCGTTCATTCTGTGTTACATGTCAGGAAGCAACGGCTTAACTGCAACCACTTTTATTCAAATTTTAGGAAATCCTGTTGAGGCTGTAAAATATACAAATTTGGGAGATTTGTTTTCTCATTATTGAAGAAAATAGCAGCCAATTGAGGTCAGTTACCCCTCTCTGCTTTCCGATTTTTTTTTTTGGCATTGAAAGTATCCCGGCTTCAGTTTACATCTCTTTAATCTTGTAAAGAATGTCTTGGAATGGGTTCATCTTGAACTACTGACATGAAGTGCTTAGCTTCTGTAACATGACTTTTTGAGAGCGTGTTGAGAGGGTGTCCAATCTATTGTAATGAAAACCACCAAGTATATTATATTTGATTCCACTATTTAATTTATTTATTTAACCTTTATCTATCCAGGTCAGTCGAGAACCAATTGTCATTTGCAGTGACAACCTGGCCTAAGAGGCAGCATAGGCATAAAAGCTGATACAATTAAACATGATGAATAATATTCATACTTACACTGACACAAGGTAAACAGCTGAAACAATGTAAAAACATAAAACCAGGAACGCACTATTACAAAAAGAAACACAAAAACAACTGCAGTGGATCGGACATTGCTATTGGTTTGAGATTTTCTTATACATAATGTAAATAAAAATTGCACTGGAAGTTGAGGACAACTTTCCAAGGTCTTGACAGTTTTACAGTCTTTTGATTTGTGTGCTCATATAAATGTAAGTTTCTAAAGTTTCAGTCACTCTGTGTTCTCGTCCATTGCCCTTATTCAAAGACACGCTGTGTGTTTTACTGAAGTTCCTACTGTGGTGCTCCTACCGTTGCTTTAATATTGCTGCTGTCCTATGGAGATCAAACACAGGCACCAGCTCTCCTACATTAACCCCCCGTTAGGACCGCCAGAAGCCTTGGTCATTAAACATCTTGCTGTGATTGGATTTTGCACTGATTCTACCCACATACAGGCTCTGTTTGACTAACACCATCCAAAGCAACCCCATTAAATATTTACTGAGAGGATCAAGTTTTACTGTGTCACATTAATCCGCTGCATCTTTTTCTTGCCACTTAAATAGGGGTTTGCTGATATTCAACAAATCTAATTAATCTATAAAGATGTGTTTATTCCGGATGGTTGATTAAGCATCCTCTGCGTTCAGAGATAAAGGGTCCCGGTCATTGACAAGCTGCCACCATATGAGCTTCTGGAATTTATTAAACAATGATCGTTGCAGTCCCCAGTCAAGACATGGCTTAACAAGGGCAGAGGGTTTAACAAGGCTGAGGCTAGCAGCAGGACCAGCCTCATTAGAGGAGGCTTCTGAGGGCGATGGCTAAATGACGGATCTACACTAAAACTGGATTCTCAAGTTACCACTAGTTGAATGTAACCCACTATGTGTTCTATGCATCTAGGTCACGCTGTTGATCGGGATCTTGTTGTGTGCAGGTAGATGTTTTCAGAGTGCGTACAAGTACATTCAAACCGGAATATTTCGGGGGGCTTTTGATTGCTGTACCTCTCATCATTTTGTGATGTTGGGTTATGGACGACCACAGACAGCAGCCGTATGGATTTGTTTTTAGGATGGATTATCTGCTGTGGTGATGGACAGGATAGCAAGACCAGTACCCACTCTCTTCCTTCCCACTACCAAACCCTCTCCCGCTTGCACACAGCAGCACACACAAGCTTGTAAACTTCAGAGCATTTTACCAGCAGAATGTTGCTAGGAAACCGGTCGGTAATTAAAGTGGAGTTCACTCCTTTTCTCAAACACACACACACACACACACACGCACACAGTTCCTGTCTCGTTAAAACGCTGCTGTTCTTTGGGTGTGAATGGCATCAAGGATATCAGGCCTGGTACTCATGTCCTACTCTGAAAATGACAAAAAACAGGTTCACTGTAAAAACACACACTACTCGACCTCTCTACACACATGAGAACATGCAAGTGAAAATTTGGCAGAAGTTTCAAAACTTTACCATCAATCAGTTTTTTACCCCCCAATGAGCTTGTCTTGGAGCTGAGCCCAATTAACACACTATTACCTTTAATTCAAAGCATACTTTGTTCACTTTTTTTTTTTTTCTGCGGCAGACGTGTTGGTGAGTCCATCATCAGAGAGTGTGGACAGGCGCCGTCTAAAGAAGCACGACCACAGTTTCCTTTGACCGTGACTTATAAACATATGGGAGCTCTTTCGTCGGATTAAAGTACAGAATGAATGACCTCTCTTTATTTAAACTGACCTCTCCCTTGCTGACAGCAGGACTTTGCCTCTGTCTGCTTGGTTTTCAAATGCATTTCAGTGACGTGAAACACAAGTGGACAGCTAGGAGACGCTGCTGTTCACACTTGTGTCCATCATCCATCTGTGCAGTGTCCGACTTTTGTTACCGTCTCTTCCACCGGACAATCAGAGAGTGTGAGCAGACTGCACACTGGGTTCCCACTAGTGTCTTCAACGCAGACTTGACATCTGGATTCACCTGCACATTAGTTGCTCCTCACTCTTGCCGCTTCCTGCTTTGATTGGTGGTTTGTCACCTTCGCGTACTTGTTGGGCGTGCATCAGTCAGGACGCCTGAGTGTTGACACGACACGGTAGATGTGGCCAAAATTCACCCCAGACCCTTTGCATGTGGTTTAAATGATCAGATCGCAATGCGCCTCAGTCATTGTCTACATTTGTATTTGGTCAGAGTCATTGATTTGTTATCCCTATGTGTTTGAACAGCCAACGTCTGTGTCTGTTTGAGACATCGCAAAGCAGTTCCACCTCTAATTTATGGTCTTTGGACAGCGTTTCTTCTCCTTGATTAGTACTGAAAAACAGCGTCCCTGTTTTCCCTGTGTGTTGTGGTTAGTCAGGCAGGGCCGGAGCCTCTTCATCATCTTGCCCACTAGGACATCAAAGTCAGTCACTAGCTTCTTCTGCAGCCTCGCAGCTCTGCAGTGCCACTTATGTCCCTAAAAATACATTCAGTAGTGCACCGTAGACTAAACAATGGTTACCTGTAAGAGCTCACTGAAATATATTGTGTTTCGGTGAATGTCCTTCAGAATTGCACTCTTAGTTTTTGCTTGGGTCACTAGGATTCACTACACTATGCATATACTGTATTTGAGTCCAGAATTGAAATGCAGCCGCCCGGATGTCGAAGGCCAGTTTCTGGTTGAGTCCGTCTTTTTATTTCAGGGTAGATACACTCACTGGAGGCAAATTATGCACCACAGTTGCCAAAGAGATGTTGTCCAGCAGTCTCTAATAACCAGCCTCGTCAGGAAGTCCTTCAGCGTTTTGGGAAAGCACTGTGAAAATGTCATTTATTGGCTACCGGTTACTTCCCGTCGGAAGACCTACAGCAATGCTTCCCCAAAGAAAATTTTAGTCCTGCCCATTGAACCTAATTTACTTTTCGGAAAGATGAGGAGCTTTTTACAATGTGAAGTGATTGATTTCAACTGCCGAGATGTAGTTACTTGGATCCGTTTCCTTTCTTACTTTTCACTCTGACTGAAGACATTTGATTTCCTTCACTTGTGTAGTCCAACAAGATGGACACGCTAAAGAGTCCCCGATGTTTCACATATCTGAATACTGGTATTTGGAAGGTATTTCAAGCACATTTATTAATCAGAGTTTTGCTTTGTCTCTCTGTCTCTCCATCAGAGTTTGAGTGGAGCTTCAGTCAGGACCTGTCGTCAATTTTAGTGAAACAAGAGGAACCTGATGTGGGTCAAAGGTTAGACCCACAGCCTCTGGAAGACCCGCCTCTCATATTAAACCCTGCCCCGCCACACAGAGGATCGTCATGGAAACACACGGTTGGCATCCCTCAGACATGTGCTGACGGCAGTTTACACTGTGCACAATATGTATTGATCGTGGCCATCATCTTCATCACTGTAATAACACCATGGTTCATGTGTTTGCTTAGGAGCGCAGTCAAGACGATGTGAAGCCTGTAGCCATTAAGGACGAACCCAGAGAGCACGGACAGTACCTCAGCCTGCCCAGCGGTACACTCACCACAAACCAATGCATGAACACACCCACGTTATAGTGGTGTCGCATATCATTTAAGCTAAAGTCAGCCCCGCTATGATTTTGCTGCCTTCCAATAATACCAGCATGAGAAACCTAAAGCACATACTTTTCGATGTGTATATAACAATGGAGCACATTCAAATGCAAAAAAAAAGTGCTTCCTAAAGTGCATATTCCTCCGGTTTATCAAACCATAAACCACGACAAATCTAAAACTACAAATAAAGAAGCCTTCCAGACAAATTAAGCCAAAATATCACGTGAGATAACCATTTATACTACAAGATGAGAGTGAAGTGGAATAAAATATATTTCTTACAAGCCAGTAAGAAAATGCAGTTTTAAATTCAGAACATTATAAATTGCAGGGTTGCCTCCAAAACTGAACTATTTCACCAAAGCTTCAAATTCAGGCAAACTTTCAGTCAAAGGTAAAGAAAAATGTCTGCTCATGTATATCATTCTCTAGACAACGTCTGAACAGACATGTTCTAAAACACTGGCCGAAAAAGCCTTTGATTCCACGTGATTATACAACATCGGCACTGTTTATGATGAGTCATCACAAGTGTCACAAAATAATATCGAGTGACTTTTGGAAAAGCGTGGATGGCAGTTAGTCGTGTGAGTTGTCTCGTTGTCATAAAAAGTGAATTTCCTTTGTTGTCTAAATCGTCATGCTCCTCTTGTTTAGAGGATGCACTCCAGCTGCCGCCCACCCCTCCCAGCAGTAACCACGGTGACAGTGACGGCTCTCTGCCCCCCTCTTCACCGCACCTCCCTCTACCACCTTCGTCCCCTCCACCACAGCAGAGACCAGGGGGACGAGCTTCCTCCTCCTCTTCCTCCTCCTCCTCAGCCATCTCCTCTTCACCTCTGCTCACTGCACCACATGTGAGTAATGAACCAGCCTCTCCTCTTCCATCTGCTCCGTCAGATACATGTGACCCAATGAGCCTCAAAGTTCATTGGTTAGACTTTGACTTAGACTTCCTTTATTGTCATTGCACAGACACACACAATGAACCTGGTAACGAAATGTCATAGAATTGTCAGCTGATAACACAAATAAATGTGGAAAATAGAAAAGTGCACAGTTGATGA
>JAPTHA010000013.1:2382256-2392580 GCA_029814585.1 Gymnapogon annona
AGCCCAACACTACCCAGGGTTCCCTCAGCGCCACCCGACCTTTATGATCACATCTGAACCACCCGTGAAATGTCAGGTGTGCACTTGTGGAAACTTCTCATCCCTTCATTTTTTATTTTTTTTTTCCACCTGCGGCTGAGAAGTAGAAGACAAACGGCTCCCAGTGAACGAATGAATTGCACTCGGTGTGGAAATGCACTCAGTGTCTCCGTTGTCTTATAGTCCCTCACTTTAGACACTGGACTAGTTTATGGAGCGTACCTGCCTTGCTCAAAAGCACCCCAGCACATGCCCAGTGTGTGCGTGTAGGTATGTGTGTGTGTGTTTTAGTCCACCATCGTCTGTCTAAAAGTCATCCACGGTGTTTAAACCGAGGGTTGCAATCAGAAACATTTTTAACCCTGTTTGTCCAAAGATGTAATAAAATGAGATGGAAACACATACACTCTGTTTTAAAAAAAACACAAAAAACTTCCCACTCTCCACGAATCAGAATTGGTGTCAGAGGCACAAACTTAACTGGGGGGGTTGAAGTTTGGGGTGTTCCCCAGCGGGTCTGGGTCTGACACTGCCAGTACCAGTGACAGAGGTCGAGCTGTGACCCTTGACCCAGTGTCATTCAGTGTGTTCAGCTGTAGCTCTTTTGAGGAGAGGGGTTTTATTCATGGTCCTAGAGCAGGGGTGTCAGTCATTTAAGTTCCGGGGACAAATTCAGACAGATTTGGTGTGAAGTGGGTGGGGCCAGTACAATAATAACTATTATATATCAGTAATGTCCACACTGAACTTCACACTGTCATTTGATGAATGTTTACCTCTACACACTGTCCTTTTATAACATGAATAACATTAACAAGATCAAAAGATAAGAAAAATAGGTGTAATTTAAAAATATCTTTCTGATTCATACATGTTCGTTACAACTGGCAGTTCGGCGTATGGGTCATTGTCATGTGGATGATTTTGGATATCATCTGGGGCGACCACCCTGAAACTGTGGAAAATAAATGCATTGATAGCAACGTCCTTTTTAGGACGTGTCACTATCAAATTTATCAGGAAAATATGATTTGCAGAAAACTTATTTTTCACAGTTTTAGGGCGGTCGCCCCAGATGATATCCGAAAGTGTCCACATGACCATGACCCACATACAAATACAAGACATTTAATAACACATTATTAAAATTACACTTCAGACATTTCAGGTTTATATTGGTGTTTTTTTTGTGAAATGCTACTGTGAATTGGTGTAAATACAGGAAAGTTACAAGAGAATATTTACATTTCCACAGAGAAATTGCATGTTCTGAGTATAATATATTTTTCCCTGTGTACGTGGAATCTGAACTATAATCTTAGATGTAATTTTTATATTTAACCGATTCATCCCTTGACATGGATTGGAACCTGTGGCTGGCCACATTTGGCCCCCTGCACCTTATGTTTGGCACCCCTCTTCTAGAGGCTTTAGTTAAGGTTATATTAAGTCAGTGACGGGCATCAGTTGTCGCTGCACTGATGGTAATAATTGGCTGAAGCTGCAGCTGAAGTCTTTTATTTTACCAGGGCAGGGTTTTTGAAGCGTCACATGGTTTGATTCGGTGCCGTCTCAGTCAGATGTTGACCCGTGGTTATGGGTTGGCTTCTAGGGTGAAAAACGAAGTCCTCTCCATATTCTATAGGCAGAATAATTCATTACATTGTCTGTGAAAGGCAAAGTGAATGTTGGGGCCGTTAGGAGTATGTGTGCGCGCACACACAGTATCCGGAGTTGTTTGTCTGGTGGGTGTTTTAACAGTGTGTTTGTGTCCGTGCAGCTCAGCCAGTGTGTGTATATTTTTGTACAAAGGTGGGGGGGGGTGAACGTTTGTGGCCCCCTGCCTCCGTACGGCGACGAGGTCACCACCCTCCACTCTGTGGTTCAAGCTTTAATCGACTGCTGCTGTTGAAGGTGTTCCAATAAAGCATGGCTGCTCTGCTCACTTCACATCACACATTTGATCTGGATTTTGTTTTGATTTTTTCCTGCCACCATGACAGTGAGAGAACCTGGGGGGGGTGGGGATTAAACTCCAATTATAACTTTTTAAGTGTCGAGATGATGCTTAGAATTACAATTCAGGTTTAATATCCTGCGTGACCTTTTCCCACCCCAACTTCAAGTTAATGCTTTCAATGCTAATTTACTTTTCTAATGATAATTGTGCTTCACTCGTCACTGCCAGTAAAGGGAATGATTTCTTTTGACTTTTTCCCTTCTGGGGCTGCCATAGCAAATCCAATTTGCATATGTGGTTTGAGAGTTTTTATGCCAGATGCCCTTCCTGACACAGCCCATTGGATGCTCACCCAGGGAATCGAACACATTACACATCAGCAAACTGAAAAGGAAGATCGAAATGAATAAAAGAAACTCATCCGAACAATGAGAGCAGTTTCACTCATTTTGTAGTTTGCTGATGTGCGTCTATTGGTTCTTTGATCTGTCATTCCACCCGCTCCAGTCTCTAAACCACGGGTGTCAAACATGCAGCCCGGAAAAGGTTCCAATGCGGCCCGTTGGATGACTGTGATATGCAAGTTACAAGTGATATTTACAAAAAAAAATAGTTCAGATTCTACATACGGACTGGCAGAAATATAACGATAAATACTTGCAACTTCAGAATGTGAAGTCAATGTAATATTCTACCTGCTACCAAATATTTGTAAATAGTGTGATGTGCAAGTTGTAACATACATATAAAAATGATAACAGGTATGTGTAAATTACCTACTCTTATTTTAATGCACATGTATAAATGATAAACAGGTATGTTAAAATTACATTTATTTTAACGTACATGTATGAATTATAAACAGGTATGTTAAACTTACACTTATTTTAATGTACATGAATGAATTATAAACAGGTATGTTAGACACTTGTTTCTCTTTGTACATGTATAAATTATAAACTGGTATGTTAAAATTACTTATTCTTCATAGTTTTCAGGTTGTTAATGTTCTTCAGTGTTCTAAAGGAAAGTTTGACGTAAACACTTTCGTCATAAAGACATATTGGAGTTGTAATTGCTATGTAATCATTATTAGACTGGTTTGGCCCACTTCAGACCAGATTGGGCTGAATTTGGCCCCTGAACTAAAATGACTGACGCCCCTGCTCTAAACAAGATGTAAATCAAAGTCATGGCTCAACTAACCAGCACTGAGGCATCATGGGAAATCTGTTGTCTTGTTAGGGTGAGTTGCTCTTATTCAAACGAGGTTTTTTTTACCCCTCTGGCAGCTTTGCACTTCTATGGGTTTTAACCAACAGGAAGTTACGTTAGGCAACACTCAATTTTATAAAACTGGAAAACGAGATTTGTTAAAGACTAAATAACTTGTATTATAACAGCATAAAAGAGCAACTCCGCTTATGTTGAAACTAAAGACCTGGTCGTCTTAACGTGCACGTCCCAACAACAGCCATGAATGAGACGCGTAACACCAATTGCGTTACTCTCAAATGGAATTTATTGTCGGTTGTTTCTGAATTCCATCAAACCTGCAGGACTGCAAAGGGTCAAAAACCATAGAATTATGGTAGAACTCATTGTACAAATACTCTAGTTCAAGTTCCTCCGGCTGGTCACGTGCGCACGGCGGCGGCAGCTGTGACTACAACTACGTACTGCGCTTCCTCAGAGCCCTTGAACCAAACTGCTACGTCAGGGCTGAGAACCGTTCCGAGACATTTCACCCTCACTTCCTGTGAACCGCGATCAGGGAGTTTGAGGAGGAAAGCTGCGTCGAGTCAAACTCTCCCGGACGACGACGATGATGTCAATTCTAACTATTGGTAATTTCTAGAGTTAGCCACTTAATCATGCCGTTTACTTTGAGAAACAAACCCCGTGGGCTGTGACGGAGGCCTGTTCCCCTCCAGCCAACACCGGGAACACAGAACGACAAAATAAAATACAATTAAAAAAAAAAAAATTTCACAGGAGACAGGCAGTGATCGCCCAGTGTGCACTTTCACCTCATTCGATTACTCAGTTCGTGTATTGTTTTTTTTTTTTTTTAAATGTCTCATCTCCCCCCCCACTGTGGCCCCTCTGAGCGAGACTGTCCAATAAGATCGGAGGGCGGGTCCTCTGGGAATGGCTGGGGGGAAAAAAAAAAAAAAAAAAAAAAAGTCCAGATAGACAAAAACAGACGAGACCTGGGATACACACTCATCCTCTCGTTGCCTTGGAGACGGGGTGAGGAGTCTGACGTGGATGACCGACGTCCTCCACCGTCACCAAAGTCCAACCTGCTCCCTCAAGTCGGCAAAAGGTAGGTGGAGGTTATACAATATTTCAGGGCAGAGGAGGTGAATTTGGGGGGTGGGTGAAGCCGGCATCCATAAACACTACAGATCAGAGCAGGAGGAAGAAGAGGGAGTGAATGGAGGAGCTCTGGGAGCTGTATAAAGAGCAGGGGAGGTGACGGGGGGTACAGGCTCAGGCGGTGTTCAGGAGGTCCTGTATGGCTTTCTGCTGCGTCTCATTCAGCGTCGATACACACTGCGTCCAGAGTCCTGCTGACACCTACACCACAACAAAGACAGTGCCGTCAAAACCCAGACCTGGATGATGATGCAAATAATGGACAAACCCTCATCCCTCACTACAGATAAATCTCTGGACTGAAGGGGGGGTGGGGGGGGACCCTCCCCATGTGGTCCCTTCAAGGTTTCCTCCCCCCGTTTGGGATGAGTTTTTCCTTGGCTGGCTGGGGGGTTGACACCAGGGGATATCATTTACAGTCATCTGGGGGCTTGTGAAGCCCTTTGAGACCCATTATGTGAGTAAGGGCTATACAAATAAACTACATTTTTATTGTTTTTCCACCATTTGGCCGGAATGAGACTTGGTGAAATTATATATTTGATAATTTCACACTTGTTCTAGAAGTATAACCTCAGCACCTGTACCTTCCACACACACACCTATGGAACACTGTTCACAGCTTTATAGGGCTCCGTTTCTACACGCTCCTCTGGTGCTGGATGACTCACCTGTACTTGGCGGATGACGTTGGCCAGTCGTTTGCTGCACGCGTCCTCGCACTTAATTGATTCATTTGCAACTCCGTCAGCGATGATGAGGAAGATTTTGGGAAGGTTAGCGTTGTCCGGTCCCAGGACAATGGGGTTGTTGCTGTAGAGAGAAGCCAGGGCTGAGCACAGAGAAGGAGATGTGGAAATGGTGCAGGGAGCAGCTCTGTTCTGCTCAGCTCTACCTTTCGATGAGATCACAGAGGAAGTCAAAGGTGTGGACGGCCTCCTCCTTGTCCTCGTTGAGTGGCAGCCAGCTCAGCCAATGAGGGAGGATCTCGTTGACGTTGACACACTCCGGCCTAAATCTCATGACCTTCCCAACAGCGGAGATGCAGTTCTCTGTAGCGTTGACGTTCTCTTTGGAGCGCGAGTCACCAGCCTGAATAACTCGGACCAGCAGTGGAATGGCCTCTGGACAGAAACAATCACACACACATCATCATCTGCCGACGACTGCCACACCCCACCAGCTGGACAACGCTCCGCTTCCCCTCTCGCCTGTACCTGTGCAGAACGGGCGGTAGTTCTCTCCTCCAAACTGAGCCATGACGCCAATGCCGTAGGCTGCCGCCTGCCGGACCTCCGGGCTCGAGTCACACAGTGACTGCAACATGGGCCGCAGGAAATACTCAGCGTATTTAAAAGAGGAGGGGCTGCAGTGCTCCACCACGTCATCAAAGATGCACAGACCCCACTGTCTGTCGGCCCACGGCCTGTTAGGACACTGGGGGTGAGGGAGGGAGAGGGGCCGGTGAGTCCACTCAACTCTGACAGCATTTATTATAAGCTACAACAGTCTGGGTTTAACAATACACTGAACATGAATGTCGAAAAGCCTGGGTTTAATGTACCGTAGTCCTTGACTAACACACACACCAAAACAATAATGACAAAAGAAAATTAAACACGCGTGTTTTTCATTTCACTTACAGTAATTTACCACCACAAAAGTTTAGTAGAGTTATTGAATATGGTGAGAGTTTAAGTACAATTAACGACAACTTTAAGGCTCAGTTTGTCTTTGAAAAAACAACAACAACAACAACATGCTCTGATCAATAACGTGCTCTATTAATAGGATTGTTACACGGTCACCATATTATATACAGTCATATTTGTACTGGTCCAGAAACTACTGCAACTGGACCTGGACCTTTGTAAATAATTGAATCTGTACTCTTTGTCTCCATCTAGTGACTCACATCGAGTACTTACTATTAACTGGACGATGAGCTGAAGCAGCTGCTCAAACCACGGCAGAATCTTCTCTTTATAACTACTGAAAACGGAGTGCAGGATGTCGGACACTTTGGTCAGGATGTACACGTCGTTTTCATCCTGGAGGACAAAGAGGGCAGATAATAGTTGGGTTTTTTTATTTAAACAATACCAAATGCATGTACGAAAACGTGTTCCAACTGTTCACCTCATCCTGTAACGTCTCCTCCACCTGCTCGTCGTAATCTTCGTCTTGTCTCTTGGCTGTGAATCAGAGAACGCTTCAGTCACATTTGTAAACCCTTCACATGTGCTCATCCCTTCAGGTCCGTGTATCCCTGGACGCACCTTGTCTGAGCTCCTGGTTCTTGAAATGCTCCTCCAGTTTCCCCTTCAGGATGCCGCCCAGCTCCTCAAAATGCTCGTTGTTCAGACAGCCATCACCCATCAGCTCGATGCACTTCAGCAGAAGACAGACAAGTTTAAAATATTCTTCTTCAACACAGTCCACTCGACAGGGCCTTCTGTCAGATCGTTACCTTGGCGAACGAGTGCATGATTTCTGACAGGACGTCCGAGTCGGGCTCGGTACCGATGGCCTTGATCAGAGCATCGCACATGAAGTGCCACATCTGGGTCAGGTACTCGGGTCCTCGAACCCGTGCACACTCCAACAACAGGGGCATGGACTCGGCTGCTGCTACCCGAACACGTGACGGAGTCAAGGACAACAACAGGACTGGAATTAAAACCCTCCGTCAGAAAAAAAAAAAACTTTCGGGAAAAAGGATATCATCATGGAAGTAGAACTTGAGCAGAGGGACCATCAGCTTCACCACCTGCTCCGTGTACTCCACAAAACCCTCCTTCAGCTCTTTGGCATAGCACACCTGAAACCAACATGTCATAGAAGTCAAAACCGGCAGGTTCCCCACGGCAAAAAACAAACAGGATGTTGAGGTACAAATCCATGCTCTTCGGACAGGCTGCTCACCAGCATCTGGCAGGCAGTGGCCTTCTCCTCCAGGCCAGCCGTCTTGATGCCGAAGCTCTGCTGGTCTCCCAGGTTGACAAACTCCCAACCGTCATCCTCGGATATGTTTTCCATGTCCTGGGCTGCAAGAGACATTTTAACACCGTCAGAGATGTATTTAAGGCTCAAAGTTCTGGATAGTAGATTTTAACCTGAAGACTTCTTTGCTACACAGGGCGTCTGCAAAGTCTGGACTTGTAGGATATTTTTCATTTGACTCAATTCTAAATTATCCATCGTTTCCCTTCACAGATTAAGGACAGCTTTGTCAAAGGAAGAAATAAATGGGCTGGTACTCTTCAGTGGGCGTGAAGAATAGTCATACCAAGAGAGACCAGTTTAAATAGTCATTCAAGGAGAAATCCCATTTCTTTTTCGATCAAGTCCCCCTTAAAAAAAAAAAAAAAAAATCTACAGGACATCTGAGTTAACCATTCCAAAATCAACCATCGGTCAAATATTTACCTGTGCACAGTCACCTTAGAGTACCTTATTTTCTAGACTACAAGTCACATTTTTTTCCTTCATAGTTTGGCCAGGATGCAGCCAATATGGGAAATTATTAAAATCATACATGGGTATCATCCCTCAAGGTTTGACCAAAGTGCTCCTACTCCACGTCTCCGTGAACCAGAGCTTTAAGGCAGTCTCACATCATCTGTAGTGGTTACATTCCACACCATGCATCTATTCAACCTGTTATATGGAAGCGCAGAACTGCCAGAGGGAAAAAAACAAGTTGAATTTCTCATTTGAATGACAGTGTCCATATTTTCTTTTATCATAATTATTACAGTATTATTAGTAGCCTTTCGAGATGGAATGTCTGTTCTTCTGATTTTATAAAATAAACTTCCCCTAAAAGGCAACTTAGTCAAGTGCGACATATAAATGTTTCTTTGCTGCTATGACTTGTAGTCCAGAAAACACAAAATTTGTTCAATTTACCTACAGGACGAGTTTAACCTGATGCTTCTGTTTGAGTGCTAACAAACAGGATTATCCAACTGGAGGTGTGCAACTTACTATCAAGCAGGGCCACCTCTGGCTTGATGGACGCAGTCTTCATGAGGGGACCCATGACCACAGGCAAATACTGCTGGAACTCTTTCCCTAGGATCTTGCACATCCTGGCCCAGGCAGAGATCATGTAGGAGATCTGAACGACACAGGCAGACCATCAGACAGTGGCCATCGCAGTTAAAGGGAAGACATGTTAAAGCTCCAGCCTTCTACCTGAGGATCGTCGTCTTCCAGGTCGTTGAAGTCTGTCTGGGTCTTGAGGAGCAGCTGCATCACTGCAGAGGCGTCGGGCATGAACTAGAAACAACCAGACGCATGTTGGACATTTAAATGCTCAAATATTTATGAAGGTGTAGGTTTGGAACCTGGACAGCTTAGGTTGCTTTTTAAATGTGCTCCACTTAAACAGAGTGCTGGACAAACAGACGGGTGAATCTAGAGGAATAGACGCAACACAGCAGAGACGTACCTTGTCCTTGCCGACAGCCAGACCAATGAGGCTGATGCACTCGATGGTTTTCCCACGCAGCAGCCGCAGCTCCTTCTGCACTGCATTTTCCACTATGTGCTTGAGCGAGGGCATGAACAGGTCATAGTATGGCACAAATTTCTCCTCCGCTGTGTCGGCCACTGAGGCGATGGAGGTCACCACCTGCTCCAGGACCAGTTTGGTGCCCTTCTGGATCAGCTGGGAGGGACAGCACACCAAACAATTCAGGACTTTGGCATAGGTTCTGTTTACTTCAATGTTGTGATGTGATTGAGACATGTTTGTTAGAAGTAGCCAACAGTTGTGTTAACTGAACCTACTGGATGACAAAAAGTAGGATGTACAATAAGATATGGAACCATTTATAGACTACATGGAAAATTTACCAGCACACCACATTGGTTCAGCTCTATATACCCCAGAGGTCTTGTAGGACTTAGGAAGTCAGGATTCAACATGCGTCTCCGACTCATGGCGTTCACCTAGCACTCCCCCCACTGTACCGTATTGTACATCTTGTCTCATCTCTGATCCTGGCGTTCTGGGTTGGGAATGTTGTCTTGTAGTGTGCAACTGTAATATTGTCTCGTAAAAAATCCAAATAAAATTAAAGAAAAAAAAATGTTTGTACCTCTTCCAGCTTGGCGACCATGATGACATGAAGGTGCTGCACTAAGCTGTCCAGGTAAGGGATCAGCAGAGATTTGGGACAGTCTTCTGTGAAGTTGATGAGCGCAGCAGCAGCATGTGCCTGCACCCGGGGGTTACTCTGGTCCTCCATGGTTTGAAGTAGGGCAGAAATCACCTGGCGGGGACATCGACGCAAGGTTAGTTTTTGTCATTTCTGACAGTAATGCAACTCGTTCACAAAAACCCAGTTATACCTTGTCGTGAAATTTCTTTTGGAAGGTGGGGGCAAAATCTGTGGCCATCTGTCCAATAGCGTTGCAAGCAGCGTAGCGCACTCGTGGATGCTGAGAAGTGGCAGAAAAGGCTAGGTCAAACCCACAACCTGTGTACTTTAACATTAAAATAAACTGAGGCAGATGTACAGGAAACAGCAGTAAATGGTGAAGCCTGTGGTTCTTACAGGGTCAGAGCAAAAGAGCAGGACGAAGCTGACGATCTCGTTGAGGATGGCCTCCATCTGCTGGTGGCAACCTTCACCGATAGCAGACAGCGCCATCAGCCCGGCATGGCGGTATTTCCAATCAGCTAGTAAAACAGACAATGTTTATTTTACTCAAATAGGTTCTGCAGAAAACAAGTGCATAGAGCCACAACCAATGTAAAATTTCTACAATGACATTGGCCTATGGTCACAAGTAGATTCAATAGCAACTACCATCTCATTTTAAAAACTGACTCGATTACGCACAAGAAAATGTAGAACTGGGCTTCAATATCTATAATCATGCATGTGTAAATTACAGTCTAATGTCGTTAAAAGGAGAACAGGTTGTGTA
>JAPTHA010000013.1:3079477-3108378 GCA_029814585.1 Gymnapogon annona
CCCCCCCCCCCCCCCCCCCCCCCCCCCCCCCCCCCCCCCCCCCCCCCCCCCCCCCCAGCGGGACAATGTTATCATCGCAGAGTATGCTGTATGAGGTTAAAAATTTGAGCTGTTTTGTTACAATTATCACCAGATGCATAGGACGCAGAGCAAGGTGAGGCTGCACACTGCACTGGAGACATCACCTATAGCAAAATGGCAGTTGGCCGTCTACACAGGCAGCCATGCTGCTCCTGCAATGACTCGTTTTGAGTTGACGTAAGCCGTTCTGTTGTGCACCCTCCCTCCCCTGTCTCTCCCTCCTCTCTGCTATGCAGCTGTTGGATTATCACACTCCCAACCGTGAAAGCTGTTCTGCCACAAGTCACATGGTGAGAGAAAGACAGACAATCATATGGCGATGTGTGTCAGAAAGAAGGGAAAAAAAAAGACGAATGAGGAGTGAAGCACAGGCCAAAAAAGAATAACAACAACATCTCAACATGCAAACCAGGCATTTCTCCACAATGGAAATATGTATTGCAGTCGAAAGACAAAATTGGGATAATCATACTTAAAAGTATTATATATGGAAAATTATGCTGTCATTTTAAAAAGCCAAAAATGTATTGATTTTAAGTATTGTTTTAATCAATAACAGACTGCATAGTCTTCAGGTCTTATTATATGCTGAATTACCTTTTAAGTTTTAGACCAATGTGTTTATCAATTCTCAGCTGTATCGTAAATACAAAAACAACCTGGGCTCCTGAACATGTAGGACACAGCAGCCACAGCCATGACCCCCATTAGCTTTAGAACAGAGGATTCAAACTACATTTAATACAGACCAAAGGAAGCCTCAAGTAGAAAGGCATCTGCTTCTACCTTCAGGCCTTTGCGGTGGTGAAGCAGAGGACGGGGAGAATGTGGAGCATAAGAATGTGGGTCAGAGTGACGGGGGACAGTAACTGTGGATGGAGCCAACGTTGGCCAATGAAACATTTGTGATCAAGTGCACAGTGATGCTTTTGGTGACCTGACACTGAAGCCAATAATGAATGAATGGGGTAAAACAAGTCTCAGCCATTTCCAGCTGTACAGACCAACAACTTATTAGCCAGACAATAACAATGAAATGGATAAGTGGATGATTCATTTTGAGTGTTTCAGTGACTACAATTACAAGTATACTATATTTGGTATGAACGGCACATATTCTAAATTAGGCCGGATTTGGAATGTAGCATATTTTAGAGATTTTGGGGGCATTCTTTGGACATATATGCACATAGCAGCAGCTAAAAATGTCTTATGAAGCTTTATGTGTTACACACAGATCCATACCCAGTTAATGCACAAAGGAACAACCTACATTTCTGGTCAGAAAATAAAGGGACCTCCTTGTAAACATGACAAAAGCGGATATACATGGTGGAACAAGTTGACAACATCAGGGATATCAGGGATCCACGTAGACTGACCTCTTTCAAAATAAGGTGGTAGTGACAGTATTCAATGTGTACAATCTCAGAACATCGACTGTTTTCAAGTCTACTTTTTCAGGAAAACATTTTGCTTTGATGGTTTTGTAAAGACTTGCAGATGCAAATTCATGAGCATTTATACGGACCTGAATTCCTGCAATAGCTGTGTTAATGTATTCACCTATTTCAATACTTCCATATCGTTTTAGCGGGTGACCATGTACATAAAAAGTGAAATGAATGTTCTGATTCTATTCAAAAAAAGAATCCCAGCTACTAAAGTAGTATACCGTTAGTGCACAACACTTACAGACACTCGGTAACAGAATAGTGTGGGTCCTGATAGTTACCCCCATCAGATGGATGTCAGTGACAAAACATGATGGATGGTTCAATCATATGCAGGAAATAAAACATGATGTATGTTAGGACAGGTGTCTGGGAAGGTTACAACAACAAGCCCATCTTAAAGACTTGCAGATGCAAATCCATGAGCATCTGCAAGTCCATGCATCTGCAAGTCACATGGGCTTGCACAAAACACCTTTGATGGTGTTTTGCACAAAACAAAACCCAAACTGAAGGATCAGGTCAGTTTCTGTCAATTAACAGGAAAAAAAACAAAACAAATATTACACCCACTCAGGCAAAATAAGGGATTCACATGCTGATTATCTGATGTACTGACACAGGACCGACTCCAACAATGTACAGTAGTCTGAGCACCTGCTTTATGCTCCAAATGATTTTCATTCAACAGAAGCACCATTGTCTCCAAGTACCTGCATGTGTTAAAGCCACACCTCAGTTGTGTTGTCAGCAGGAAACAGTTGAGCAATATTTGCAATGCCGGTTCCACATGATAATAAATGCAGCAGCTGACTCACTTATACATGATGTCAGTTTACATGAGGAGTGGCAGCGGCAAGTCAGGACAGGTTGTCTGCCGCTGTGTCGCCACATGATGTTAACTGTTTAGAATAAGGGTCAATACATACCATCTCACCTGGAAACTCGTGTGAAAACTCAAGGGAGCTTGTAAAGTCCTGACACTCTACATTTAATACATGTTCAGTCATACATTTTTTTAAATTGAATTGCTTGTTTTTCACTGAACTGGTTACAATTTGCAAATATATAGTTGATCTGTAAATCGGTTTAACAAACATAAGAAGCTGTCATTTACACAAATTATATATTGAAGGTTTTGGACTTGTTGGAAAATCCTGCCGCGTCTTTCAAGAACTATTACTTGAATTTCCTTTGATTTTTATGGGAAAAGGTTTAAACTAACTGCAGATATATCACACATCAACTATGAAGATGTTTCCAGATTCCTATGAAACTTTGTCTTTAAGGGATAACGTCCTTTATCTTTGTCCTTTAAACTAAAGAAAATAATTCAAGGCTGAAAAAGTGACGCATTCACAGCCTTTAGCCATTGTTAGTGGTGTGTGTCCATGCGATTCCACCCATATTCCACCCATCACTACTATGACAGTGTGGGTGGTGGGAACTGCTGGCCTCCACTGCAGCTCTGCTTTGTATTAATGCATATGTGCATGTGTGATTGTACGCGTCCTCTTGTCTGCAGACAAGACCTCCCACAGATGAGGGCAGCCTGAATGACGCACTTCAGTCAAAAAGCATCCTGTTGCCTGTATCCTTCTCTCTGTTATTGCTTATTCGGGACGGGGTCTCTTTACAGAACATGGTATTATGCCCTCTGTGAGCTCCAAAAAAATTAAGATGTCAGATGACAATGAATGTCAGTCAGTTTTAATGCTAACACGACAATGAGAGCAAAGATGAGATTGTATTTGCATGTTCCTGAGTATATACAGTATTTAATTTTTCATTAAGTCTACAAAGAAAAGCAACCAATCCTCTAGTGTTGAAACCCTCGATAAAAACCTTACACAACCACAGTTGTCACTTTGAGTTTCTCTGTTGCCACACAGCTGCACAATAACACCTGACATGACTAATTGTAATTCCCTGGTACAACAGGAAAAACCACTACAAAAAGACTATCTGCAACCAAAGTATGATGCAGATCGGATTAAATTATGTTGTTGTGTGTGTCTTTTTAAGATTTATTAACTGTAAAAATATCTGGCATTTGATATGTCCAGTTTTACTCAATGGCTTTCGTCTATAAAGGAGGTTCCTGTAAATGCCAGCGTTGTGTGACGTGGACACAAACAGTGTTTTGTTCCACCGTACCTCTGTGACGTCCATGACCTTGATGGCAGCCAGCTGTCCAGTCTTGACATGTCGTCCCTGCGAGGAGACAAAACAGAGGTGAGCATTCACACTTTTCTTATTAACTGTCAGCTGGGTTATCATGATTAATGAGCTTAGGAAGTGTGTGCATTATGTGTGACTGATAGAAGCCGAGCAATCCAAATGCACCCTTCTATTCTAGTGCATTCAATGAAAGCAACGCTGTATTTAATGAATAGGATACATTTCCAGGATGTAAAACATGATAATTCCTGTTCCACCGCTTTGTATTTGCTCTAATTGATTTAAATGCTAACAGGTAATCATGAAGTCAAGGATTCATTTCATTCAATCATCCCACAACATATGCACTCAGGAAAAAAAAAATCATGCGCTCATGTTTTTAAACATCTAACAGAAACTTCATCCGTGTTGGTCATTTGTCACAATGAGCATTGTGGACATTTTCCTGGAAAAGTCTTCAAAGCAGCATCAGTTGCAACTGCTTTCTGTAAAACTGATGTGAAGTCTGCCGCCTCACAAGGTGAACAACCTGCACCGCTTTCTGATTTATCTTAATAATGTCAAAGCTACAGTAGAAATCAGAGTCAGTGTATGAAGCTGGCTTCGGTTTAAGGCTGTTACAGCTCCATTCAGTCATAGACAATGTCCTTAAAGTGCAATGTACATTCAACCAGCCCTATCAGATATGAGAAGCATTACATCCTTGCAGTGAGGATGTCAGAGCCTGCGGAAGTTTGACATTTTTGCATGTATAAAATGAATGGATAATCAGTTATCCAGATATATAAGTCAGTTAACCTGTATAAACTACGCCTATGAATACAAGGTAACAATGTGAAATTTTCAGTGACTTGCACTACATGAGGTGACGAACTGGAACTTCCTCTAAATGTTCAGATGGTCAGTTGCCCATATATCCACATCTGACGGATTAGGGTATGGTATGTGCAAATAAAATGATGTTCTTATTAATTACATTGCAGATACTCGTTTTCACATCACAATGATGATGAAAGTTCCATCATTGTAATTCATAATCCAAAAAAGATACAGAATTTCCCAACAGATGACGAAATGAAAACATTAAGTTGCAATGTTTCTGAGACAAAATTTTGGCATTTTTGATCACAATTTGCAAATATATAATGGATTCCGGCAGGTTTACTAAGTTTTTTTCCCCTGATCCGCTTATCACTGTTTTAGTCACTTGGGCAACTGCATGTACCCAAGAATGTTCCGTGTCTGTGTCTGAAAGGGGCTACAGATACCACAGCGCTCCTATCATTCCCAAGCCATACTGTAGGGCCCAACATTCCCAGACTCCTCTGCTCTCCTAACACCCTACTGCCACTCCTAACAAAAACAAAAGACTGAAATAGAGGCCTCTGCATAGCCTCTCCCTCCCACCCCCGACCCAGAGAGCAGATAAAGCATGGGACATTTGTGGGAGCGGGTATGGGTATTCCCCTTCTGTGGGACGATGCTGCAGCCGCAGACATCAATACATGGCCTCCAGTGCCGAGAGGTGAAAGTACATTCAATGCAGCTCTGAGACACATAGGAGCACTCCACCACCACCATCACCATCAGCAGCAGCATCACCACCACCATCTTCATCTCAGCCGGTGCATTCCATAGTCAATTGAAACTGTATGGATTATGACAATAAAAGCCATGCAGGCTTAGGGGCCCTCTCTGTTCACCGGGCAGGACAGGGACACTTTACAAAGAATTTAATCCTCTCCACTTTGATCCCAGAGGTCGCCACTACAAAAACAACAGTGTAGCTGACATTATGACTGCCAGCTCTCTGTGTCCGAGCTGCTGGTACCAATTTGGACACTTCACAGGTGGGCACAAAGTTACATCTACAAGAAATGAGTAGATTTTAGGTGAAGGCATTTTTTTTTCTAAAAAATAAAAAAAAGAAAACTGTTTAGCTCATTGGATTTACAGTGGCATAAATGTATCTCGCTGAGGGTTTTCTAGGCCACAAGGTTATTGCATTTGGATGCTACAAACAAGCGGGTTACACAACAATCACACATGAGTTTAGACACAAGTTTCCCTAGCTTGCCTTAATCCCCTCACACCATCAAGCTATTGTGCTTGAAATAAGGACAATAAGAAAACTGCCAAGTTTGTGCAACAGAGCACAAAGGAGTCCAATCTCTTATAAATAAACTTGCAGAGCTTCGGAGGGCTTGGAAAACATGACGTTTCATTGCACAGTTTGAAAAAGTAAATACGATAAATCAGTCTACATGTAATGACTGTCGATGGCCTCATTTAAGTATCATTGAAAATATGTGTGTGCTTCATTCTAAAATGAATGCCATATTAATGCACATACAGGGGTAATAAAATGATAGCATCAGTAGTACATTCATCTTTTGGCTCCTTATGAGCTAGATCTCCAGCACTTTGAACCCTAGTTTTTTCAAATTGGCTGTATGAACAGACAAGAAGCTATGTATTGTTCCATACAGTACTGTCTTTGCGAAATGTAACATTTAAACAAATTCTTTTTAGCGTTCGGACTATGTTTCGAGTTCTTTCATATGCCACGGGTGATCCAGAGGATGTGATGTTCTGTTTGTTATATTTGTCAATTTGTTGTTTCAAACAGTATTTATGTAAATCTTTTCATAATATATTGTTAAAATATACAATGGTTGACTTTTTTATCATATATTGTTGTTTAAGCAGTTGAACATTTGCCTGAAACTTCCGGCAGAAAATAAAAAAATAAGCAACATTTTACTTTTGCATAGATAATTGAAAGGATATTAAGAAATTGGCTTTTTATGGGGTTTAGTAACTTTATACAAAGAACTGATGAACTATATTAATAGTGAGTGTTGTTTTTTGTTGTGAAATGCCATGAAATTACACATCAGGAGACAAAATTTCACGAATGAACATATATCAGAGCACAGCGCATTTCAATACTTCATCATTCTGATGATGTAAAAATGGCTAGAAGTGTCATCAGAACAACAACCATTTAATAATGTCGAGGAAACAAATGGCACGGTATGGACAAGGATGACCAGGAAATAGCTTGTGACCATTTGTATGAACGTGGAATAAACTTGAACTCTACACGTTGTGTAAAGGAGTATACAATTATTAGTAATTATCAAAGGCAACCACTCCCTTCCTTTAAATGGCCCAGTGTCACGTGGATGGGCCCCTGCTACACAGACCAGTAGAGCCCCGCACAGCCCCCTGAAGCAGCTACCAAGGCGTGGCCATGCAACGGAGGGGTTATCTAAGGAACTGAGCTATCAAGCCCTCCTTCGCCTCCATCTCCACTCCTCTTAACCATGGCCAGATGTGCCGCTGGCCTCTCTCCAGTTCTGAACTAAACCACTGACTGACTTACTGCCGTCAGAGGCAGACGCACCGAGCAAAAATCCACCCCAACACCAAATACGCGATCCTACAAGGGCTCAATTAACAGTGTTGGTGTGCAGAACAAATATCACTCAATGTTATTGACTCAATAAGAGAGGCTGCTCTATTAGAGTGCTGACATAAGGGGCTTTGTGCAATCTGAACATTAACTGAGCCACTTAAAGTAAATATACTTCAGCTGCTGTCCTGGTGTGTGCTGTTTGTAATATAAATCCTGGAAAAGGGTTTTAAGACTACTGATAGGAAAAGGATGATTCACATTTTGGGGTGGACCGTGAGCTGTAATGCTCGGCAGTATCGTTAGTGGTCTGCCCTGGAGTTACTGTGGACAAAGGAGGAGTACTGTTTCCCATCCACTTTTCCACACAGCTCGTACCCTGATTGACCAGAACACAAAAGAACCTCTGCCTCTGTACTCCTTCCACATTAATGTGCTATCAATCACAGTTAGCAACGATTTCAAAACACTGGCTGGATCTCCTTACGGGGCACATTGACATCGCAACTAGGCACTTATGTGGAAATTGAGCAATGTGCTTTTAACCTAGTATATGTAGGTGCAAAATAAAACTGGTTTTGGTGTTGTTGAACTGCTGGGTGCCCTAGTTTTAGCCCCTAATGGTCAGCACTGACTGTGTGCTTGTTGTCAGGTGTTGGTTGGTAAAGCAGTGGAAAAAAGGGATAGATGATCCTCCCCTAAGGGTCACATGAAGATCAAAGGTGACATTTGAACTGGTAGGGTACATGGATGCCCTGGAGGTGACAAACAGGCAGCGCAGATCAATTAGGAAGCCTTTGGACACATGGATCAACACATGACTTGAAGAGTTGTAAAGACTTAATAAGTGTACTTAACTTAGACACCAACTAACAGTGAACTTTTAAAATAACACATGTTCTATCCAATTACGCAAATAAATCTGGATCTGGCCATTTAATCAACCAAAAAATACTCCAAAACATCCTCTTTCAAAGAAGGAAATATCTCTTACAAAGCCTTACTTGGGACCAGATTTGTTTAAATGTTGTAATATGCCACAGTTACCCGATTAATTTTTTTTCTGGATTTTTCTTTTATCTTGTGAAGAAAAACTACACTTAAAATTATACTACCATAAAAGCAAATATCACCTATGCACCAATTTATTAAACTTTTATCATGCTGTGCATATTGACAATGTTGCATTTTTGTGGTTATATAGTCATGCAGCTACTTACGGTATTATTCAGTCACACCTAATTGTTCATTGAAAAGCTGTGAGCGCTATGCTAGCGGTGGCTGTGGACCTTTTCACTGCCGTTTTTCTCTCCGAAGGTCGCCTGTGAATTTGTGTCTGTAAAGTTGTAATAACACTGACAGCTGCTTGCTGATAGGGGCTCCGAAAACCCTCGTCTTGTTCAACATGTAATGGACGTCCCACCTTGCAGGACTCATTCTGGCCTCGTCCCTGTTATTCAGAAGCTCGAATAAGTGAACTGGCGATCAGTCTTTAGTTTTTTCTTCCATTAATAAAATCCCAGGTCAAATAAAACCTGTAGCAAATGCCTCTGATAGAGCTTTATGACAGGTAGTTCACCTCCACTGCTGGAGTGTGGGTTTATTCAATGAAATGTTTGTCGTTTTACTGGAATTGTTGCATATCAGGTTTCACCAACAAGTCTGAAAAATGACTGATGTGCACTACTTGATGAAATATACTGTTTTACTGGGTTATTCTGGTATCACTTAGAATTAGTTCACCAGTGAGTCCCTGCAGATGTCTCTGACTCATCAGGCTGCATTTCTTCATCTTTGGAGAAATATGGTTACCTACACTGCCAAACCACAACCTCCAAGCTTCTAAACAGCATTTCAACTATCAATCGGTGATGTCTGTGCTTCACATATAACTCTGTGCTTGAGCCATAGTTTAATAAAAGCACCAATCGTCGACTATTTGCCCTGTGAACAAACCACACAGTGCACATTGAGACCATTTCTGTACTCTGTTCTTGTATGTGGACTTTGCATCAACACCACCTGCCATGGACTGAGCAACTGACTTGCCATCTCTGCATAAATCATGTCATTATCTGGAATGAAGCCAGAGATGTATTTGTACTCAGCAGATTGCATACCTCAAAATAAACTGCGGTTTTTAAAAAACCTACTTCATTAGAGTAATAAGAGTAACTGTAATTCTTCATTTCCCTGACGACTTATGCGCAAATAGTTTTTCCTTATGGTTTGTGAAGCAGATGAATCCTGAGGGAAGAAATGATCAATCAGCAGTAAAGCAGCAGCATATGACATCCAGGGCTGCGCCTTAACTCAGCCTCCCTACCACTCCATACTGCTGCATACCAGCACACTGACCCAATTCTCACACTCTCTCACACACACACACACACACTCAACCTTGATGTTTATACTCCAACTCTCCCCGGAGTAGCACGAATGAAAGTGGTGAAGACAAAGCTGTAAGAGCACATAGTTGAGGTGGAGGGATGCACGGAGGGTGAGACAGCAGAAACAGAAGGATAACAAAGCAGAGAGGACACTGAAAGGGGAAAAAAAGACAGATTACAGGGGGCAGAGGTGTAGACATCAGGAGCCAGAGCACTGGGTTGTGAGAGAGGGAGGACCAGCTGATATAACTGTATTGATCACAGTGCAGTTGTAAACTGCTATAACGGATCAAAGATGGAGAATGGAACCTTTACTCATGACAAAACAGGAAGTAGATATAGTTTAAAAAAAATTAAAAAAAATAAAAACATGAGCTTGAAAGTAAATCATGTACATTGTGTGAGTAATTGAGGACTTTGCCAGTTCATTTACAAGTAATCTATTTTTAATCTGACTTTTTGCCACCCTTTTAAATTGTTAAGATGGTTAATAACAAAAAGGATTTCCTAGTGTGAGGAAAAACCCTGAGCCCTTGTATGATTCACAGACCTTTACAACACAGAGGATATGCTTTGTCTTGGAAATGGGCTTCAGCTGCATGGGAACACATTAAGAATCTACTCTTGAGAAAATCACTGAATTGGACTTGGCCCATTACATACGAGGGCCCATTTCTCTCTGGCCATTAGTGCATTAAAACAAGACATTTCTTAAAGGGAACGTGATCTGGACAACAAAAGAGCTGTCAAGTAAAAGCATCAGGGAAAGACGGGCAGGAGACGGTGTTGTCTGCCTGCGCCTTTGTGTCTCATCTCAACACCACTTGGGTAATGATGTGGCTCAATGAGCGCTTCACGCAGACACAGAGAGTTTTGTTCGGGTGGTGTGGCCTTTGAGGGAACGATGTGGGTCTTGTGACACCCATTAGGGAGAGGGTCAATGTTGGAGAGGTTTGGGGTGGGCATGGACTGTGTGTGTGTTCAGTAGGATGCAGGATGTGCAGCTTTAACTTGCGTTTGGAGTGTTGTACTCCTCTGATTCTGTCAAAGTGGACTGACATGCTCGCACAGTGTGAAGATAATAGGACAAACAAGCTGTGATGCTGTAGCGGCGCCTCAGCTGGTGCAAAGTGGGTGACACATTCAACACCCCATGATCAAAAAATAACTAAATAAATATAAACCAATCAGCACTAAGGACCTTCCTGAAGGTGTGGTGTACAGGAGTCCTCCATTAGGAGCACAAGTAACTCTTCCAGTGTCACCAAACTACATGAATAAGATATATTTGTTTAACGTAATATAAGAGGATGAAGAAAAATGCAACCTAACATTTCAATGGACCCTTGAAAATTGAACAGTAGTATAAATATTCTAAACCTGAGATCAAACCTGTAATATGCTTTTCACTCTGGAGTAAACTACAAATTTTTAAAGCCATTTCATTGTCATTTAAATGTAAGTGTTATGTCAACTTTATATTAATTTATCTTCGTATTCATGAAATTCCAATTGCCGTTACACAGCGAGTAGGTTTATAGGCCCAATTTGATTACCGTTTAATAATTTTCTCCCATTTTTACACCTTTTTTTCCTTATTTAAATACCCTCATAAAAGAACATTTTAATACTTGTTAAAGCAACGGTACACGATAATGAAAAGAATCATTAACTGCCAGCCTTATTTGATGTAACCCAGTTCACATTGTCACTGCGGTCATCACATTTTAATACAGTATATTGTAATTCCCAGGACAAACATATTTTGAAATTGAATGTGTTTTTCATAGAGGGTTTATTGTTAAGTGGTGAAATGTTCTTAAGAACAATAAACATTTTGGGGATGTTTTCCAAATTCAAAGGTTTAAACGCAATATTCGCAACACAGCAGTCAGAATAAACAGAAAAACCTTTCATGAGACAAGGTTGTGATACCCTGCAAGCAGTGGAAGAGGGGTTGCTAAATAAAAGGATTAAAGTGAAGTCAAATGATGATCACCAGGGTCGGAAATTCACATCATCATATATTTAACAGCATATATGCTATTTGTATTTCTTCACAACATAGCACAATCTAAATACTGCTGCACGGGCTGATGCATTAGGCAGTGAAATAAATTTGGTATACTTTGGCCTTTAATTGCAATCTGGCTGGGGCTTAATTTGCACGGGACTGTATGATGTAGAAACTGAACCATTTGCAAGCAACTTTGTCAAAAAAAACCCCACAGAAAATCAATGTTGTGCATACTCTATATTCTATATTATGAATTTGCTCAGTTTTCATACATATATAAGAAATAAATCCCATCTTTCACTTGCCATGGCTATGAACAGACCAATTGCACTGACATGCACCTGTAACATCAAATGTTGTGCTTTCTTACTGTTTTCCAACTATTTAAAAACCTGTAATCATCCATTTGAGCCCCTCTGAACAGACATTCACCTCTACTCTAATCAGCAACGACCACAGCCCTGAAATAAGCACCAGTCTAGGCTGGCACCATATGGGACTGGTGGGCATTTAACAGATTGCACAAGAGGTTCAATTCCCCTCCTCAGCAGCAGCAGCGACAGCTCCCACCCCTCAGGCGGAGCTAGACCCCCTGAGGATGGACCTCCTTGTCCTGAGGATCAGGGCGAGGCTGCCTCTGAGGTTTCATGGAGAAAACAAAGGAAGGAGATGAAGGACAGTGACGGGAACGGCGGAGCTAAGCCTCCTGGATGAAATGGAGTTTCATTCTTATAAATAGCCACTGGTACAACATAGCGGAGACTGCAGAGCATGTACACATACTTTGGCAAGATGGATTCAACCACGTGATATTTGCTGGCAAGGCTCCAAACTGGCTCTGCCGCAGCCAGACACTTTCACTTTAGAGCCAACCATTGGATGAACACATCATATTGTGACAGTGTGAAAACAGGAGTTGGTGCAACCTCAGCGTGCACCCCATGGATGCACTGGATTTGAGGAGGTGGGTCGGTGGGCTCTGCTGCCTCAGGCCTGACTATATAAGGCTATTCTGTGAGCTGAGACCATCCTCCCTGCATACCAAGCACAAATTGAGGAATCATAGTGCTTTTTTCTGTTATCATACTGCTCCCCCCTTTTCTTCTTCGTTTTTCTTTTTGGATCCTTGTATGTTGAGTGATGCACCTGAGAGATTGGCCTGAGCCAGCTGGTTCGCTTCCAGCTGATTAGATGGTAGAACTCTCAGTCAGAGAGATAGATGCAGCAAGATAGAGTAGAATCTGAGATGACATCAACTACAATGGCTATTATAGTTTGGTCATTCTTAATTCTATCCAAAAGTTAAGGTTGCATCTTGGGTGGTTGAATTGAAAAGGATCATTTAGACTGGTAATCTTAAAATAAAGGAGATTAAAACCCACATTTTAGCCATTTCTGATAAATTTAACTGAAGACAAAACTTGGTTAAATTGGTCTCCCTGTGGAGAATCAATTCATAAATACGCCTTGCTATTAAATCAAATCCAACAGGTAAAACAGATAACTATTCTTAAAGGTTAATAATATCTGGGTACAAAATAATATATAATGTGATAATCTTGGTCAGAGACTCCAACACCCTCAAACACACACTGACTGCGCTGAGGAGTTCCTTTAGCAGACTGAGACACCCCAAGTGTGTGAAGGAGAGGTATCGCAGGTCGTTCCTTCCTGCAGCAGTCAGATGTTACAATAGTAACTGACAATTGACAATGACTCTTTCCTGAACTTGTGGCACAATCTGTCCTTTCCTTTATATTTATATATTTTATATTATTTAAGACTCGTCCGTAGTTTTTGAGTAACTCTTGTGTGTACTGTGTGTAATCTATTATGCTACTGTAAACAGGAATTTCCCCCAATGGGAAAATAAAGGTATATCTAAATCTAATCTAATCTAATATGTACTCAACCTTTAAGAATTTGTGTTTTCAATCAGTTATATCTCAGGGTGAGGATGCCGATCACAAACCAGCTTCTTGCCTGTCATATGAATGACACAAAATCAAAGTCCCCCGTTACAGACATTGCTTGTGTTGACAGTTTTTGGATGATTTGTTAGAGGAGATATTAACTCCAGTCCACAATGAAAGTTATGACATAATGGTCTCTCTCATAAAAGGAGAACCTGCCATAAAACAGAAAAAACAAAAAAATGACCAACTGCCTCTGATAATATAAACATCTACATTAACCTCAACTTCTTAGATAACAAATGAAATAAACGCAGATAGAGAATCTGATTACACATAAATTAAAACAATTATGAATAGAGGTGGTCCCCGGGTTATGGCGTACTCGACCTACGTCATTTCGACTTTACGGCACCCGAGTCGTACTTTACAGTGACCGAGTAGTACTTTACGGCAGCCGAGTTGTACTTTACAGCGACCGAGTAGTACTTTACGGCGCCCGAGTCTTGTCCGCCATTTTGTGCCTTGCCCCATACTGTTGCAGTGTGGCGTATAGCATCTGTGTTTGTGCTCCGTAATTATCTCGGTATACTCTGCTTTGTCACCCTCCTTTTTCACATCATGGCCCCAAAAGAGAAAGCAGGATCTCCTAGCGATGCTGGTCCAACCAAAAGGAAAGCCATTACGATGGAAACGAAGCCGGACATCATAAAAAGGTCGGAAAAAGCCGAGACACCGAGGAACATTGGTAAAGCCTTAGGCTTCAGTCAGACAACCGTGTTGACCATTATTAAGGACAAAGTCTGTATTTTAGACTGTGTGAAGGATTCAGCCGCTATGAATTTTGCAGTGATCACAACAACGTACGGTGCTACAATGAGATCTGTGAGGGAAAGAGGTAGATTTCCTTCCAGATGGACATCTCCAAATACTTCACCAAAGTAGAACCCGTACCTTCAACATCTATAGAAGATCCTGCACCTGTTCTCACAGCCTCCCCCTCCTTCTCCAGCCACCTCTCAGCAGTGATAGCAACTACAATACAGCATCTTATTTTTGATTTCGATGTATTTTATTGAATTAATAAAAAGTATAAAACGTGTACACTATTTGGATATTTATTCAGACATTCAGGGGGTATAAAAAGGGTTAATTCCGACTTACATCGAAATTCGGGTTACATCACCCACGTAGGAACAGAACTCGGACATAACCTGAGGACCACCTGTACTATATTGCATTGCTACAGCTATTCATTCATTCATCTTCCAACCAAAGTTTATCCTTTGAAGGGTCACTGGAGCCTATCTCAGCTACTCAGGGGCGAAGGAAGGGGGGGACCCCGGACAAGTCGCCAGTTCATCACAGCATCATCCAGCGTCACCAGACGACCTGCTCTACCATCTGAGCCACGGCCGCCCTGCTACAGCCTTATCCTCCTAAATCTTGTACACTAAAGAGACAGACTGATTAATCATTTCTGGTAAAAACAACATAGTACTGTATAAGTAGGCAATCTGATTCTGAATCTGGTTTCCATTTTTGATTTACAGGCTCAAACAATAAAAAATTATTTATAAGGGGATATTTTTGCTGTAAGGTCTTTTTTATAAGCGCTGTCAGTCAGGGGCTGCTGTGCTATGTTTTCACTGTAATCTGGCACTTGTCCAGGGGCAGCGGCTGCCCTCCTGGCAGAGGCTACGGTCACAGAGCCAGGAGCACAGCACACACACAACAATCTTGATATTGCATTTTGGGTCTTAAGAGAGCACTTTTATTCTGCGGGTTTACGGGATAAAATGTAAAAGTTGGTCAGTGAGTTTAGCTCAACAGATGAAACAATATCTCAACTGATATAATAGCATAGCTATAAATAATAATGTTATAGTTTTAAAAAATAACTAACACCAATCTCTCTATTTTTGAAACATTTTGTCTCGTTTCCTTTTTTTAAAAAATTAGCTGACCTGGATAAACATACAAATTTCCCAAAAATAATAAAAATGTCATTGACACAAGTGTAAAGATATACTAATTTTATAGAAATAACTTAATACTCTGTGAAATATCTATAGGTTTTGGGTTTTCAGTTCATAAAAAGAAGCTTTGCAAAGACGTATATTTAAGCTCCAAGAATTTACCAGTGTTTTTTGTATTATAATTTTGATTATTTTATGCTCACACAATGAATCAATATCGGTAACAGCCAAGAGCAGTAGCACTCTAGAATGATTATAAAACTGAAGTTAACAGCTGCAGTTACATGCTTGAGGTTTATCTATTAAGAAACTTGTTAATTTTAGTCCTTATATTGTCTGTGATGACTAAGAACCCTACGGGATATGTCTCAAAGGAATCAAAAGTCACGACAAATCAAAGACTTAAGAACCTTGGTCACACTGCGCTCTCTAAAAAGAGGGCTTGCAAACTGTGACCAAGTCCGTGACAAAGCAGAAAAGGCCTCAGAGGAGAAAGAAACTCCACCCCATTTTCAGTTGGGGGGCTGTTGTGATTATTCAGTTGGTTGGCGTTTGAAACCCTGCAGACAAACACCTCCTTTCTGTGGACCTAACTGACTGGCTGCGTGGTGGACGGGAGGCGAGGGAGACCCAAAGAGTTAGGAGACAAACTAAGCTTTGTGAGAGCCGTGGGCAGGTTCTGTCTAGGGCCGGACAGCTGCTCTTCTACCAGCCCACCCCCCTACCCCTGTCCTCTTCCACCACCGCCGCTACCACACTGCACATGCTCACAGAGCACATGCTTAACCAACAGTGACACAGTAAATGCAAGAATCGACAGCTGATCGACAGAAAGCTCCTGCAGCAGCGTCGGACAACAAGAGAAGCAGAGACAGTTCAACCCCTGCGCGTCTTTGTGTCAACTGCAGAGCTAATCTGACAGCCCACTATCGTACATACTCCATTCCCACACAGCCGCACTCGCAAATAGAACTAGCAGTGGACAGTGAATGGAGCAAGACATTAAGGGACAAAAAAAACCAAGAAAGAAGGAGAAAGCTGTAATTCTGTGTCACATATGCCTGGATTGAAACCATTTGGTTGTCAGACAAAAAACAAAAAAACAGTGACCGTCATCTTCGTCTCCTCTGTACATCTGACTCTCAGACTTGATTTCAGGTCAGATGAGTGTGCATAAAACCACATCCACATCTCTGTGAGGTGATGCAAGGGAGATCCTGGGAGTTCACTCTAGGGGACTGAATGCAGGTCACTGGAGCACAGTGGGCTGTAAGAATTACAGTAAATACTCAGCTCAAGTGCTTAAGCCAAACTGATGTTTTTGTGCGTCTATTACAGCTGAGTAAATGTCTGCTGTTCATATATGTATGTGGCTAAATGTCATCCTACGGGGTGGCAACAAAATGGAGCCTCCACTGACTGACAAGCTCGCTGCAGCAGCAACAACACATTATAACGCCAAGCGGGTATGGAATGACTCCTCAACCCTTAGGCCATCCCCTAACCAAACACATCTGACTACTCATTCTTCTTCAACAAGCCGTTTTCTCCGTCCTTGGTAATGTCTTTCAACAACCGCAATGTTAATTTTCAGTACAGAAATGTGACACCGAGGGCAGATGGCTCAGAGAGTTGGGAGTCCAATCCAGTGTAGTGGAAAACTCATATACAGGATGTGAAATTTTGATCTGTTACTAATTTTTAAATAAAGTAAAGAAAGAAAAGAGGGAGGCCGGCTCATGACATACTATTTCTCCATCCTTGCCTCACCTAGTTTTCAGTAAAGCGGGTGATGTAAGCAAGGTGATGCATCTGACCGTAGACTGACTGATTCAGTCTTAACACACAAACCACCCTGATGAACACATAAGAAATAATCTCACTGATACTCAAACAACTGCTGCAACTCTGGCATTGTTTATAATCTCAAATCCAATGCATTTGGAGCGTCTTAAAAGCCTGGACTTTTTCTTTTTTTTTTTTTCTTCGTTGTTCCTAGACTGTATAAGGGAGGAAAACAACCCTGGATATGCCTGAGCCCCCCAGTGTGAAAACAGGACAGGCCATGCACTGCGCCTCCAACCAACCTTGTATACTTGTCCATAGGTGCCATTTCCAACTACCTCCACCAATTCGAATATCCCGGCTGGATCCTGAAAAGCAAAAGACAGATAGACGTTTCAGTGTGATGGGGGAACAGAGAGAAGAAGAAAAAAAATCAGTGTTTAAGGGTTTTCTTTCACACACACAGCAGTGTCCGGTGTGAGCCAGCTGTTGCGCCCTGGTCTCTCCAACATGCCAAACGCATCTCGAACAAAGGAAAACCAGACACTGGCAACACCTCGCCACGGCTCAGCGGTCATTTTCAACACTTTAACAAGGAGCCACACCGGAGAACAACTCCAAACTCATTTCAATCACTCACACACACAGGCTTCCTTTGTTGTGGAGCAGCATTAAATGGAATTATTCCCAAAACAAAACACAAATCCCGGCTCGGTAAGGCTGTACTCACCCGCAATGAAGCCAAGTCTATGTCTACTAGACTTTTAGCCGGAGAGTCGTTCGCCATCTTTCACAGAAAAGCCGAGCTCGCCCTGTAAATTCTTCTGAAAAAAAAAGGTGGCCGCTGTATCATTTGCAGGGATGAACAGAGCAGAAGCCGCCGCCTTTTTTCCCTTCCTTTTAGGCTCCGTTTCTTTGCAGTGAATGCAGGGCTCTCGCTACTCCATGTTGAGGTGGCAGCAGCGGGCTCCCTGTTCGCAGAGCCACTGGAGCAAAGCTAGCAGGGGGATAAGCACTTCCGCCTGAGACTTTCAAAATAAAAGACTCACTGTTCTCCACTGCAATCAAACACTGACACAAGTAGGAACGCAGCTAGACAATCGATAGTCATAATAATGTATTCCCATTATTTAGGGAGTTTTTTTGCAGCTACAAAATAAGCAAAAACAGTGCTTGATTTTTTTTATTTAGCCCTTTCATTCATAGTGGTCACTGCAGTGAACATCAATTAAATGGTTTTGTCCTATATGAATATTAAAGTTTTCATGTCACAGTCACAAATATATTCATGCATGAATGATAGCAATACCATAATAAATAAAAAAGAAAGGTGAGCTTCTGATGGCAGAAGGCATGGAGATTATCCACTGATTTGCCAGAATAAGACAGAGACGAACATTACAAATTGTTATCTAAAGACAGAGTGAAATTTAACCTTTTCAATTTTCCTTTAAAAAAGAATTCAACAGAATAGAATAGAATATAGATTACAATACGATATAGTACAATATACAAATACATTGTTTTACTTAATAAGTCCCTTGGGACATAATTAAGTTGTCTAGTGGCTCACCTAAAATCCACAATTACAACAACACATGATGGCCTTTGAAATGAAGTAAAATAAAATACAGAGGGGCGCCACAAATAACATAGACAACACAATATGATTCAATACATTGTTTCTTTAAATGCTTATTGGAGTAATATTACAAAAAGAAAGGCAAAGAAAGATTCTTCTCACAGTCTGTTCAAATCAGATAAAAAAATTAAGACGATCCAGTTAAATTTTGTGATTTCTGTTTTTGCAGTTGGTGGTTTTCGGATTTTTTCTTATACTTTCTTGCTTTCATTTGCAAACCTTCGAATGTGCATTGAGAATAAAAATGAAATGTTTTCGCTGAAAAAGAAAACGAGGCGCTTCCGTCCTGTCCGTGTCCGTGTGTGTTCACGTGATCTTGACGCGCACTGATTGAGAACCGCACAAACACAGGAAGCCGGTCCACTCCACACAGAGAGAAAAGGGCTGGGCCTCGGCAGATCACAACTGATGTAATGTTTTAAGAGCCGGTCATCAATTATTTAATATATTTATCCCTGTGTGTGTGTTTGTGCAAACATAAGCCAGGCCAGCAGGTGAGACAAATTGAAGCAGACAGGAGCGGACACCCCACCACTCAGCATCCTTCTGGACATGCGCACACGAAGCTTCAGTGTCAATATTGGTAATCATGGGTGTGGCAAGTGAGCAACCCCAAGAGTGATGCTGTGCATGTTTGTGCACCGTTCTCCATGGGGGGAGTCACAGAGGGAACCAACCTGGGACATCATGGAAAAGCACTTAAATCTGCCATTATTACAACCATGCGAGGCATCTAACCCTAAAAAAATAAATTAAAAAATACTGGGCTGAGAGGGTTCACGGTGTAGAGGTGGATGCTTGAATATTTAAACACAGCATGTTTCTGTTGTGTGGGTTTTGTTGAACCTGACTGTTTTTTGCGGGGTCACTCTGTGGTGAGTCGAGGCGTAGACAGTTTGTCCTCTGTCAGATGAAGCTGGATGCGGGTCTGTCCAATCAGCCGCAGCCTCAACTTCCCACAGCGGCAGATGATGGTAAAGGCCACTGACTCCTTTAAGGCCTGACAGCAGTGCGCCTAAAGGTACTGCTTGTGAAAAACCACACCGTGGCTTTATCGATCGGCTCTGCAGTAGATGTGGATGCGTTGAAGCAGGGCTGCGACTAATGATTAGTTTCATGATGAATCTTTGTCTATACATGATAATATAAACAGGTAAAACAAGACGAAACTTTAACATAAAACAGTAACTGATCCAAATACAAGTGCTGGAAACAAAGCGACTGAAACAATAGCTGAACCATAATGAGAAATCTATTTTAATCTGGCAGCTATACTTTCAATGTTTACCTATGCAACTGTTGTTATAGAGACATCAGCTGAATCTATCTGTATATTCAACATTTCAATCCATTTTTTACCATTAATTCTAATAGAATCATCAGAATTTGATGGTTTTCGTGTATTTTCCATGTTTATTTTAACTATTCAACTATTCATAAATTCGAAAGGTCGTTGTATAAAACAGAAACGGAGGAAAAAATGATATTTTACATAAAATATATCATTAACTGAACATAAAAAGTTGTCTACAACCACTGCCATTGATTAAAATCTATGTATATTAATGATGAGCCAAAATTTGCCTAACATGACAGTGTTTCCACGTTCAATCCAATGGGATCATATCTGATCCCACAATGTAGCATTAGCGATTCAGAAGATATCCAGACAATCAGTAGCTGCTTTATAGTCACTGGTGACTGTTGTGGTCTTGGAATTACATATATAAAAACGGCTAAGCCTTTTCACTTATTTGCAGCATTGTCACTTTTTTTAAATCAAATGTTCAGACAAAGCTGATCTGTTGCTTAAACAAACCCAACTATCAAGTGAGCAGGACAAACCAGTCAGACAGGACAAAGACAGAAACCACACACACCATTGACTCACACACGGATAAAAGCACAAAGCTTCAACTTTAGGCGTGTGATGCTAATACTTAAGACCCTTAAACCTAGTACTGTAAATCAACTTAAAGCCATCTGTTGTGGGACTAGGTGGCTGAGTGGAAACAGATCAGGTCAATCCTCATCCACCTTTGATTCGTGACATGCCAATTGTTGCCAGCTGGGTGTTAAATTTATGTTTTGCCTTTATTCTTGTGGTTTTTATCAGCATTCTGTGGTAATACTGAGGGGATAGTCAGTATAAAGCACAGGTATCAAACATGCGGCCCTGGTGGCCAAATCCAGCCCGCCAAAGGCTTCAAGCTGGGGATAAATTTGTGCAATGGATAATATTACATTGAAGATCTTTAACAATTTTAATGTTTGGAACTTCCTAGATGACAGACCCAGACCAAACTGGATTACAAAATAAAAGATTTATTTTTCGTTCACAATGAACATACAATTATCCTTTAAGATCCGTTAATGGTTTTTAAATTTAACAAAAAGCGTTGCACAAAAACGCATGAATAATAATGAACTGAAAATTCCCACACTGGGTAAATCATAAATCACTCTCACGAGGAAAAAGTACAAAATTTAGAAAAATGAACAATTATCAAAAAGGCAAGAATGAGGACTAGGAAAATATCAAACAAACAAATCTATCAAAGTAAACTAACAGCTCTAGGCAGACTCACTCAAAGAAACAAGACAAGGCAAGAGGAGGAATGCTTCACAAGGCAAGACACTCAATGATCTGACAAAGGACAGGGGAACACACACAGACTTACTGTATATACAAGAGGATTCCAGCAGGTACGATACATTAGGATGATTAGTAACGAGACACAGGTGGAAAGGGAAACTGGATGTGTAGCTATCAGACACATAAGGAGAGAACGCAGAACCAGACAGGAATTCACAAAATAAACTCGGAAACAGATTAATCTAACTTGACTAACACATGAATCATGAAATTTAGTTCAGGTTCCACATTCAGACCACTACAATCTCAGGTGGGTCAGACCAGTAACATACTACCATAATAAAATAATCACTCCAAATATTATCACGTATTTGTGGTAAAATAAAGTATAATTTTGCAAAGAAATGTGAATAATCTCAACAAATATCAACAACCTGAAATGACCAAAGTGCCATTCTAACAATGTTCTGCCCATTACTAAGTGTTATCCATATGTTCTAACATACATGTGTAAATTATAAACTGAGTATGTTATCATTACAAGTATCTTTTCAGTTTGTTCATCTTTATTCACTTTACTTTCAAGGATAGGTTTGAGATGTAAACATTTTCATCATGTAATTTGACCTTTTTCACTTAAAAACATAGAGAAAAGTTTGGTGTGGACATTATTTCTATACCTTTTTATTACACTGGTTCGGCCCACTTCAGATCAAATTTACCTGAACGTGACTCAACCCTGAAGTGACAGGAGTTTGACACCCCCGGAAAGGTTCGAAGCGTTAGTGACAGCTTTTTATTTTATAGAGCACACTGCCACCTGGTGGACAGTTAAAGTTACTGCAGTGAGAACAGGTCAAACCTCAGTATTTAAAGTGACACCAGTGGTTGAATGTAATTTACTCACGATTTACACAAATTTGATTATTTTCAATTTATGCAGCTTTATATTTATTCTGCACTACAATAAAACTGTTTGGCATGGAACAGAAGACTATGGCCGAGTGGTGTTAGCCTGTAGCAAGTTATTTTATTATTACTGCCCAGATACTCTCCACTGAAAATATTGTTTTCTAAAATTAAATGTTAGACTTGTGGTTCATCTACTCAGTCTTTCAGTGGCTTTGGTATTATTTTGATTTGAGAGGAGAGCATTAACATTTTAAATGTGTGGAAAACAAGATGTATAAACAGAAAAAAACAAACTACACTTGATGTTTTTGTTTTTTACATGAACTTTATTATTAACTAGTGTTGTTCTTGTATCGTAACCACCAGACCAAAGGGTCAACAAGAGTCTTCAGGAGGGACCATCGTTGTACGATTCAGACACTATTTGTGCCACTGGGTTAATAATATTAATAATATTATTATAAATAGCAACATGTAAGACAAATATTTGAATTGCAAGTCATGTTAAAAACATTTACAGTAGTCTGATAAAGACTAATAACTGCTCATTGAAAATCCAGTGTCTGTTTCCTTCAGTATCCCAGTGCAACGGAGTGAAAATATATTATTTTAGCAGAGGCAGAGCTACATACTGATCAGGACTGGGCAAACACAGGGCAGTCGATGAAACTGCTCAAAACTTTAGGGGCTGTGTTTCAGTCAGCGTGACATTTTAAATGTTCTTCGTGTCATTTCAACAGCGACCTTATGATTTACACAATATGATCATGCGCCGCGCTGACAAAATATAAATGATAAAAAAACTCTATAAAAGGCAATACGGACTTGCATCTCATAAAAACATCAATGAAAAATGTGTCCAAATGTTCAATCTCGTTTGGCTTTCAGTCTTGACGGCGATCACTGACAGTCGTCTTAGCATGATAGTAAGAGGTATGGAGGAGACGCGATGGGTCAAAACACAGAGCATTGTCTATAGCTCACGTCGACGGAATCAATCTTTGATACAGGAGATCCATACAGTGCAATATAAAAGCTACATTACAGGGTACCGGGCCTGTATCCCTGGCAGCGGTACTGGTACCTTGGGACCAATGTATGTGACATACACAGAGAATCCAGTCCTAAACATTAAATAGCAGAAAAACAGTGTTCCTCATTTGACCTTTGACCTGTGTCTCAGATTGTCCGTTTCCGTCCCATATGCACTACAGGTTGGTTGACAGCTCACACAGACTGTTAAATACTAATATTATAAAGCACTTTCTCCTTCTCTGAAAATAGAACCAAACACGGGAAAGAACAGTCGGTCCCCCTGACTTAAGGAGCTAAACTAAGAGTGTAAAACTGCAATCTACTGCATACAGGCCTTGAGGAGTGTCCTCACATCTGCAGCCTTTGCTCTTCAAGGTAATGTAGTGCATTTTCCCATTAGTTTGAATCGGTGCGCTCAAACAACTGCAACTGAGGTGTTAAGTTGTGGCAAAACATGAAGTAATGAAGTCTGGATCTAACCCAAGTTCAAGTTAGTGTGAATGAAAAGGACTTCTGCAACCGGCTGTGCTTTTCATCCAGTAGTAAACACACACATACACAGACCAGCAGTTTGTGTGACAGGTGTAAGCGTCACCTGTAGAAACAGACGCACATACAGAGCACAGAGCTTCCTCTATCCGTCTCATTATTCATGCCCTGCACACGTCACCGTGACCAGAAAGTTCACGTATTCAGTCAGAGTGAACATTCTCACATGGGTTTTCCTAAAAGACTTAAATCAAAGGGGAAAAGCTCCACATTTTCAAACACGTCAGCTGATCTGGACGAGAGAGACCAACCCTAAGCGTGAAGCCACCCTTAGAGGAGTTTTGTGGCAGCTACAGCTTATCTTTATATCAGCAAACCATTGATTGTTAGAGGGCTCCTGTCAAAATATGCTCGAGTTAGTCTTAATATGAGTAGTTTAGTTCAGTAGGAAGTCAGGGCTGGGATAACCGAATAGGTGGAAGTCACCCTTGTAACGTGCGTACAGACGCCTAATGTCCCGTTTGCCGATGCCTGAGAAGTACTGCTCCACCTTGGTCCTGTTGTAGCGGGTGATCCCTGGAGGGATGGCAGGGTACGACACCAGCTGCTTGATGCCGGCGGCTTTGAGGATGTGCGGGGCATCTCGCTCTAGTGTCTCGTGGTGCCCGACCATGCTGTAGTGGATTTCGCACGGTGCACACAGCTCTGCGTACGTCACCCAGTGGATGATGTGCTCGCCAAACTGCCGGTCCATTCGCCGACGGCCGTCCACATCACCCAGGTAACGGATGAAGTCCTCGAAGTGCAGGCCGGAGATGGCGTGGTCGCTGCTCCGGTGGATCTTGCGGTATTTGCGAATGATGGCTGGAGCGATGTCGTGTTTGTACCACGGCTCAAAGCGAGGGTTCTTCACAAACTTGTCTTTGAACGCGGAAATGAGACGCTCGAATGGATCCCTCACAATGAAGAACTTGAAGTAACTCTTCAACCTGTTGGTCCGAGAAAAGATGAGAAGACATCCCAGTCATTAAAAGTATACAAGAGTTCAAGTTGTTCACTTTATAACAATATAAAAGTTTTGTTTTGCATTTGTCATTAACTTTCGTCCAATTAATTTTTAAACAAAATGTGGTAGTTTCCCTTTCCTCAGTGGCACCATTTTGATACCATTTCAAAAATGGAACAAATGACAAGCATTCATAAAATCTTATGCTGTTCAGTGAAAAGATATTTCAGTGGGGATTCCCTTCCACTAAAATATAAATTAAGAATTTTGCTGCGATGATGTCATGTGTGGATGATTTGGTGACACAGATGTGCAACTTGCTGTCATCTGTGGGTGTAAAACTGGCACATATTTACAAATCCACCCAAAATACTAGTTGGAACTCTGAAACAAACGGACAATCAACATTTAATACATTTTCATTGAAAGGGAATTTATCTGAATTCAATGTTCTTTAGATTACTTATATGACTTAGATTGCAGTTTCAACATATGGTGGCCTTTGTTGTGTTTAGCTTGAGCCACTGTAAACATAGACGCATGACCAACCTGTGAGTAATCTCCTGCGGAGTGAGCGACGAGAGACGAGGCAGACCGTTTTTCTCATGGTCATGGACGAGGTTTTCGGGAATCTCCTCCACAGCAGAGAACGCTCCTGCCGAGCGTGAAGACATGAGTCATGAGGTGAAGTCAGAGATGAATAAACAGCCAGACTTTGGTCATTGCTGGGTGTGATTGAAATGCACTTTTTCAAAAGGGAAAATAAAACCCTTCCAAACTAATGCCACCACAACAACACTTTAACACGTGCATAATTAGCAGAAACATTATGATCCTGCGTGGTTAGTACTCACTAGTGATGGGTTGATTAGGTGTCATGAAGCGTTTCCACACATTGCCAAACTCTAATCGATACTGTCACTGAATACTGACCCCTGCTGGACTTTAAAAATCCCTATAGGCAGCGGTGTTGACAGACTCAACCTTCACTGATTTGATGACCTAGTAGACTTAGAACTTTCTTTACTGTCATTGCACTGTAATGTTAGTAGTGAAATGTTGTTGCTTGGCAACTGAAAACACAGCACAATTACAAAAGTTACTAAAGCCATGAGTGGCTACAGTGCAACACACACACACACAACTAGTGCAATTTAGCTAAAAGCACAATATGCTTCCCGTTGTCCGGATGACATCAGTTTCCTCAATGCCGTGAATGAGTGTTATGGAAGATTTTAGGGTGTGACCAACATGTCGGCGAATAAATCCACCCTCCACCCCGATGACCAGGTCCTCAGGCTCGAAGCCACTGCTGTGCGGAGAGCTCTGTGCAGAGTCAACCCACGGAAAGCTGAAGGCCTTGACAACATTCCAGGACGCCTCATCAAGGAGTGTGTGACCAGCTGGCCCAGGTGTTCACTGACATCTTCAACACTTCACTGAACCAGCCTGTCATTCCATCACGTTACAAATCAGACTCCATCATCCCAGTTCCAAAGTCTTCCACCATCACATGCCTTAACAACCTTCGTCCTGCTGCAGGCAGATGAGAAGAGGGCCCCCCCCACCCCCCCTCACATCCTCACTACCTTCTACAGAGGCACCATTGAAGGTCTGATGACCTAAAGCATCTCCGTCTGGTCTAGGAGCTTCAAGGTCTCAGACTGGAAGCCTCTGAGGAGAGTGGTGAGGGCTGCGGAGAAGATCATCGGGACTCCTCTACCCCCCATCCAGGACATTGCACAGAATCACTGCTTGGCCAGAGCTCACCAAATATACTCTGACCCCACCCGCCCCCAGAAGGCTGTGCTGCATCTGCTGTACAACTGCCAGGTTCAGTGACAGCTTCTTCCCCCGAGCCATCAGACTATTAAACTGTACTTGACTTTTGCGTGCAATGTTTTTACACTGTTTATAGTACTGTTTACAATGTTTTATTCGCACTGTTTACATTTATGTAATGGTTACACTGTTTATAGTACTGTTTGCATTTCTGTGCAATATTTACACTGTTTTCAGTACTGTTTACATTTAGGTACAATATTGCACTGCCCAGCTTATTTATTTCCTCATTTATATTGACTGTACGTGTTGTCACCTTTGCACTGCAGACACTCGTGGCTTTGGTCACTTCAGCAATTTTGCACACTGTATTTTACATATTTATCTATGACATTTCATTGCCAGATTCACTGTGTGTGTCTGTGTAATGACAAATAAAAGAAGTCTATGTTTAAGTCTGTCTCCACAGTTCTATAAGGATGCCCTAATATTAGCATGTTGGAAGACATGGCATTACTTTACAGACATGGCATTTGCAATTATTCCAAGACAAAGGCCATCCTCACTAGACCAGTACATTTGTGCCCTAGGATACCGAATGTATCCCATGATCAGAATGATCCCTAAAAAAATCTGGATTTCTTGTCCTGTCACTGCCAGAGTTTCTTTCCCTTTCTGGAGAGCATACAAGTTGGTGCTGTGCACTATATCATTAATGAGATCTGCTGGAAACAGATGCCTGAAAAAGCTATGGGATCTCTTCCCTCCACATTCAGTTTCTACTCTCCTAGAAAAGGAGGCAAGTCTCCGTCAAAGTCATTGTTTTGGACTTTCCAGATTTTTTTTTCGGGTTTGAGGATGGTCAGGTGCCATAAGCCCATCTTCCACAGCTGCCTGATAATGCTGACCATCCTCTGCATCCTGCCTCTCATCATCCTCACTTTCTGCCTCCTGACTGTCTGTATCTCCATCATCCTCAGCTCCTGTGTCTCTGTTCTTCTCTGGCAGCCACTCATCATCACTGGAGCTGGATGGAATTTCCTGGACTATTCTGTAGGCTGCCTTACTCTTTGCTGCATTTGAAGTCTACAAAATATGATAAAATATTATTATAGTAACTCAAACTACACCGAATCTGCACAAAAATGTATATTTTAAATAAATAGCTTATAAATATAACAATTATACACTCACTTATAACCAAAACAGTCACAATAAACAGTGAAGCAATTATACGACTTGCGTTAAAATATACTGGGTGATGTCTATTTCATTGGACACATGGTTAACCATAATTTTCTACATATTGGACATAAAAATTTAATATTAGACACAGATAATATCCTTCCCTAGATGTTACTGTATATCATCTTTTTTTTTTTTACCACTGGGGTTCTTCTGGTATAGAAGGATTAACATGATATGCACCAGAGAGTAAAGCAATACGCGCACCAATACAGGGTTTGGCTCTATGAGCTCGACACACACACTGAGGCATCGGTGTTGCTGGACCCATCACTAGTACTCACCATTTAGCACAATGAGGACCTTCTTCCATTGTGTGTTGCCCACTTTAGGTGTCTGGCAGAATAAGATCTTGTGTTTGTCACACACAAAAATACGGTCCAGGACAAACTTGCTGATGGAGACATGAGTCAAATTCCTGAGAGAGCTGTTTTTACAAACAGCTGAGAGCAGCTCAATTCGCTTATCGACAACTAGCTGCCAGTCCGACCCTGTGGGCACCTCTGAGGGCTGAAAAAGACAAACACATTTAATACACCTAGGGGACGTACTTGAGCAACAATAAGAAACTGACAGTGTATATTATTCACCAGATTAGATGGGTTTGAAGGTGGCTCTTCTGGGTTAGGCATAGGATTGGATTTAACCCTTTTGGTGCCAGGCACGGTCCAAGTCTGAGCACCAACCCTCTCTCCATAGTCTGCAAGATTGATTATTAGATTTTACATTAAATTCCTTTATTTGTCCCGCTCGGGGAAATTTCCAATATTTGATCATATATTTTATTATATAAAAAAGGGCTTAGCTAAGCAAACAGAAGTATTGGTAACTGAATTGCATTCATTCACTTTTGAGAGTTTTATAGCATTTTACAGGTTACATTTGTGGTGTTTATTCTACCCGATTGGCAGACATCAGTCAATGAAACGGCATCTTGGACCAAGTAAGCTCTACTTGGTCCAAGTAGACCAAGTAG
>JAPTHA010000013.1:3122138-3133185 GCA_029814585.1 Gymnapogon annona
CGCTATTTTTTAAGTAACCGGAAATGAGCGAGCCGCATTTCAGTGAATGCGGAAGTTTATGTGCAAGTAGCCCATTGTACCTCTAATCTATATACACTCTGGCTCTAAGAAAAAGGGACATATGCGACAAGTTGTGCTCTCCCACCACCAGATCACAAAGTCTTTAAATGAGAATGTGAAAGAGTGTGAATGTGAAAGAGTTCAAATAATTCCCCCAAAAGAATCTTCAACAAATATTCTTCAATTAACACCTGCAATGATAGATTAAGCCACCTGTTAGTATTTCAGATCGCTTCATTTTAAAATGATGAAAGACAGAACATGCCAAATAGGAAAATTTATATTGTCTGATTTTAAATGTTTTGACCCTCATCACCAATTACTTTATAATACAATGTTGAAACTTCAGTCTCTTACAAACAGGTAAAACATGTAGCCTAATCAGAGTTTTGGTGAAGATTTGTGATTGGTCCTCGAGTAGCTTTGATGGGACCTCGCTGCTCCAACTGTGCTCCTGCTAATGCCATGCACTTTCTCTGAAGGGATAAGAGATGGAGTTAATTTTAACCTTAAGTAGTGGATACATAGGATTGTTTATAAAATGTAAAATATTTCCCTCATGATCATATAAAAATTCTTAATCCAATCAGTCAAGTTTGATATATGACTGGAAGGTGATATTTACAGACCCTACATTTCTAATGAGAAAAATATGTTATTCAAGAACAAAATTGGCAAAAGCACAAAAAGTATGTAAATCTTCAGAGACATTTTGTGGTTGTGAAGTCCCCAATATTTTTTACAGTACCTGCAACTCATTTCTACTCTTTTCATAATGGTAGACCAAATCAATAGCAGATGAGGCCTGAAACTCTTTTGACCTTAGACCGCCCGGGTGGGGTTTTGATGAGTGTACAGCTACAGCGTGTGTTAATTACCTGATGAGGTGCTCCGGCTGGGCTCTGCCCTCCTCAACTGGTCAATACGAGACTTCCTCTCTGCCCCCGGTGGGTCAGTAACCACTGGCCTCTCTCTCTCCCGGTCACGTGAGTTTGTTCCCTGCAGCCGTCCTCGGCGTGATCGCGGTCCCTGTAGGTCCTCTCGGTGGGCAGACTCGTTGGAGGGTGACCGCAGGCGTCTGGATGATGCGCGGCTCTGGTTACTTCCCATGCTGCTGCTGCGGACCTGCTCTGGGGGAGGTTTGCGCAGCAGAGGCTGGGACATGAGGGGCTGAGGAGTAGGAGTCTGAAGAATGAGCGGAGGATCCTGGGAAAGTAGAGGAGCAATTGGTGGGGGGTTGCACCTGTCCCGATCTCTGCCGACTCTGGAGCCTCCACCTCTCCTCAGAGGCTCAGTAGTCCTGTCAGTGAGAGGTAGTGGAGCGGAGGTCTCTAATCCTCCTCTCTCTGTAACCTCCTCATCTGACCAGTCACTGAAGTTGTCCATTTTGGGCAGTGGAGCGGGCTCGGTGTTGCCACCAGTAACACGGTTATCAGGTCTCATTGAGGGTGGTGGTGTCCGGGGCCCTCTCTTTCTTTTACTGTGTGGCTGATGGGCTGTTGACTCCTCCTCAGACACATCTGATTCACCAACCCGCTTCCTCTTTCTGTCAAGAGCCTTCTTCTTTGCTCCTTTCCGTGGGGAGTGTAAGGGCGGAGGACCATCTGTAGGAACACTTGCTGGAGGTTCAGGGTTGAAACGGTCTCCTGTAGCAGCCACGTTCTTGCCAACACTGGGGTCCTCTTCTTTGCGACCCTTCTTCAGGCCCTTCTTCTGGGACTTGGTCTTCTTTTTGCCTTCCTCATGGGACTGGGAGACAGCAGTGTTTCTGTCATCTGCAGCCACGGACAGGACTGGAGGAGGAGGCGGTGTAGATTCTCTGTCTCGGACTCTACGCAAATCTGAAGGGTCTGAAAGGTGCTCTCCTCGTCTGTCGCCGCCTCTGCTGCGATCCCCACGCAGTTCTAGGTCCTCGTGACGGCTGCGTGCATCCCTTTTATCCCCTCCTCCTCTGCGCTCCTCATCTTTCCAGTGACTGGTCTTGTCATCGGTTGGAGCAGGCCGTGGTGGAGAACGTAACAAAGGCTCTTGGGGTCGCACCACCTGGCTAAGAAGACGATGCTTCTCTCCACCTACATACACAGTCCAAGAAAAGGCACCTTAAATGTTTTGAGCACTGAAGCAACAGCGTCAGTATTAAAAAGACAGTCCTAAGAGTGATTTCTGAGTATAATATCATTGGATATTTATAATTCTTCAATTTAAGATATAAACTGGCAGATCTGTGTACCAAAGGTGTAGTTAATAGAAAAAAGTGTAATGGTTTGTTTACAGAAAGAAAACAAACAAGTGTAGGTATAGTGCTCCACAATTTATAGTCATTTGTCTTTGGTACTTTCAGTTATTTTATAGTTAGGTTTGTTAAATTAAAAATACATTATTGGCAGGATAATTAGGAATTGCCAAAAAGGGCAAGAACCTTGTATGCAATCAGGATGAAATACCAAAGAGAAATAAGACTTAAATGACACATTTAGACAAAAAAACAAAAAAAGTCACTTTACACTACAGGTGCATTCCCCATTATATAGTAGTGTGTCCTTTCAAGAAGCATTTTCCTACTGTCAGATGGAGGCGGACACACAGGGCTTGGGAGGAGGGGCTGTGGGTGGAGCTTGGCCTGCCCTCGGCCAATCGGGCGCTCACTTTTATCTTCTCCACTGTTGTAACCATCGCTCTCTGCCGGGCTCAGGTCCCGTGCTGCTCGCTTTGGTGAGGACCTGGGGCTGGGGCTGCTGTCTCTGTGCCTCTTACGACTAGAGGGAGCAGAGGTATTTAGAAAAATTAACAGTGTAAGAGCTGAGGCAAAGCCGGAGCATGGAGCTGATTTCATCATGTTATAACGAGGAGCAAATCAATATTTTGAGCTTATCTAACAAAGTAAACTAATGAATACAGTAAATACATTGGCATCAAATACCATAAATATCTAAAATTATTTCAATATATTTAGGTGACGTAAAAAAAATAGCTGATATATACACAACTAAATTTTAGGGCATCATACTCCGTAACTCCCTGTTGTGAAAGACAACTTAAATCAGAATGCAATGTGGGTTATTTTCTATTATTGTTTATATGGATGAATGCACATGAGACCGTTATAACTATCATCCTGAAATTATCGTAACAAATTCAGTCTCATTAAATAAAACATCCTTTCTCCCAGACAAGTGCACTCTTTTCAAGTGCTATGTACCTCTGTTGTAATACTTGCCTGGCCTTTCGATCGTCCCTGTTGTCTCGAACAGGCCGGTCGTCCCTGGCATCCTCTCTCCTCTCACGCCTCTCCTCACGTCCTCTCTCTCGCTCCTCCCATTCACGCTGTCTCTCTCGTTCCCGCTGCTCCCGCTCTCTTTCCCTCTCCCTCCTCTCCCTCTCTCGCTCCTCACGCTCCCTCTCCCGCTCCCTCTCGCGCTCCTCCCGTTCCCTTTCCCTCTCCCGCTCTCTCTCCCTTTCTCTCTCCCGTTCCCTCTCCCTCTCTCGGGCTCGCTCCCTTTCCGCTTCTTTCTCACGCTCCCTTTCTCTGTCTCTCTCCTTCTCCTTATCCCTTTCTCGTTCTCTGTCTCTCTCCCGGTCTCTTTCTCGCTCCCGATCACGGGCCCTGTCATCCCGTCTTTCATCTGTTCTGTCTCTCCGATCATCTCTCCTCTCATCCCTCTCCGACTCCTCTAATCGTCCCTGGTGTCTGCTCGGAGAAACTGCTCTAGCATCTGGGAAAACAAGAGAGGTTCATTAAAATAAAATGCAGATGTTTGAGGCACAGATCCAGTAAATCCACAAAAAGCTCACAACTCCTACCTCTTTCCCGATTGTCTCTGCGATCCCGTTCATTGTGCCCGCCTCTCCTGTCATATGAGGAGTCCCGGCCTTGGTCTCCTCTTCTGTCCCCGTCGTAGCGATCTCTTTCTGAACCTCTCTCGGAGCTCCGGTCATTGGCGTTGCGGTCTGAGCTCCTTTCTGGGCTTCGCTCACGAACTGCACTGCTTCGTGAATCCCAGTTGTCATGGTTGCTTTCCAGCTGAGAACCCCGGGAGTTTCTATTTGAGCCTGTGAAGCGATAAAGAGTGTCATTCTGCATCGAGGCATTAAGTATTCCGTATCAGATTTGGTTGAAAGACTTATGTAAAAGCTAACACATTCATGGGATGCCATGACAACTACTTTTGAAGTACATCTACAATTTATTAATAGTATTGACTCTCCAATTATCACCAATTTTTCATAGGACCACATTGAAATTTGGGGAGGACATGTCCTTCATAACATGTGAAGGACCTCACTTGACACAGAGGACAACAATACTAATGGGTCACACACAGGCAACTAGAACAGATTTAAGAAAAACAGATTAGAAACATTATAATAAAGGCTACAGTCTCCACTATTTCTGTATGCTCACACAGGTGATTAGGCAATTCTCTGTTGAGGATGCAGAGTATGCTTAGCTTCACTTAGTGTGTTCTTAGCTTGACATCATATGCCATGGATATGCTTAAAATGCCATCATAGTTGTACTTATGACATGGTAGCAGTAGAGCTTTACAATTTTGAACAGACATGCACATGATTAAAAAAAAATATTTAGGACATAATATATATATATAATAAAATAAATATATATATAATAACACATTTAGCCAGGCGGAAACTAATGATTTCTTGCCTTTCTCAGATGTTTCATTATTGCGCCCTCTTCCTCGTCCATTCCGCTCGGTTCTGTTCTCCATCCTTCCTTCAGCTCTGCCACCCTCTTCTCGACCGTGTGTTCTCCCATAACCCCTGTCTTCCTGGGCCAGCTCCTCCTTCCGATGCACCTCAGTACGCTCTCTTTCTCGCTCCCGCTCCCTGTCCTTTTCCCGGTCCCGCTCTCTGTCCTGCTCACGGTCACGGCGCTCTAGTGACTCTCGACTGCAGCGTGTCTCTGTCCTGCTTTCCCTGGACTCTTTTACATCCCTGCCCTCCCGAGACTCTCGGGTTGTCTCCCTTCCTCGATCACAAACATCCCGCCGCTCGCGAGTTTCTCTGGTGTCTCGTTCATCACGAGAGTCCCGAGAAGACACCTGTTCAGAGTCATAGTGGCGATCGTCTCGGTCCTTGTCTCGTTTGTTGCGGCTCTCTGTTGGAAAACGAGATACATTTTCACATATAGTGTTTGGCTGATTTCAATGTTAAAACAGATATGAGAGGAACAAACTAATTAAGGAACATAAATATACCGTCTCTGCGTTCATGTCTGCGCTCCTGGGCAGGTGGACTCTTATCTCGATCACCTCGGCTCCTCTCTCGTCCTCTGGAGTGATGTCGGCTGGGGCTTAACCTGTCTGATCGCCTGTGGGGGGAGGCATCATGTGAGGCAATGGGGGATCTAGAACGTCTGGAACTGAGAGGTGAGGAGCCCGACGCTGGGGCTGTGTTACTGCGGTGGTAGGACGGAGAGGATGAGCGACGGTGACGGTGAGGGGAAGGCGAGTGCCGCTGGGCAGAGGAACCCGAGTGGGAGGATGGGGAGTGGTGACGAGGAGGGGTAGGTGTACGTTGGTGGTGTGGTGGTGAGGGAGACCTGCAAGGGGAAGGGCGGAATTAGAACATCAGATCCAAATATAAATAAGAAATTTAGAAATACCAACTTGTGTGTGCTTGTGGTTACTGACTCCAATTTAAGGCTCATGTCTCAGATGTCAAAGTTATAGTGAGTAGCACTTTGAACAGCACTAATCTATATGAAAAGAGCTGCACAATTATAACAGAATGACTGAGAAAAAAAGATATATGTTTGCCAATTTTCTCTGTCAATGCTTTACCTACTAATGCCGTATTACCTGCGAGGAGGAGAAGCCAGTACTGAGGTCTTATGGGATGTTGCTTTAGGAGAGGTGGATTTCTTCCTGGGTGTGGGCGACATGCCCCTAGATGGAGATGACACACTCCCAGAACGCTCCTCTGGTGTTACAGCCCGTTTGGCCTTATGGGAACTGTCTGACCTGTCCCTGTGAATATATGTATATTATGTTTGTGCATAAAAATGTCAATAGTATCACAACTGTCACGTTAATAATGACCAAAACACAAGTCACATACCTGCGTTTTTCCTTCTTCTCCTTATGTTTTTCTGTATCTCGTCCACGATCCTTTCCTTCCTTCTGTTTTTCTTCAGACTTCTCCTTGTTTTTGTGCTTGCCTTTGTGTTTCTTCCCCATCACAGGAAGGTCCAGAGGAACAGGGGGAGGAGGGCTTGGAGTACGGGGCCCTTTTTTCTTGCTGTGGCTGCCTTTGGAAGACCTAGTTGGAGCAGAACATGGTTAGAGGTTATTCAGTGCAAAATGAATGGGGCTGTATAAATTCCGCAGTCACCTAGCACCCCACGCTCCTAACCTGGCAGTCTCTGAGAGAGGTGACGAGACAGATGCCTTTTTCTCTTTCTTTCCAGAACCTACTCCTTTAGCTCCGCTTTTGTGTTTTGGGGAACCACTGGACTTCCTGGATGAAGGTGAATCTTTAGAGCCTAGGGGCTCAGGGGAGGCCTAAACAGCAAGAAGACAGACCTCAATAATTAATATATATGTAAATAAGTACATATCGAAATATTTACTGCTGTAGGAGATTACAGGTCCAGGTCTACAGATTGACACTTACTTTTGACAAAACAGTAGCTCTCGTTTTAGTTGGCATCTCATCTTTCTTAATGACAATCTCTTCTCTTTTTTCCAAGTTTTCCTGCTCCAGCTTCATCAGTTCACGCTGAATCTTTTGCCGCTTCATCTCTAAGGATAACTCGTAGTCGTAGTCACCAATATCTGAATCTGAAATTAACAAAAAAACAGTAAACCTTACAATGTTCCTGGCTGGATAGCTCGGTTGGTAAGGCACCAGGCTGGTGTGTAAGGGGACCCGGGTTGGATTCCCGGGAGGGAGTGTCCAGTGGGTTGTGTCAGGAAGGGCATCCGACGTAAAAACTCCTGCCAAATCAAATATGCGAATTGGATTCGCTGCAGCGACCCCAGAAGGGAAAAAGTTGAAAGAAATCAATAAACCTTACAATGTTCATTTAGAGTTATAAGTACTACGCAGTTTATCTTCTATGCACGATGAGAGAAGTCCTTACAAAAATATGACATAGTATATTCAAATTAAGTCAAAATATCATGTTTAACTTAATACTAACACTCACGTGTTAGTATTAAGTTAAGTATACTAAACTATGAGAGTATTGTACCTTCACGGTTGGTTTCCCACTCTGTGGGCTCTTCTTCACTAGCCGGAGTGCGCTCTTTTGTGATTTTTATATCCTCCTTTTCCCGGTGGCGGCCTCTGGAGGAGTCTCTCTGCTAAAAAGTGATTATAGTTACAGAGCAGACTGGGATAACATTCTTGCATTTCCAGGGAAAGAGAGCAGAGAACTCACTCTTGCTGGGGGGGGTGCTGGCTCGTCTAGATCTCGCTTCAAGTTTTCTGAGTCAACATCCTGTCTCTTATTTTTCATCCTCTCCCGCAGATCACCTGTAGGTCTCTCTGTTGACCTGCTCCAAGAAAAACAGAAGTCAAATGTCAGTAGAATGAAGCTACTAACTGTAAGCCACCTTTTTTGCTTCAATGAATGTGAATTTGAAACAGACTCCTTACAGACTAAAACTAAATCCTTTGCCCCGTGGTTGAGTTCCATGTGTGTAGCGACAAGTGTTGCCGTAGCTGCAATTACCAGTTTTCAACCAGTTTCTACAGTGACTCTGAAAGACACAAACACACAAAACGTCTCGTAATTTCACAGTCCATGTCAAAAAATAATTTCAAGATGCATTTTGCAGTAGAGGCATTACATACTTCAGCTGCATTACTCCCAGTGCTGGGGCCAAGTCTTTCGAACACACTGGGCCTGCGGGAGGGGGCGGCGGGGTTACTGGAGCTGCTGGTCGTGGTGCTGCTGCTACTGTCAGATATGGTTTTTGAATTCTCCACTGTTACTTTCCGCCTGATCTTGGACATTCTGCAGGACTAAACACACAATAAACAGCCAAGTTGGTATACATCCCAACAACCATAGAACACACATGGTAAAAAAAACAGGAAGATAATAGAACTGCAATAAGATAATAGAGAGATAAGATAATAGTACGCATAATTTACACAACAAAATTATGCCGAAATGTACCTTAAGATACGGCCGAGCTGCTCATTCATTAAATGTGCACGTCCACAGTTTTAATATGAAAGGTAACTGAGTCTAATAAAATCGCAACTTTTGTACAAGTGACTTTTTTGGACCAGAATGAAATTACTAGTTTCTCTCATCCAAAAACATCAACGTATGCAAACAGCTGAGAAACTGATACCGCTACGTACTAAGTGCTTAGCTTACTGGGTTACGATAAGCTTTAGCTGTTAGTCAACTGGTGCTTTTGCCGTGACATAAAGCTTTGTTTACTTCATATGCATTTACACAACCTTTGTCGCCGAGATTTATTTTATACGGTTTAGTTAAAAACACATGCGAATGGATGCTAATGCTAAAGTTAAAGAGCTAAAGACTTCAGAGCGCGGGGCCTTCAAGTCATCTTCTGTGACGTGAACGGACGACAAAAAAACCAAAATAAACAGCAGGCTCACCCAATATAATGATTCGGTGTCGCATTCACTTTTGTCCAGTTAGTGGATTCAATAAGTGTAGAAAAAACAAGCCTTATTCATTTATATCAAAGGCAAAAGCTGCCCCGGGTGCCATCATGTTGGCGGAGGCTGTATTTCTTCTTCGTTGTTTTTATTTAAACGCACACTCTTGTCAAACTATATTCACGCACCCGCGCCCCCTATAGTCTGAAACAACTACTGCAACGGCTTTGTTGAAGGAGTGAGTGAGTGAGTGGTGAAGTCATATTACAATTACTGTGGAATATGTGCAGATTACTCATTTATACATGTCAGGTTAGATATCTGAATTCAAACCAGTTTTAAAACATTCAAAAATAAATAGACATCAGGGTTCAGGTCAATGATCAACTACAGAACTGCGACTAACAGAACAGTGGAGCCTTGCCAGGGATCACTTGTCTCGGAGCACTCAGGACTTGTGTGTATGTCACCTGCAGTGGTGATTCCTCTCGGGGGCATGGGGCCTTTAGGGGTTATGTCACTGTTGTGCTGGTTGCACCTGGCATAGAACCTGTTGAGGATTTCCAGTGTGATGGTGTCTGGACCCATGGCACCCGACTCTGCGGCACCTAGAGTACTGAAAGCTTGTGCAGAGAAGTTGGGGCAGGTGTACACAGACATTTTCAACATCTCTCTCTCACAACAAACTATCCCTCACATCTATAAGTCCTCTGTGATAGCGGTGGTCTCCAAGAAAACGAACATAACTTCAATGAATGATCTCAGCCCCGTCGCACTCACACGCACCTGGAAAGACTGGGTCGCATTCACATCAAATCCATGGTTCATTTCATTGATATGAAATACTAAACAGATTTAAATGTAATTTAGTACTATGTGTAACAATAGTCTGACAGTGCTTGTTTGTTGCGGAAATAAGTTTCATTGTTCAATTTAAAAGGTGGTTCTGACTTATTTATTTAGGATTGTGTAGAATCAGGTTTATTTAGGGCATAGACTCCATCTACTATAATTTTCTTTATCAGAAAATAAATGCAAATTCCACATCCTTTATCATGCTTTTCAGTAGAATGATGTCAACATGTTGATTCTATATCCCAACCCTAACAAATCTGATTCACAGATATGACAAAAAAAACATAAAATCTGTGCAAATCTGAAAAATTAGCTTTGCCCCAAATGTATTTGTATTGTTGCAATTTCAAGCAAGCCCAACATTGATGAAAACACAACATTTTAACTATGCCAAAGCATAATCCTAGAATTAAGCCCCCACTGCCCAAAATCAACCAAGTCCCAATATATCACATCACTTGTATTATTGTTTGACACATCCCTCTGTAATTGAGGTAGTTTGGTTTGGTCATATAATGTATGCCTATAAAATAAGGGAATAGGAAATAATACTTAAAAATGCACAGCAATCAATCAATTTTATAAAGGATAATGTTCCACTGTCTGCTAGTCAAGATAAAAACAATTGTGAAGGAAAGATTCGCTCAATTTTAAATATATGCATTGCCACAGAGGCCAATCTTAATTTATTTACATTGTCATCACCAGTCAGTCCACTGTGTCAAGGTATTATATTGATTATATAAATATGCAAGAATTATAACAACAATAGTTTACCAATCACAGTCCTGTTGTGTGTGTGTCATTTCTCCATAAATGGATTGGTTACCGCAAAGTGTTTTGTTCTGGATTGACTTTAAACCGGAGTTAACATGGTTCATAGAAGCTGAGTCGGCCACAGTTTATTATGACACACTGAACAACCAGAATACTCCTTTCACCTCCACACACCTGCTAAACAAGTCTGTTCATGTTCTCTAAAGAACAGAATGGTTGAATCAGTTGGTTCAGCCAATCACGGGAAACTTAATCAACACTGCCATCTAGTGTTCATCACCGTCATCAATCATTAAAAGTTACGTACGCATTTGATATTTTAAACCTGTAGTCAAGCATCACTACATCTTTCAACAGTTTTCCTCATCTTGAATTGTATTTGTTAGTACATGTTCATATTATGGGTGTGGTGTCTGTTTAAGCTGTTGTCTAGTATGGTTTCTTTTGCTCCTCCCCTAAAGATACTATTTCGGTTTTCATTTTGCCCATTCTGAATTGCAGCATCGTGACGCAGCTTCAAAAAGGTAACAATTGTCGTCCATGACACTTTTTCAACTTTCTGAAGGAACAGCCTCGAACCACCCGCTTTAAGACAAAGGGTAATTGAAGAAAAAGCTAAAACCGGGGTTGAGCGTCAAAACGCAACAGTACTATTTAACGAATATTGCGCCGTGTGTGTGTGCGCGCGCGCGCGCGCGTGTGTGTGTGTGTGTGTGTGTGTGTGTGTGTGTGTGTGTGTGTGTGTGTG
>JAPTHA010000013.1:3153051-3167440 GCA_029814585.1 Gymnapogon annona
ATATATATACGTATAAATGCAGTGTGTCCATCCACTTTCATTGATTCAACTCAATGTTGTAGAAGATGATGGTGTTTCCATGGTAACTATGGAGCCTCTGAATGTCCAAGTGCGTCATATCTGATTACCACGAAATGATGAATAACTATATAGCAGTTATTGACATGTATTGATAGGATTAAATAGGTGGTTTGGATTTTACGGGTCAACGTGGACGCTGAGGTCAGAGAGTAGGATGTGGAGGTGGAAGTGTAGGACGTGTTCTCACCATCTGCCCCCCCGTGTGGCGCTGCTGCTGGTGGTCAAACATGGCCGAGTCCAGCGACATCCCCCTCCTGGCCCAGTACTTGCTGGAGAACATCATCATGGCCGGTTGCATCCTGGGCACTGGCTCCGAGGCGTCCTTCATGACATGGGACGACGCCATGGGGAACCAGTGAGTGTATGAGTACCAGGGCTCCAGCCTGCTCTGCTCTGATTGGCCGATGTCCACACACTGCTTGGGGCTGAACGCTTTCAGAGAATCAGCTGCACCACTGACGCCTCCGGTTAAATACTGACACTGGGAGGAGGAGGAGGAGGAGGAGGAGGAGCAGGAGGAAGAGGAGGAGGAGGAGGAGGAGGAGAGTCCAGGTACTGTTGAATAAATCATTTTAACCCTTAAAGAGCCGAACACCTACTGATGTCAGTGTTTAATACCTGTCGATCCATTAACTCTATCGTTACATGTTTTTGATTTAATTGGTGCAAAATGCAGTTTGTCGTCTTATCATGGATATCAGATATGATGTTCAGAGGCTCCGAGGTTACCATGGAAACACTGTCATCTTCTATAACATGTCAATCATGTGGCCTAGGGGCCAAAGGTCCCAATCCGGCCTGTGGGATGAATTTGTGAAATGCAAAAATTACACCTGGGATATTTGCAAAACTTATAGTTCAGGTTCCATGTACAGACTGCGAAAGATATAACATAATAATCTTTCTCTGTGGATATATGAATATTTTCATGAAATTTTCCTATATCTACACTAAACACAAAAACACATAAATAACCTGAACCAATATAAACAACCTGAAATGTCTGTAGAGAAATAAGTGTCATTTTAACAATATTCTTCCTGTTACTAAATGTTTTGTGTATTTGTAGATCCACTGTGATCTGTAACTTGTAATGTACATGTATACATTCTAAAATGAAATATAACATTGTGGTAATTACACTTATTTTGATGTCTGTGCATAAGTTATGAACTGAGGTATGATACTGATAAAATTACATTTAGTTTTTTTTTAAGAGTTTTGAGGTTGTTTTAAAGGACAGTTTTCTAGACTTAAACATTTCCATCATATGAGGACAGTTTGGAATTGACATTATTGGTATGTAATTCTGTTATTATTGTAATGGCCCGCCCACTTCACACCAAATTTGGCTGAATTTGACCAACTAAATAGAGTTTGACAGCCCTGATCTATAACATTGATTCAACAGTAAAACCCAAACACACATGAGTCCCATAGAGACATATGTTGACCTCTGACCTCCTAAGTCCTACAATCCCTGCTCGGGTATATAGAGCTGAACCAACGTGGTGTACTGGTACATTTTCCATGTACTTTATAAATGGTTCATATCTTGTAGTACATCCTACTTCTTTTTTTCATCCAGTAGGTTATTTTCTCCAGGTTCACACAACTGTTGACTTCTTCAATCACATCTTGATTGGAAGGGGGGCGGAGTCTAATTTACATTTTCTATCAAAACATTTCTTAGTGGTTGAATTTCTGTCAGTTTCTTCACATACTTTGACAGTTTGAGTTTAGTTAGATTACATTTGTTTTGTTTAGATTTGTTTTTTTTGTGTGTTTTGTCTGTCGTCTCTGATCCTGTCATTGTGTGTTGTGAATGTAGTGTCTGAATGGAACTGTCATGTTGTCGAAAAAATTGAAAAATTGAAAAAATAATATGCATTCTAAAAATCTTTTTTTTGGGAAATATTAATTATTGAAGTTTTATGTGCAATTATTTATGAAAACATAAACATGATCAAAAATACTTTAGAATTAATTTAAGTTTTAGTATTAGTATTTAGTAATTAATCCTCTAGTTGTTTTTCTCTGTATCTGTGTTTATTTATTTTTTTTGTTCCCATCCTGTTCCCCTGGCGTTGCTATGATTTGTACAAATACTCAGCGTTTGTGTTGCAGGGGAACAGCGGATGCGTCATTCATCTGAGTGTGAGCAGGTGGAGTCCGGTGAGTGACAGGTCAGGCCTGGGTCCAAACAAAGCAGCCTCCGCTCCAATAAAACCCACTCAGATGTGGGTCTGATAACGGCGGTCTGCGGGCTGCGCACTATCAGCCCTTCGCTGAGGCAATTTCCTCCTGCACAGGAAATGAAAGAGCAGTGAGATGGCGGCGGAGGCCCGGATGGCTTTGTTCTAATGGTGGTGTGTCTTTATGAGCAGATTGCAGGTGATACCTCGGTCCCCGTCTCCTCAAGGCTTTTACGTAAGACGCCTTTGCCAAATGTCCCATCAAAGGGGGAGGGGTGGAGGTGGCGGTGGTGGGGGTGGGGGAGCTGGCTGCTGCTGCGGCGGTGGCTCGTGGTTGTAGGTGTTGATGGTCAGTGGCTGCTGTTGATGTGGCGAATGCGGCATGGACGGGGGCTGAGGTTGCTGGGGTGACTGGGGTGGTGGTGGTTGTGGAATCTGCAGAGGGGGAGGCTGCGGCTGGGGAGGCAGGTGGTGGAGCTGTGGTGGGGTTGAGGTCTGGGATGGAGGGTGCTGGGGCTGTGGTGCGTGCTGGGGCTGTGGTAGGTGCTGATGCGGCGGTGGGTGCTGGGGCGGTGGTAGGTGCTGAGGTGGCGGTGGGTGCTGGGGCTGTGGTTGTGGTGGGTGCTGGGGCGGTGGTAGGTGCTGAGGTGGCGGTGGGTGCTGGGGCTGTGGTTGTGGTGGGTGCTGGGGCTGTGGTTGTGGTAGGTGCTGAGGCGGCGGTGCGTGCTGGGGCGGCGGTGCGTGCTGGGGCGATGGTGGGTGCTGTTGGTGGGTCTGTGGCTGAGGAATGGGCTGAGGTTGTGGGTGAGGAGGGGGTGTCAGGGCTGGGTGGTCGACTGAATGCTGGCTGTGATGTCGGTGGCCATGGGAACCGTGTGGAAGGGTGGCTCCTCTGGAAGCCTCCATTTTCATCTGCGGGAGACACTGTGTGTTAAACTCAGCGAAAAGTACTCTTTGAGCAGCTTTCAATCAATGTCTAATCAAGTGGTACCTTGGTGCTTTCTTCTATCTGTGTCCCCCTCTTCCAGGCCTCAGAGAAAATGGAGCTCACCACGCTCTGGGACCGGCCATGAGAGGAGCCTGTGTCCACACCACTGTCTGAATGGCCTGAGTGATTGGACTGGGATTCTGAAAGCACATACAACAACTCAACCATTCTGACAGAGTTGTATACACTTCCTTCAACAGTGACCCAGGGCTTTATGTAACTCAACAGGCATGTATTTGTCAATGCTGGGTCTTGGCCAGGTCGTCACTGAAAATGAGAACCAGTTTTTAAGGGACCTACCTGGAAAAATAAATGTTAAATAAATCAAGTATTTGAAGCAGAGATGCATCTCTAATTCCTTTTGTTTGGTAAGCAGTGCTAATGATAGTATTTTACAATGAAACCTTGATAAACTTGTCTGATTAAAGTCAACCTTCTGTTGTTAATTTTTTTTTTTTTAACAATCTTTATTTATATTTTTTCATAGAAATACACAAAAAATATGTACTGTGACATCTACTTTTACTTTTACAGGTGAGGGTGATGATGTATAGAGATTTTTCTTCTTTTCTCAAAAAAAGTGACAATTATCCTTATGAAATTTCTCTACATTGACAGCGGATGTTAAAATGGAAAAAAAAGAGAAAAAAAGGGAAACTTAATGTAAAATAATTATAATATATATATATATAATAATACGTCCTTCATTTGTTTGAGTCACCAACACTTGTGTTTTTAACCAACGCCCTGCTTTTAAACCACATGGCTTGGATTGGGTTTAAATCAGTGGAAGTATGGTCACTGGATACTAACATCTACTGAGTAACAGTATGCATTTACAAATACAGACATGATCTTGTTTGAAATATAGTAAACAAATATTTAATTCTACCAGATTATAACCACTGATAAGACACCCCCCCAGAAAAAAAAAAATCACCTCAAGTTGCCTCTCATAATTCCACGCTTATTAGTATCAGCTTTGTTCCACTATCGCCATAGATATCGCATTTGGATTTAAGTGTATAGTATCAATAAATCTTCTTTAGTCCCATCCAGAGATAAACATACATTTGATTTGATCCTGGTTAAAAAGTCTATATCATTTTTTCTTATTTTGAGTGATATCTCAATGGTGATACCCACACTGGATGTTAACACAAATTGTGATTGTGCACACTAACCAGGGATGCTGGCAGAGCTGGAGCCTGATCGGATACTGGAGGTAGAGAGAGATGACCAATCGTAGGCTGCCTCTGTCCTCTTCATGGCTTCCTGGTAGTTTAAATAGAGCTGCTTCCCATACTACACAAACACACGCAACAGCATGGAGTTAATATGAATAGTTTTAAACTTCTACAAACACCACTTCAGCGGAAACACATCAGATGTAGACTCACTTTGGCAATACGAATTCCATTCACCCATTGGTGCAGGGTCCTGACATCATCACAGCAAAGGTACTTAATGTACTGTGACTTCTTCTGGATTTGTGGATGCTGTAAACAAAACAAAAAAAAAGATCATCCACCATAAAATCTGCCTTTTTTGAAAAGAAATCATAAATGCAACCAACATGACACACTGTACATGAAGTAAAACCATTATTATTTGTACATGTTGTATGATTCTATATATAATTGCACTTCTGAATACTGAATTTGAATCGGTTAAACTGAAATAATCAGAGGTTTTGAAATAATTCTGTAGACACATGATTTGTCCTGCCAGTATGAGGCGACATTGGGAGCTGTACCTTCAAGGCCAGGCAGTAGTCAGTCGGAGCCTTGTATTTGCTGCGGTAGTCTTGGCCGTAGTAGACGTTAACATGATCCAACTGCAGGAAACACACGAGATCCCTCGACGCCTGCAGAGAAGGAGACAGAGGAAAGAGCACTGATGCATGGTTGACTTAGAGAAGGACCAACGCTGCTTGATAATCTGGCCTCTGCATACTGCGTGACTGCAGACCAGGAAAGACGTTTCTACAGGGTCCTGTGTGGATTCAGGCACGTCAGTGGTTATGACTTATTGAAAGATATGACATTCCTTAAGAGAGAGAACATGGCAGCTCTGAATAACCCAATGTATAGAAACCACAAGGAAACAGGCCAAGTCAATGGTCAGTGCTACAAGGTGTTCTGTATTTGGAGACAATAACTATGAATCAACTATGACTCAGAAATTTGAGACAGTTGTATTTTTTATTTTATGTCACTTTACACTTCTACTCTCGTTACTCTTTTTTCTTCAAATATTATTTTATTTTAGTTTTTTCAGTATTACAGTTGCTTCCATACAGTGAGCGTTGACATCCCCAAGCACAGCAGCAGGGTTTGAGACAGACAAGAAACACACAAAATAAAAAAAAACAAAAAAAACGAGAGGTACGCTGACAGAGACAAAAAAAAAAAACTTCTACTACTCTAGTTACTCATAGCCAGTTCTGTCTTCATACGTCATTAAAGCTGTTCCAGTGTCTTCACAAAATAGTGACTGAGATAAGTTTCTGTTGTGGAACATAGGAAGTGAATGGTGGTATTCAAATAACTAAATATCTCTAAAACAACTGTCTTTACCATACAAACAGAAAAATAAAGGTGCAGCGTGTAACAGAAATATTCCACCTTACACCAGAATATAGTGTTCATACAACTGCAATAACAGTGAGTACAAATGTTCATCCCTTTCTCTCCAGTTAAAACCAGATATATTTCTAAACTGTGACAAAACAAACACTCCTTTATGTGATGTTGGACTAATAAGAAAATGCATTGTCTAATGCAGATTTGCTACAAACATATGAAGATCTGCATACGGTGCATTGTTGGAGATTCAAGTACACAACAATATTGAAATCAGTGTTAAACTGAATCCATAAGCACCACATTGGTTCAGCTCCATTTGCCAGGGCGGGGCTTTTATGACTTAGGACATGTGAAGTCAACATATGTCTCTCTCTGACTCATTTATGTGTTGTTTGTACTATTTTTAGTTTCTTTGTTTATCGACTTGTGCATATTACAAGAACATTTCTTTGATGCACTGAGGAAAAGGAGCTGAATGCTGTTTGAAGTGTCGGCATTTCTACAAGGCAAGCAAATAATAAATCCATTGGGTGTTGAGCATGGAAGCTTTTGAAGCTTTTTTTTCCCAATGTTGTGTCACGATGGCTGTACAAAAAGTGCTGTTGTCTGTGAAAAATCCGGATCATGACAGTGCTTAGTGTAGAGAACATGTGCAGGGCAAACATCCACCCAGGTCAAAAACAGCTCGTGCTATTTCGGTTTAAGTCACAGTGATCAGGGCCTAAACAGGAAATACCAAGGAGAAGACTGGTTCTCATCATCCACTTCAGTGACTGTGCAGACGCAGCACCTCCACAGACCCCACTAACCTTGGCTTTTCCCTTTGGGACGTAATATATCCCTGAGGCCCTGAGGAGGAAGTAACGCTTCTTCCATGACTTCTTCCCATCCTCTTTCAGCCAGAGGATACCCTCGATCTCTGGCACAGACACTGACCCGCCACAGAAACATTCCTGAACAGAAAACAGTTTAAGTTAGTGAGTGAATGAGTGCATTAACATCCTCAGTACTAGTTAGTGCTTAACCTTACCTCTAATAAAGCCTCCTTATTCCTGTCTGCCATTTCAGACGTCTCCTTCCGCCCCAACAAATAGTTCTGAAAACCATGGAGCGTATGAGTAAAGTGGACAGAGACAGAGGATGGGGGTTGAGTTGGAACGTCTCACCTCATCTTATGTTCAATAAATTATTCACCTTTACTCTCTTTAAAGCCTTGACCTACTTCCAGCTCTCCTACATAAACACACTCCCTTGTTTGCTCTGGTTCTCTGCACCATGCAGACACTTGACATGCATAAACAATACGCGTGTGTGTATAGCGTACACTCACGGCGTTTTACACACCGCGTGTAGAGCAGCCGAGCAAGTTATCGAGAAGGTGATTGATACCTGCTCGCTCTCCTATATAAATGTGTGGTGAAGTCACCTGGGGGTTCTTGAAAAGAGCATATTTCTCGATGCGCTCAATGAACATGAGCTTGTTGTGACTGTCCCGAGTCCAGTTTAATAGATTCTCCACCAGGTTTTCATGATCTTCAAATATCCGCTCTGAGAAAAAATGGGGAGGAGAAAAGGGAGTAATGAAAATGAAGATGCAAGACGTGCATTATTTTTGCTGAGCTGCAAATGTACACTGAATTTGCTCCCTTCAGGGGTTTCCCTTTTCTTTTTTAGGAGGGGTAGAACCTTTAACTATGCACCATCTAGTCGTTCTTAGGTCACAGATGATTATAATGTATGTTTGCCCACTGTTTACTTTGGCCCGGTGTGATATTTCATGTTCAACACACACAACATCTGTCTGGAGTAACTACAGTATAAACAATGTTTATGTGACTCAGGTGTGGTGTAAATGCTGATGCTCCTCCCTTACCCATCTGCAGCTCAGTAATGGTTTCCACAAGGGACCAGTCGGGACTGTAACCACAGTGTGACTTATCCAGCAGGCTGTCCAGCACCTGCCTGACCGTCTGCCTCTCGTCCACCATCATGGTCTTTGAACTCTCATCTGACATGTGGACCCTGATCACCAGCTGAAGACAAACAACAATCGAGGAACGTCAAAGGCAAAAGAATTAGACAAACACAAGCTTGACGTACGTTATGCAATAACACTCTAAATGTCTAGACAGTTGTTTGGCGACATTTAACATGTCATGTATTCTTGTTTTAATTTTTCTGTTGAATGTTTCATCTGCCAAACAAACTGCTCCTTTTCAATGCTCACTGCTGTTCATTTGTTCATTGATAATTAAGATTAGATATACCTTTATTAGTCCCACTCGGGGAAATTTCAGGAAACTAAGTAACTAACTCTAACCAACTAAGAATTAACACCTTAAAGTGTGAAGATCATTGAGTAGAAGATTCTGACACAACCTACAACATGCATAGACAATAAATTAAAAAAACTTGCTGTCAAGAACTCCAGCAACACTTGTGGTAAAATTTAAAAATGCATTTCAGCTTGTGGCCTTTATCAGGGCTATATGCTTATGTTTGTAGGAATTTTCAGTAGTTTAATTTTACTGTTGAATAATTTGTATTAGTACTTGTTAAAAGATTAAATAAAACTTTTTTGTCTCCAGTGTAAATTATATTCGTTATAGAGAGAAATACTAAAGGAAAAGTTGACAAGGTGTCTCGCATCTTGTTCTGCTGTTGTCAAGAAGCTCTTAAATTACTAAAGCTTAAGATTGATGATGAGTTCTTTCGGCTTTTCCCTTCTGGGGTCGTCACAGCGAATCCAATTCGCATATTTGATTTGGCAGGAGTTTTTAAATCAACATGCCCTTCCTGACACAACTCTTGTATTTATCCGGGTCCAGATTAAAAAATAATAAAAAAAAAAATTCAAATGAATTTAACGTAACATTAAGATTAAGCCCCTAAATTACCTATTAACAAATACCATCTCTAATCACTGCTCTGGAAGTACAACTGATAGAATCCTCCACCCACCACCCCTGCAAAAAAAAAAAGAAAAAAAAAAGCACTTTATGCTCCCCCAAACTTTTTGACCCATTTATGAGGCTACTTCAGGCATCCTCCGACATATAGAGTCACTTACTGCTAATACCTAATAATCACACTAAAGTTTACACACTCCACAACAAGCAGGGCTGAATGCGATAAACCCACACGCACCAAATCCAGCTTAAACTTGGTGTGAAATCGTGTAAAGCTCTCAATTTTTGTGACCTCGTTTGTCCCCGCCCACCTGGACCCGACAGCCAATCAGAATGCGCATTGCACTTGATTGAAAGGAGACCTGCGTGAATGTGGATGCAGGAGGAGGTGCTGTGATTCCCTTAGAGATGGGGGGAGTCTGACCTACATTTCTCACAGTGGACCCCCTGAATATCCCCCAGTAGTCTGGAAGATAAACATTAAAAACCAAGAATCCTAAAATAACACTAATTCTCTTTCTAAAGAAACTGCTTCAGTGTCATGATTAAAATACGCTGGGGGACACTGTTGACTGTGGGGGACACTGACAGTCACAATACGAATAATTCTGCATCTGGGGGGCATTGTAATGCATCAGTGAAGGTTTTCTTTCAAATGCGCAGGCTGTACCATCACGCTTTATCTTGTCGTTTTGTATTCACTTGCTGAATTTAGTCCCTATATGTCCAAACACTAGTCGCTGTGATCCTTTCACTGTATGTAAAAGGATACCATTCTGACAAATGGCACTGGGCTCATTCAGACACAGACACTTGTGTAACTGGCCCGTCTATGGAGTCCTCAGTCGACTTCCCAATGGAGAACACGCCATGGTGTCAATGGCGCATGGCACCGAAAAGCAGTGGTTGTCCAGTAGGATTTTGCGTAACTCAGTATTGTCTTCATGTCAATTCCGTCTTTTTTTTTTGCCATCCTGCTCCCTCCCAGGCAGCTACTCACATATAATCAAACACCGCAATGACCTATTTTCTCTGCGCTTCACTGCCTCGCCATGAATGAAGTTCACAAAGAAACGCAGTGTGCAACGATGATGACAACACAGCGATTACAACACAGGTCACAAAAGCATTTTTTCCCAAAGACAAACCGAAATGGAGTCAGTAAGTATGAACACAAAGGTGGATGTACCTTTTTGACCTGCGCCTCTTTGATTTTTTCCAAGGCGACTCTGATCTTTTCTGCCTTCAGTTTGGCCGCCTGCTCCTCCTAGATGGACAAATAGAAATGCTGTCAGTGTCCTTATCGAGCATCTGATCACAAATGGCAACTGCAAACAAGAATGCGATGAAAAAAAACACAAAAAAAGGGTTTTGATTTCATAGTCTTGCCTCATCGTCTCTAACCTTGTCTTTCTTTAATCGTCTGACAGGAATAAGACATCATATATACTACTTCATTAAATAGTTAGCAGCCTCCCAGTGCATTTGAATCCGCGAGCCTCAGGCGTGGTGTTTCATGGTGTCATGTGAAACCTGTTTCCCCTCTTCGGGTGCTTACCTGGCCCCTCCAGCAAGACGCCATCACCTCCATTCCCAGGTTACTTTGACTCCACGTGTGTTAAGTGGGTGTGTTTCATTACTCGTGTGCAATTTTCAAAACGCAGACAAATAAAAACCCCACAATGCAAAATCGCTGCTAACGTGACAGCGATCCTTAAATATGGCGCTCCATTTGCTGCCTATGTTTCAATATTGGATTCATATGGAGGCGCAGTGGTTCCCTTTGATCTCGCTACACAGCAGAAGGAAAACAATGGCAGAAGATCCCCAAAGGGTGAGGGGCTGCGGATGAAAGTGAGATTGGTAAAAAAAAAAGCCTCTCAACTCAAAGAATCAAGGAAAATATCATACTCAGAATTCAGAAAGAATGCTCATATATGTTCCGACACATCCATAAATGGTAAAAACAATATTCCTCCTCAGCTGTTTTTTCATTACCAACTTAAAAACCTCTATCCTTTGGCTGCAAAAAGTTATTCCACGATCGTCTTCTGATCTTCATGAGGTTAAACAAAAATAAAAATAGCCTTGCCTCAACATCCTCGATCCTTCAAAATAAGCCAAGAGTCAGGCTGAGCTGTGCAGGTTCACTGACATGCACACATGTGTGCCTAAGATGAGGATAACTTGTCTAAAAGCCCAAGTGAAACAGTAGGAGTGCTCATGCCCCTCCCCCTTCCACCCTCCTCCCACCAGCTCTTCCTGCTTCCCTTTCCATCACTATCCTCCTCCACTCTGGTTTTTATACCAGATGCAGGGGTCTGAGAGCGTGCCCAATCAATAGAAGATAATCCCCCAAAAAAATAGTGGAAAAATGGGTGAGCCAATCAGTAAGCCCCATTTGCAAGACCTGACTCTCTATAGCAAATCAGGACAAGGGTGTGGGTGGTGGGGTGACCGTGACCAAAAGTGGTCCCGGAGCTAAACTACAGTGACAAAGACAGAGTGGAATCCGGGTGAATGGGAAGCTGGGGTGCTGAATATTTGAAGTCATGAGTGCACGTTCCTTAAAGGAGACAGGGGCGAAGGGTGTAAAGAGCTGCCCCTCCCCTCTCAAGCCTCTTAGGTTGAACAACCCCCACCCCCTTGACCTAGTACTTTTTCCACATGACCAGGTCTGGGAAGCATATACGTTAATGCGATCGTCTGACACTTTTGTTTGGCCAACACACGGTGGCTTTTAGACGTGGAGTGCGAGTGAGAAAACGGTGAGAGACGAGGTCACGGGGGTCGATCTGAGTCACGCTGACGGTTTAGATCCATAACTGTCACAGTAAGCCTTCGGTAGCTCCATTATTCCTCTTCTATATGTCACCTACATCCGCTTTTTTTTTTTTATCTGACATCAGCCTGATTCGTATTCCAGAGACGTTTTGTCCTCTTCCACTTCCACAACCAGGCGCACCAAAGCCAATTTTAAAAGGCACCTCTGCCTGCACAGAAAAAACCCTTAAAAACCCTGACATCCTCTGTCTTTGATGTCTCTCCACTCTCTCTCATTCTGTGTCTACAAGCCTGTTCCCAAACATCCCGCGCACATTCAATATTCTGATTTGTGGGGGAATCTTTTACAGAAAGCGTAACACAAACACATAAACTCAGTGCGCATCCCGTATGCTGCAGGCCGTCTCCACTTCCTGACATCACACAAATGTTGCACACACACACAGCCCGTGTGCCAGAAACCAATAGCCCTAAAACGCTGAATTAATTCAAGACTTTTTCTCTTTGCAATACAAAGAGACAAAAAAATGATCCACTATCCCCCTCTGCTAGATTTTGGCAGAGGGAATATGTGTGGATAGATTTAGCCAGAAATGATTACCCGGCATGCTTCACTGTTGGTGTTCACTGTAATACAATCCGGAGAGAGAAACCCCTAAATCCAAGACCAATGCAAGATATGTTGTCTTTAAAAAAATCTTTAAAAATAGTTTCTTATCTCACAGAAACTCTTCAGCATTAGTGTTGTTTCAGTGCTAAGGCTCTTGCGTTATTACATCCTGAGGTTTTAACAAACTCAGGCCTTCACCATTTACCTCCCTTCCAATCCTTTGTTTGGCTCCTGGCTGCGTGTCATGTATTGATGGTGGGATAAATCACAATCAGCAACGGCCACAAATCTGTACACATCTGGCTTAAGCTTTACACTGGAGCCAAAGGCTGAAAGCAATAAAAGTGCTTGGAAAGACAACTGCTGCCAAGAGGTTCACAGTAAGACAGCGATGGGAGAAGTTAGATTAATAGTGATCGGACGACAAACATGTCACAGACACAGATACGCTGTGTACGAGCACAGGAGGCTCATGTTTAAATTAGTCTTCAGTCAAATACGCATATTGAATAGTCAGCTGCGCAAGTTGCATGCAGGCCTTCATATAAACATCTTTTGGTGATGGAAGCGCCAATCAATAGCCAGTGACATGGAGAAAGAGGTAAAAAAAACAAAAACATTGCAAATAAACAGACAAAATACCACATGCAGCATGATGATGATGACGATGATAGGAAAAACAATCAATGCACAAAACCACTGGAAAAATCCACTTACATTCATTTAAGCTATTGAATTAGTGTTGTTCCTTCCATTGGAAGTCACTGGATCTTATTTAGGAAAAAAAATCTTAGATATATTACTATGTTATGCTAAATTATGTTTTTAACCATTTAAAAGGTAATTTTACTAATTGAGAAATTCCCAGCTTGTGGATCAACTGGTGAAGTATCAGACTCTAAGATTACGTCTACATAAAAACTACACGCACAGATGATACGGTAATTCTCTGATCACAAAGTTGTTGTAGATGTCTCTACAACATCAACCTGACAAGAAATGGAGTGATTTTCACATGTATTTAATACTTTTGCACCTTGGTCTCCGAAAACGCCAAAGCATCACGCATTTTGATGTTAGCGACACGCATGACAGATGCAGTTCATTCAGCTGTTCAACATAAAATAGCTTTCAACATGTTAGATTTTCCTATTTGTGATACTTCTTGTCATGGGGTCAGAGGTCACACTAAACACCAACTTTAACCTTTAGAACCCATTTAGTATTTTTAAGACTGTACACATTTCCTGTATGTTCTTGCTGTTTGTGTAGAAAAGGGAATGAAAATAAATAGGTACGCTCATTTCAGTCCTGCACAGACAAAGCCGAAGGAGGCCTCAAACTTTTGCTCAGTAGTACTATATCCACACATGTACTTTTTGGTCACGAGAGCAAAACAAAACTAAGCCTTCAAAAAGCATATCTATTCCTTTGTCCAGCAATATATGATAGAATGCAGCACCGAATAAGCATCCATCAGATGTGTAGTGAGAGAATCGCTTGTTGGCGATTACACCATTACATCTGTCTTTTTTGATTAAGAAAATAAATATGCATATTTATCTGCCAGCAGCTGTTTTCACTGTTGGACAGTGTCCCTGGGACAATGGATTTTCCCACTCCAAGACATGCAAAGCAGATAGAAGAGCAGCGTGCACACACACACACACAGAAAAAAAAAAAAACACAAAAGAGTAAAACCAAAGAGACAAGTGTATGAGGGAGTCACCTTGGTCAGGAGGTGAGAAGGCTTTCCAGCTATGCTTTTCAGAATGAGCGAGGTTTCTCGGTCCAGATAGGAGTGCTTGGGTAGAAGAGAGGAGGGAGGAGATAAAAAGAAGAGCAGAGGAAAAGACACAATGAGGAGAAGTCAGTGTGAGGTGATTCTCAGAGGCTTATTAATTGCAGGTGTTTGGATCTTTTGGCATGAAGAAGCATGGAAGCGAGAGAAGACTCGATTCAGATTTGAGTGGTTGTGGTTGTCATTAGCTGCAGCTGTGGGTGAAGAAGCAGTGATGGTGAGGAGATATAAAAAGAGAAAACACCGCTGCCAAAAGATGTGATTATTGACTATGCTGTTCATTCTGAGATTCAACGAGGCTGAAGTCTACAGCTACATCCACAAACATACTGAGTTCAGAACACTTTCACATGCACAAACGCCAACACACACACACACACACACACACACACACACACACACACACACACACACACACACACACACACACACA
>JAPTHA010000013.1:3170468-3208294 GCA_029814585.1 Gymnapogon annona
TAACATTTACACATGTACAGTACATTATAACTGACATCATATTTAATAACAGGCAGAATATTGTTAAAATTGCCCTGTTATTAGATTGTATTGAATTGAATATACCTTTATTAGTCCCACGAGGGGAAACTGTATATTGTATAGCATGTAGTGTTAGTGTTTTATTGGTCTGACCAACATGAGATTCAATTGATCTGAATGTGGAACCTGAACTAATATTATCTTTCATATTTTCAGTGTAATTTCAGCATTGCACCGCTTCATCTGAAGGGCCAGACTGGACCCTTTGGTGGGCTGGATTTGGCCCCCGGGCCACATGTTTGCCACCTGTGCCCTACTAGATCTCAGCTGGATAGCTCAGTTGGTAAGGCACCAGGCCTAGCGGATACCGGTTTCGATCCCCGGTAGGAGCATCCAGTAGGTTGTGTGAGGAAGGGCATCTGATGTAAAAACTCCTGCCAAATCAAATAATGTGGCGACCCCGAAAGGGAAAAAGCCGAAAGAAATCATCATCATATATATCGCCCTAATGGAGACACACTTAGGGTTATCTTCAATAATAATAAATTGAAAAATGGTCATATATAACAACAATAAATTCACTGGTGAACATGTGCATTTGGTACAGATGAGTCAGTCCTAATGTAATAATTTGCACATAAATTGCCTTCGGAATAAAAACAAATTACTTATGAATGTATTGTCCTTTAAGATTTTAGATATTTTTAAACATTTGGCGATTTTATACACATAATATGAATGTAATGATGACATAGTACTAACTGTATTACATAATAAACATTTATACTAATATCTATATTAAGCCTCAAATCCTTTTTCATTTGCTTCCCTTACTATCAAAGACTCTTATGTTTACTATCGATTTTTTCTCCTACATTCATTTTATTATTCTCCATCTCTTTTGCTTCACTAAACACATTATATTTTATAATTTCACAATTTATATTTTGAGACATGACTTACACCAAATTTGACACCATGGGTAGAATTAAAACCGGAATATCAAATGTATACTGTATGTTTGGAGATGTAATAAATGTGCCAATTTAGTTTATATCGTTTATTCATTCAATTCATACTGTTTTTAATATTAAATGACCTATGTTGTGATACGTGATTTTGGTCATATTGCACAGCTCTACATTGAGGCAGAATGGAAGCAGCAGCTCTGACACACACAAATGTTACTTACCCAAACACATGGGACCAAATGTATTTTTCACCTTGGAGCTCACACACATTCTCAATATATATTCATGGCTATGACAATATGATAACCTTAGAGTAGTGTCTGCATGTTCTTATCTGCAACTTTCATACCTCTGTGCTGGTCTGGTTCTGTCCTTGCGTGCTCTGGCCGTTCCCGTCTCCTCCCGGTATCACTTTATCTATGTCCAGCGAGTCCATGCTGGACGCTGAGGCACATGCTGAATTTACACTGGACCTTTGAGATGGTGCTTCCTGTTCACTCACAGCACCCACCGAACCAGTCCTCCGGTGCTGAGCCCCCCCGGACGACTCGGATGAGGGCCGCCGGAGTGTGGCGGAGGTGTAAGACGAGGAGGAGGAAGAGGAGGAAGACGAGGAGGTCTGGCGAGCTGCTTCGTCCATGCTCAGAGAGGCCTTCTCCAGCTGAGAGGTGATGTCGTCTAGAGAGATGTTGGAGGCGGCAGGGCGGGAGTTTACGCTGCCGCCTCGTACCGTGTTGGCCGGTGACGCTCTGGTGCTGCTACTGGTACTTCCTGTGAGACAATTCAAGTGTTGACACAATTGACGAAATTACACATGCGTGATATTATTATTGACATATATACTTAATGATAAGAATTTGACATCACATTGCTGTTGAAATTTCTACAGCATTTAAAGTCGCACAAAAGGCATTCCTTAAATAGTAAATAATCAAACAGTGGCCTTTCACATATTCCAATGCTACTGCAAACGACAAGGCCATTCGTAACTATTACAAATGACATGCAAATAGTACCAGTACTTAAGCTGACCGGTGTCCTTTGTCATTATATTTGTCAAAACAGCAGGAACGTACCATTCCTGTGACTATTATTATTGAATGGAACTCATCACGCTGTCATCTTTCATGCTTTAATGGCACTTCAGTGAAGAAATGGCCACAAAAGGCTTTTTTTTTTACTGCATGTAAATTCAATATTCAACCCAATGCACTTACCACGTATTGACATTAAAATTGATTTACAGTAAAAGACCAATAAACATTATTTCTTTTTAATGTGTATGTGTCTATTATTAACATTATTGTGTTTCTGCATCAACTGTGACAAAAAAAAACAGGAAAAAGACAATTACGCTACACGAAAATTGATTGTGAACTTAATTTCATGATTGCAACAGTGCTTCCATTTCCCATTAACCCCTCTGTCCCTGGTTGCAGACAGGATGCTGCCAATGACCCCCTTTCCTTCTCTATATTATGTCTCTGCATGTTTACTATGTGTGTTTGCTTTCTTAGGCTTTAATGAAAATGACAAACATTTCGGAGATATATTTCACTCCTCTATCCTCTGGCACCACCGGAAACCATTTGTACTTAAAGCGTGGCCTCTTCCTGTTTTTTTCCATAAAGCCAACTTCCTTTGTGTCTAACACACTCTCAGGTGCAATAAAAACCCACTATATGCAGAACAGCGTGGCACTCTTCACACTTACCTCCACTGCTTCCTCCTCCACCAGTGCCTGAGTGCTTGGTACTTGCGCTGCGTCCCCCGGGACCCCGCTGTTGACCCTTACTCTGGCTGCGAGATGTGGAATTTGGTTTGGAGATGGTACTAAGCTCCTGTTCAATGGAGCACAGGTCGGCCATCAGGGCATCCAGGTCTACTGTGTCCCCCTGATTTAACGCCTCTGGAAAGAGCAACATTTAAACAGACATTCATCGATTAGTGTTGTTCTGATCTGGAGTGACACATACTGGGTTTCTTGCAGCAAACAGGTTTTTTGGATTGGCCCGTGAAAAACAGAACAGCGGTGTCAAACATGCAGTCCGGGGGCCAAATACAGCCTGCCAAATGTTCCAATTTGGCCCATTGGATGAACTAAGAGATCTACTAAATTTGTAGTTCAGAATCCAGGATCCGTACAGACTGGGAAACTATTACCATAAGAACCCATAAATACTCATAACTTCACATTTTTCTCTGGAAAGGTAAATATATTCATGCAATTTTCTTGTATTTACTCTAAAACAGACTAACATTTCACAAACAAAAACCTCATTTATCTGAACAACTATAAACAACCTGAAATGTCTTAAGAGAAGCAAGTGTAATTTTAACAATATCCTGCCTGTCACTAAATGTTCTGTGTATTTGTTGGTCCACTGTGATGTGTAAGTTGTATGGAACATGTGTAAACAATAAATTGAAGTACCGTATATTATTGTTAAAATTACACTTATTTTTCCTAAGAATTCGGAAGCTGTTTTAATGGACTGTTGGTAGATATAAACATTTTCATCATAAAAGGAAAGTTTGGAGTTGACATTATAGATATCCAACCCTTATTATTTTACACTTCAGACCTAATTTGCCTGAATTTGGCCCCTGAAATAAAATGAGATCGACACCCATGAGATCAAGCATCGTTATTTGGTTTCTTTCCCTTTTATCTTTAGCCACGTTCCTCACAGTAGACTCAAACTTATCGTTATGTGAAGAAAAGAAAGACCCTTTAGGCAGATCTGATTTCTGAATGACCTTCTGTGACAGTAGTACACACCACTGCCACGAGTAGCATTAAAGCAAGCTCATTTTACTACAAGTGATGGATGACAGCGAGGAGGATGACGGTGAGACGATGTGAACAAGTCTAATAAAAATAGATAAGTAAAAACAAAGAAAGAGTGACCAAAGTAGTCTGTATATTTCGTTCATTCATTCATCTTCCAAACCCGCTTCATCCTTTGCAGGGTCGTGGGGCTCACTGGAGCCTGTCCCAGCTACTGAAGGGCAAAGGCAGTGGGGGGGGACCCTGGACAACTCGCCAGTTCATTGCAGGGCCATGCCTGTATATTTACTCTTTTAAAAAATGCTTTAACAGTTAAGATTTTGATTGTATAATCTAACACTGTCCTCTCACCACACAGTGTTATAGTAGGGAATTGTACAAAAGATTCATGAAATAAATCAGACCAGTTGTGTGCTTCTGATCCCAGTTCAGCTCCATCTACGAACAGGACAGTTTAAGCTCTCACCGTTTATGTTATACATAGAGAAGCGGTAGGAGAAGTTGGCCATATTTGTCTCCTGTCTGAGAGGAGGCTTCTGCAGCGTTTTCTGTGGCCTGCCATCATCCAGACTCTGTGCAGACACAAAAACGAAAATTGAGATCCAAATACATAAAAACACACACACACATACTAAAGCGTTACAGTTGAAGCGCAAGATCTAAGCAGCTGAATATTCCTGCAGACGCCTCTTACACACAGACACACACACACGTACAACATAAAGGGGTGGCGAGAGAGGAGTTGCTAGGATACAGCAAAAGGAGACGGGATTTGCAGTGTTAAGGTTGCTATGGATACAGTCCCTTCCACTCTGTGTCTGCTTCTCAACCTGTGTGAGTCTGTATCCGTGGAACCGACCCTCGTCCGTGTGTGTGTATACATGTGCGTCTGTTAACCTGTGTCAGCTTGTCCAGTTCTCCCAGCCAAGCTCCGAACATCTTGTCCAGATCTTGGTCCTCCTTATCACTGTCCTCTTCTGCTCCATGGTCCAGCTCATCGTCTGATACCTGGTCCATCTAAAATACACACACAAAAAAGGGAAGAGATGTCAATCACGTGTGTGTGTATGTGTGTGTGTGTATTTACTATTTCAGACAACAGATCACGCCCACATTGCAGGAATAAACTGAAGGAGAAAAAAAAAATTCAGTTCAGCTCATGCCAACCTCACTGCCTGTTACCATGACAACCACTCATCGACCCCTAGCGGGCAATGTGTGTAGTCTGATCTCCGCTTTTGCCCTGTGGTGCCTTTTGTGCCATTAACCACCGACACACCCAAAAACTCGACTTGACTGCCAGCTGAAGGACAGCAGAGCCAGATGACGACCTCATCACCTCAGGCCTGCAAATAAGCCAGCACCTCCAGAAGAGAAGCAGTGTCCAGCGGTAACCATGATGAACAGCCGACACATGAGTGGTGTGTCCACAGAGCAGATGACAGTCACATGCTGTTTTGGTGGTTATTTTTTTTGTCAGTGTGATTAAATGAAGTCATTCCAATCAGGGTGTGAATCCAGATGTTTCCAGTCAAAGATGGTGACACAGCTCCCTCTACTGCACGAATCACAAACTGCTCTGTCAGCTATATGTGTATCTGACTTGGGGAAAATAGCTGTGTTGCTAAATGACTTAATTTTGGCAGCTTTGATCAAGAGCAATATAATGCAGAAAAGTCTCTTGGGTGTTGCAAAAAAAAAAATTAGAATAGGGTTAGGTAGGTGAAGTTGCAGAATATTTTACTTCCAGGGAATTTAATCAGAAACTCCTTAAGATTCTTATGTGAGACCAACAAATAGAACCTTTATCAGAATCAGAATCCTTTTATTGTCACTGTAAACATTGTCAACAACATTCACCGTGAAAGTCAGTTTGGCAACTCCACATGACAGCAGGTATAAAAACAAAACAGTATATAAATGTAAAAAAAAGCAATAGGTTAAAATGATGGTGAAAAACACTGCAATGCAAAAGGTCAGTTAAATACATTGCATCAAATACACTGGAGTGCAAAAGGTGCGAGAAGGTGCTGGGGGGGGTAATTGCACATGTAACATGATTGCACATGTTTCTGTGTGTGATGCATGGTGTGTGTGTGTATGTGTGTGTGTGTGTGTGTGTGTAGGGGGTTATTGCACCATATATCGTGTATATGCTGTATGTGTCCGTGTGTGTGTGTTTGGTGGGGTGGGGGGCATATAACAGTTGACTTGTGATTGCATGCAGGCTCCAAAACACAATGGAGTTTTCTTTCAAGACTCGTCATACAGTTGTCTCATACAATGTCTCATACAGTTCTTATATTTGTCTTTTAGTTTTTGCTTTTTTTGTTTGTCTGCCTGTCTGTTGTCTCTGATCCTGACATTATGGGCGCGGGATGGGGGTCATCTTGTATTGTATGAATTTAACTGTAATGCTGTCCAATGAAAAATGCTGTCCAAAAATAAATTATTATTAAAAAAAAAAGAAAACAGCATTTCTGAAAGTACACAATTGACACAAAGTGACAGTAACAATGAGATACTTGTCGCATTTGCTTTCTTTGTGGGTGCACAGAAGGGCCGTCTGCAATCCAGTTCTGTCCCATAAACACACACACATACACACACACACACATCCAAATCTAACCCATCACACACCAGTACAAATAAGACTAGACTTTCTGTCTTGAAATGTTACTCAAACAGAAGAGCAGTAGAAGTGTGTGACTAAACTGACTGTAAAAGGCACAATCTGGCTATTAATACCGTTTGTTTCAAATACTTCTCCATGTGATCATCTATCACGATCAGAAACGCGAAATTCTTAAGACAAATACCGACCTGATCCTTTCGTCATACAATTTCTAGGTCATGCATCAAATTCTTGAGTCAGTCTGATATTATCCACCCTGGAGAATGATCAGGTCCCACACATGGCAGTTTACATGGAGATCATGTAAACTGAAAAAGAAAAAAGAAGTAGTCTAATCAGGGACTTTGGGTCACGTGAAGGAAAATGCAGTTTGAAATATGCACAGAAGACTTGCTTAGACACACAAACTGTTACGCTCTTGCTAAACGGGCACATTGTGGTACAAACTACTGCCCAAAGAGACCACATCTGACTCACATGACACCCCCCCAAACCCCCTCAACATTGTTGGTACAGTCCAGCCCCCCCACCCCTCAGTTACATGGAACAGCCTCAGTAATCCCATTGATGTTTTGTTATCCATACTGTGCAATGTCATTCACTTGTAAGGATAGGATTAACCCCTCGGACAACTCATGTCTTTCTGTCTAACCTCAACATCTGTGTATCTGTACATGTATGTGCATGTGTGTCTTTTACGGAGATTCATAAAACACTCCAGTGCAAATTGAGAAGGCAGGGTTTGTTGTTTGAAGACGACAGAGGCGGGTAATAAAACAGACGGCAGGTAAGATAATAAAACGGGCCGCGATTGGCAAAGCAAACGGGAATATGATATGAGTGCAACAGAAAATGGCTCAGCATAAAGACGCACACACGCACGGAGAGGAGCAGGGTAGCATGTTACACATCACACGAGGTTACATTCCAGACAGTGCACGTGCTCTGCTCTTTCAGCGATGTGGACTCCCAGTCACTGCCCCGTGTATATGTGCATTACAGCACTGATGAGTGAAGCTTTCCTGCTTTGGCACGCTTATCAAACAGGGCCTTGTAAAGGAAGATGGAGGCTCAACCAGATGAATAAAACAAAAGTGTATGTTATGTCTGTAAATTAAATGACACAGACTTGAGGATGCACGTGGGAGTCGGAAACAGGAAATGGTCAGGATGTGCAGGATACCTAATTTCCCTCATGGCCCTTTCTGGGCAGGAAACTCCAGCTGTCCTTCTCCTTCCCTGTGCCACTTAGTGAAGGCAGGAGGGGTTTGTGGGTATGGGAGGGGCTTAGGTTGCAAAAAGCAGGGCTCTTCTAAACAAACTACGTTGCATGACCCCCCCCCCCCCCCCAATGTTCTTAAGTAAGGTGTCAAAACTAAAGTTTTCTGTCATTTAAACTATACATTTGCGTTCGACTACTAAAGAACCTCAAATGTAGGGAAGAGTTCTAGTACATAATTTAGCTGCACCCAAAAATCTCTCAGTAAATACAAACACTGTCTATCTGAGATATCTTCAGAGGGATCATTGGCTGCTGTTTATTCAGAAGTCCTTTCAGAATGATCCCAATGAAGTACTTCTGCACGGAAGCGCAGAGTTGGGTCTGAACTGCATGGAATTACTTGCAACGCCGTCTAACACTGCATAACCTTCAATCTATTACACATTTTCAATGTTAATGACTTGTGGAGGCATGTTGTCTAGTGTGGATTATTCTGTACAGAAACATATAACTCTGGTGCTGAAATGGTGCAGGGAGGGGTCGGCATCTCACGATATATTTCCTTGAGATTTTTTTTAATGCCTTGATGTGGAACGTGAATGCTTCAACAGTAATCACCGCCCTAGTATTCACCGTATTGAATATAATGGTGTTGGTTTTTTTTCAAACCTGAGACACGCATTTGACAAACCATTCTCTGAAAGGTTGATATTCTCTCCTTTCTTAAAAAGCAATGTTATATTTGGGATTTTTTAATAGGACAACATTACAGTTACATTCATACACTACAAGATGACATCTCTGACCCACTACAGCAGGGTCAGAGACAACAGGAAAAAAACATCAATAAAAAGTAACTAAATAAGTGAACTGTATGAGACCTAAACATATTGTGTCCTTTTTGTGTGTGGAAGGCTTTGGCTCAGTCAGACATCTTCAAGTCATCTTTGTTGAGTCAGTTTTATCAGGTGGAGAAGTTGCACCGTCGATGATGTCGGATATGACTCGCATCTTTCCTAGGTTTAGACGGTGACACTAGCATGAATTTTGCACTTATTCACAGAATTCCCAGAAAACGGTCATCCTCTACTCAGTACAGACAGAATAGGCAGAGCAAAGGCCTTCAGATTCACAGTTATCTTTTTTTTCCCCCCAACCACATCCAGGAGTGTGGGTTAAAGGTCATCAGAGAGAGAATCAGGTGGAGAAAAAACCAAAACCAAAACACACACAACTGGAAAATGTCCAGTTCTCCATGGCTCCCGTGGGTATCTACTGGATTGGATCCCTGCGTGAAAAAGATGCTGTAAAAAGGAACTGAACAAAATCAAATGAGTCTTTCATATGTAAAGTAAGAAATGAGTCAAAAGTGCTGGACACCAGGAGCCGTGTTCAAAGAGCTGGACGACCTGCAGTCCTTGGCAGCGCTGACACACAAAACAGAACTGCACATGTACGGAGGTGTGTCACCTTTCTATCAAAGAAGAATAGGGAAAAATAAAAATATAAATAGATGAGAGCAGAGGCAGACAGGAAGAAAATGACACGCGGCACTTTGTTCTAATGGAATCATGGTCTGAAAAGCAGATGCGGCTGCAGGTTTAAGTGAATTACCACCTGAGGCCCTGCTTTTAAGCTTATGGAGCATGACCTGAGAGACGCAGGCAGGGGAGAAAGCTCCGTCAGGCATCGTCTCAAACCAAACACCACACTTGGCCTGTTTCTCTCCTCCTCCCGCAGGGGCCCAGTCTGGCGTCATGAGTAGAAGCAGCACTCGTCTGTCTCCAGCGACTGCTGGGTGGCTCCGAGGTCCAAGGGTCAAAGGTCAAAGGTCTCCACAGCAGAGGCTCTCACTACATCACACAACCCTTCTGTTGACTTTTTTTTTTTTAGTTCCCTCGTAAAAGATATACAGCCCCTACTGATGCTGCAGTAGCGAAAGCAAGAAGGCCTGGAGGAGATGAAAGTGTGTTCAGGGGAAACCGATGAATCTCTCCGAATCTTAGAGACAATGTAGCTGAGGAGGATGAAGAGGAGGCGGCGGCGGAAGAGTCAGATCTATCTTTAGATGGAACTGTTTGTATCAGAGAGCGTCAAGAATACAGGAAAGGAGAGCTGTTTGAAGACGAGGAGAAAAATCTACAACCTTCGTTTGCCAAGAGATGTGAAATCTATATGCTTCATTTCCTGAGGATCAATAAAGTTCTGTCTAATCCCAACTCCTCTAATCCATTAACTATTCGCAAACAAGCTCAGTGAAATCTCAACACAAGCTGCATTGGTTCCCTACACATCTCTGATTACATGAACTATGCGAACATTAAATCATTTTCTACTCTTTCCTCCTAGATTCTCTATTAATAGTTTTTGTATTTCCTCGCTCGACAAAAGCCGCAGTTCAATAAAGCCCTTCACCGCCAATGATAAACTACTCCATCAGTTTTGACTGCCTGCAAATGATAAGACATACGATTTGTTTTAGAACAAAAAATAGGTCAGATAAACGGAGCATAAGCAGGGATGACACAGGGAGACTTCAGAAGTTTTTTGTTTTTTTTAATGGGATTTATAAAAGTGCTTGGACTAAACCTTCCTTCTGCTTTTTCCCTTCTAGGGTCGCCACAGCAAACGCAATTTGCATATTTGATTTGGCAGGAGTTTTTACGTCGGATGCCCTTCCTGACACAACCCTTGTATTTTATCTGGCATTGGGACAGACATAATGACACATTGTGGCTACAGTTGTAGTAGCACTAAGGGTCTTGCCCAAGGATCTACACTGGACGCTCCTCTCAGGAATCGAACCTGGGTCCCCTGTGCAACAGCCTTAATAACGGAGTTATCCAGCTACCAGGAAATCAAATTTTTATTCTTACTCAATAGTCCAAGCACAATGCAATTGCTTGGACTATTAAGAATAAAAATTTGATTCCGGTTTTCAAAAAGTGGCAAATCGGTTTATTCTTTGGGTGAATAAAAAATTATGACAAAAAACCTTAAAGATCGGTACTGTGAAATGTATGAAAAAAAAAGTTACAACATTTTTTTTCTGCTGTTACAATTAGTTTTAAATCCAATTCCAAGCCATTTTAAATATACCCATGTAATCAACAGAAAATAGGTTTATGAGTGACTGGAGGCTGGAAAACACCACTGCAATTGTTTAACCCATTCATGCATAGTGGTCACTACAGTGGAACAGTTATTTTAAAGTTGTTTTCTCTTATATGAATGAGTCATAATGTCACAGTTGCCAATACCCTAATGTAGGTTATTGTAATTCATGCACGAAAAACGTTAATCTCCTGAGCTGATACTTTTGGTCGCCAGTGGCTGTTAATGTCTTTGAGGGTTAATCGGCAGATAAATGAATCTGTGGATTTATTCCAGAATTCACAAGCTGCGAGCCAAACCAAAAGACCATTAAAAGTATGATTGTTTAATTAAATTTCCCAATGGCATCTGTCTTTTTGTACTTGTACAAAGGCACTTTTTTTTTTTTTTTTTAAATCAACAGCAGCAGAATAACGTCTTGTGGTTGTTTGTTGAGATTGCCATTTGTCTTCAGATATGATGCGTAACGAAGGAATAGCAGCACAACACACTTATCTGTACAAAATATAGACGCAACGGTGAAGTCACGCAGTGTGACCTTGAATAATGTCACGGATACGAGCGAATGACAGCATGGTGTCACCATTGGAAAAATAATTGAGAAGCGCTTTGAGCCTGCTAAAAACTATGTATCTATAGCTGTGAAATGTAAAGTTGTTTGTCTCCTCTAGACGCAGCTTGATGTGAACCAAACGAATCACTGAATTTGGTCCCCATCATTCAAAGTCAATTACAATGGAGTGATGTGTGTAGACCTGATCTGACCTGTGAGCTCATGCTGTGCTCTTCTTCCCGTCAGGACTGTCCTTCTGCTCGACCCATTCTTCTGCCTGCCTCTGCCTCTGTTGTTGGTAACTTGGTGGTAACCATGACAGCAGGAGGTCTAAACCCCTCAACCCCCCCCACCCCTTTCATTGTTGAGTTTATGAATTCACATTGTGTTCTCATGGTTTTCTTCACATTCCATATATATGTATATATACATATATATATATATACACACATACATATATACATAGACACATACATATGCAGTGTGGATAAAACCAGCTGGAAAAAAGTTGTAGCTAAGGTTTTTGTAACTGCATGTAAAATTTCTACTCAACTCACCCCGTCTGCTGTTTAGAGTAACTGCGTTTGTCACATTTGGTGTGAAAACAGCCCACAGGCGCCATAGTCATGTGACATGAAATGTGACCAGATGTCAGGGAGTTCAGTTTTAACCCTTTCATGGATGAATCAAGATAACCTACATGAGGAGCTTTTTTTAATCAGCTGTGACATGAAGACTCATTCATATAAGAGAAAACAACTTTAAAATAGCTGTTCCACTGTAGTGACCACTATGCATGAAAGGCTTAATGGGCTGAATGTAATTAACTAACTGTAAAAACGCTAAAACTACTGAGTGATTCAAGCGTCGTGCAAACAAAACCTCCATGTGGCGTGATCCCGTCAACGTCCTGATGATGAACTACTCTAACATTTGAGCTACAAATGAAGACTTGTGTATTTCAATCACACAGGAAGTAAGACGCTTGCTCCCACAACACATGTCTGACCTCAGCTGTGTAGATGCTTTTGAGGCCACTCTTCTCCCGTGACCACAGAGCGGATATTTCCATCAAGTACTTCTCTATAACCTATATTTAACCCTTCCATGCATGAATTATGATCACCTAATTCTGGACTTTTTGTCAACAGTGACATTAAGCCTCATTCATATAAGAGAAAACAACTTTAAAATGGCTGTTCCACTGTAGTGACCACTATGAATGACAGGGTTAAACTAAACACGGTGTGTGACGGTGAGTTAATAAACCTGGGTATTCAAAAAAAAACACATCTTCATATCCATTTCCCTCTTTCTGTCAATGAACTTTATAAAAATAACGAAATGCCAAAAACCTTCTGAAAATATCCTCGACAAAATACCATCTGAGTAAATTGAAGAAAACCTGTGCAGTGAGGACTGGGCACAGGGGACGTTACAAGGAAACTCAGTGACCTGTCATGACGCAGTGCAGCGGTGCTCGTCCACAAATAGAAAAATGGGAATTCATGAGAGTTTATTTGGAAGCAAACCCTTGGATGGGCAAAGATCTCCGGGGGCACGAGCAGACAAAGCTCCAACAGAGTCAACATGGAAAACATTGAAGGATGTTGTGGCTGTGAATAGATCAGGACACAGTCACTCAGCAGGTCTGGGGACAGCAGGCGTGCCTGAAGTGTGTGTATCCCCACTACTGAGGGGCTCTGGGGAAACAAGAGTGTGTTTTTTGTGTGTATGTGTGTGTATGTGTGTGTCTGTGCGTGTGTGAGAGAGAGACACAGCAGGAGGAAACTGGGTTATTGAGCATATGTGAACCAGTGATATTCAACAACTCCTTGTGTTTCTCATATATTCTTCTTAGTAGATGTTACGTGGATCAGGCTGTAAGATGAAAACTGTTGCTGTAAGTCACGCCCCCTTTGTGTATAAAAACACAGGTACACTCAAATATTTATGAAGCAGCGTCCACTCCCTGCTCACTTGAAGCACTTGTAGGAGTAGCTTCTTCCCGACAAGGGCTGCTTGACATGTGGAAACTATGAAAGCATGAAACTGCTGACCTTTTACATATGGGCCGTTCCGTATAATCATAGACAATTCAGAGGTTTTTCCAGTTTAGAGTTTGTGTAAAAACTTACACCGTCTGCTCATATCCTGATGCTCTCCTCAGCTTACTGTTGTAATTGCAAAGCTTTGATCACCACTGGATTAGGTTGAGATTTGTCATGAGCATCCAAAGAAATGGAAGAGCATGTATTTTGGTTGATGCTGAATATTTTGCTGATTATTTTACAAGGTTTGAAGATTAGTACACCAAACATGGGATCTACTTAAATTTTAAATTGTTATTCAGTGTGGTTTTGGTCCTGCACAAAAAGGGACTACACTGCACCACTGTACTACTCCTATATACGGCTTCAGAGCTACAAACACAATTTTTAAAGATAGTATTTAGAAAAGAATATTTTAAGTTTGTTAAAAAATTCTTGTTTTTATTTACAATATTTTATTTTGGATTTTCCACATTCATATATTACAAAACAACAATAAACAGCAGGGTTAGAGACAACAGACAGACAGGCACACATACACACACACACACACACACACACAAAGAAACATTGATATGTCAACAACATGAGACAGAGAGATTTATGTTGACCTTTCACCTCCTAGATCCTACAAGTCCCACTCCAGTACAAGGAGCTGAACCAATCAAGTAAATAGTGAACAGTGAAAATTTTATTTTAATGGGAAAATCTTACTATTTATTGTGAATGTTTTACAATTAGACATTTTTTAAATACAGAATCACCCATAGTTTAACATACGTGTCTTAATTTTACAAGAAGCAAGGCAAAAACACCATTAATATTCCTGCCACCTCCTGTTCATCTTATTTCCTGTCTTGTATTCCAGCCTATCATCAGGTGAGTAGCGTGTCTGTCCCGTCAGACTATGAATCACCTCTTACACATACACACATCTGATTGTCATCACAGACTGTGTCACCTATAAACTCTGGCCATTTAGATACACACTGAAATGGCGTATGTCAAGATATCATAATGAAATTCTGTGTCAGTTAACCCATTCCAAACCAATATACACTTCATGGCACCACATGTGATTGTGTGTGTGGCGAGACGGTCAGAGGAAGGCGTGTTCCAGGAGTAAACAAAGCGTTTATTGCCGCTCGGTTTCATTGCCTCACAGACATAAAAAGATCCAATCTCATTGTACATGTGTGTGCATGTAATGATAGTTATTTCCAGTCAGACCTGCGGTTATTTGCTCATTTCCGCTCCCATCCCTCCTTTCCGTCTCGTACAAACTCACAGCCAATCAGGAGCTGTGCTGCAACAACAGGAATGAAGCAATTTAAGAGCAGCGACTCATGTCGTGGCGTCAAATGGATACATGTGGGTTAAAAATGGAAAAAAGGGAAAGTGGAAAAAAGCTGTATTTAATGCTGGTTGTAAAATAGCACTTTGAAAAAAGGGAGAGACTAATCAGCCGCTGGCCAAAGTCTAACTGGGTGTGGTTTGGCGTCAACCTCAACTGACCTGAAGTGACCACTGATGTCTGACTGAAACTGATGTAATACTGTGTGTGTGGGTTCTTTACAAATGTGAAATGTAGGGCGGCGGCACTTTCAAAGGTTAAAATAATCACAGGGAATATTGGTCTTAAAGCAACAACAGAAAAACTCTTTGCAATAATTTGGGCCGATCAGATATGATTAATTAATGACTTTCACCACGTTATATATGAGACCATTGTTATGTAGATACTGGAGTAAAAATGTCCTGTGTGTGTGTGTTTTTTTTTTGTCTGTTGTCTCTGACCCTGCCATTGTGGGTTGGGATGTAACAGTGGAGTGTAAAAAAAGTGAAATGTTAAAATATAATACTGGCTAAAAATTCAATTCCAAGTTGTATAGCTAATGTAAGATGGGGGGTGAGAGGTAATATTAGCTGAGGAGCACCCTCTGACATGAACAAAAGACACACATAGGACAGCTGCCATTCCATCATCCCCACTAAAATATCCTGCAGCAACATGACTTCCCATTCCTGCGCTCAAACAGACAATTTTCAGACAAAACCGAAAGCAAAAGTATCGAGGGGGATGAGATGTGACGGAGCGAGAGAGAGCAAGGAGTGGATGGGAAAGTGATGGATGGGTCCAATAATGGAGGGATGGAGCAGGCTATTAGGCTGTGAATGAAGGGGAGGGGCTGTCGGCCGAAAGAACAGCTCATGTGTCATTAGTCAAGCACGACCAACAGCCTGTAAGCTGAGGGATAAGTTACAAATACACACACATACACACAAACACAAAAAGCTCACTCGAGCACAGCATGACACAGCGAACCTCTGTGGTTTATATACAGCCAATTAAGAAGGAGGGGGGCCGGGATGGGGGTAGGGAGGGCAGAGGCGGACAGATGGAGAGGGAGACGGGTGGCGGAGGAAGCAGAGGAGAGACGGAGGAAGAGCAGAAATAGGGAATGTGTGTGAAAACGCACCGTCACAGCGGTGGGCCTTTAGGTGTGAGAACGCGTCAGCTCCACTGTAACTTCCATTGCTATGGCAACACAACCGTCCACGTTTCCTCCAGGCTGATGATGCAAAGACAGACGTGGTTTTTAAAATGAATATGGCATCAGTGTCCTGTGCCATTTCTGACATATGCCATGTCCACGGCTGGCGGGGGCACTGACCTGCCCGTACACACAACCACGGAGCATTCAGCCACCGTTCCACACTGTTTCTAACATTCACTACTAACTCGTGTTATGGTAATCATTTAGTACTCTGGTCTGTTGGGGAAACTGACTACTAATCCAACAGCAGCCAAGTGGATAAGTCTTCTCCCCCTCCTCTCCCCTATTTCTTACCCTCCTCCTCCGAGGATGTGTCAGCTTCCCTCCAGGGCTCTGGCCCAAATGTGAAATCAATAGTCTTGTCCCTGGCCTTCGGAGATCACGTTACATACACACACACACATACATATATATATATATATATATATATATATATAAATACACACACACAGACACAGGGGCTCAGGTGGTCTGCTGCAGTGGACTAACACATACACACACACACTTTTAACCATGATGCAGCACTGCAGCAGCTGCTGGAGAAAAACCACCAAGAAAACACGGCTCCACACAAATCAGAGGTGAAAAATTACACCTCAAGTATGTTACAACCAGCTCACTATGGAGCAGAATGACGTAAACAACCACAAGTTCTCAGTTTTAAAAAAAAGTTTGTTTTTTGTTTCTTTTTATCTGTGGGATTGTCTAAAAAGTCTGATAACAGTAGCAGTAGTGATGCAGAACAAAAGGGCCAGCAGAACAAGTATATGACACCAGTGCTGCAACAGGAGACAGAAATAACCTGATACACCATGGAATAATCAAATTTATACTAATAATAATACTAAAACAACAACGACTGGGGACACACTTTCCATGCCTGTCCTGTATCAATGGAACAAAACACGGGCAACAACAACATCACTACTTTAACAACTAGTCACGTAACCAATAGATGAGCTGAAAACAGAATCAGGACACACAGCGGGGGCAGCGTTACACTCCTGACACGAGCTGCTGCGTCTTGACGGAGAACACGAAAAGGGCAAGAGTCCAGTTTGTCACAGCGGTCGGTAGTTAATTTGAGGAGAGAGCGATGACTGCAATCAGGAGGCGGTGGATCTACAGTCGCACGTCTCAAACATGTAAAGATGGTTAGTGACACAGGTAGGAGTCGTCGGGACATCGGGGGCCATGACACGGTGTAAATGATTCATGTTTATAGGTGGTGCTACTCTCAAAGGTAAGCACATAAAACATGGAGTTCGTATAACAGGAGGCTGTATGAGTAAAGGTACTTTGTGGTTTATCTACTGTACCAGGTGAATGAAAGCCTCAAGGAAAAGCTGCCCTTTGTTGCTTGATTTAAAGTGTGCATTCCTACATATCAGTTCACAAAAGTACAGGGGGGTAGCGGGATTTGGTTTCGGTCGCCAAAAATAATTTTACATATTAAAAACTGGAAAAAATGTTAAGCCTGGTTATACCACCAGATTGCATAGATTTGGTATTGACTGAGTTGAACGTCTTGGATGTTATGCATAAATCAAAATGGTAACTTGTAAACAGTACCTGTCTGTGAAATGGTTGTTTTCCCAATTTCTACACATAATGTGGGAATTGGATGTACAAATGTCTCTATGTTTCATTTGGTTTACTTACTTATTGTTTTTTTTTTTGCTTCTGTCAGTGTGCCTGTCTTGTTTTTTTTTCTTTAATTTCTTTGAGTGTGTTTTTGTGGTGCATTTTGTTTTTTGCGCCTGTTGTCGCTGGCCCTGCCATTATGTGTCGTAGTATATGAATATTACAGTAATGTTGTCTTAAGAAAAAGAAAAAAATTCGATAATATTTTGAAAAATGTGGGAAAAGGAAGTGCCAGTGGCTCCGGAGAGATTAAATACATTTGCTGTTGTCACTACTACTGCTGACATCTGTTAGGGGAACACAAACCACAGAAGGCTTAAAGCATCTAATGCAATCATACACACACACACACACACACACACACCCACACGGATAAACCATGCAACAATAAATTCCTCCTGCAACAAACCAGCCATGTGCAACGTGCTGTACCTAAAGGCAGACATGACAGATATTAACACTCACACACATGTTCTTCGCAGTTTGGGATTGTTCTCCACTATTAGCCAACTACATTATCACATCCCTGACTACGCTCAAACACTTGCCCAAAAACCCGCCTGCAGCCGACTGACTGAAAAGCTCCATTTCTATTTCAACCAACTGTTGAAGTGTGTGTCTCATTACGAAGCACAAAAAATGTGTCAGTGTGTTTCCTGCCATACCGCCTCCGGCATTCCTGACGTGGTACAATATGACCATCCTTTTTATTCTGAATCATACACACACACACACAGTATTTATATTTCCCCAAAGGTCCTTGCGGTTGTAACTCACATTGTCTCCAAGATGAATTGACAGACACTGTTCAAGGATGATCTGATTTTTGTCCCAGATATGTGAATGACATGGTTGCTATGACAACCATATCAAAGAATAACGACACACTAGCTGTGGTCTTCAATGTGTGATTTATATGTGAATAATATTGACAGCTGAGTGTCAGAGTACGTGTCCAGATGACAGAAACCCAAAAGACATACAACCCTTCATATTGAATTGAATATACCTTTATTAGTCTACCCCGAGGGGAAATTTCACAAATCGCAGCGTAATACAAAGACTAGAAAAAAAAGAACAGAGCAGAACAGATACACAACAAACTGAAATCTTGCACAACATGGACAACAAAGACAAAGACAGTATACATGATAACGAGGGGCTGAATGCGTCCTTCGGAGAGAAATGGCAGTGAAAAGGTCCGCAGCCACCTTTAGCATAGCACTCTCAGCTGCTAACCACTAACAGTTGAAACGTAAACATCTTTAAACTGCAAACACAGATCACATCTGAAGATCACTCACTCACACGCCACTCCAGCCCCCCCACCCCCTCCCTCCTCCAGCTTTGGACGCTGTCACCAGTGGAAAAACAAATCAAAAAACCAAAGAGTCCCGTGGAGTCCAGTGGAGTCTATGACCCAGAAAGTCGTACAGCTAGTACACCTAGTACACCTAGCAGCTAGTTGGCTAGCACACCCGATGCTGATTCCATAGCCGTTAAGCATATGTTCATACGCACAAATTAAGTGAGGTTTCGCCTAGATTCCAAAATGTTCCACTATACACTGTTCATGTGGCCAGTGAAACCCAATATTCCACTGATGCTCATATTAAGTTGTAGCCGTGCACATTTGGATTAAAAATATGATGTTTTTAAACAATTGACAGCATTATGACATATGCCATTACTGAGGACGTGAAGTTGCTTTTGCTGGGGTTGTTACCTGGAGGTGTAATAAAGAAAGAAGACAAATACCTTTTTGAAATTCTTATAATTTCTTCCACTACAAGGAAGTGGCTCAAAAACCATGAGCTGTATATGCTCCTACATATCCCATGTAATCTGAAAATGGCTACAGTGCTGCAGCCAGAAAAGGCCTGTTCATATGTTTGGGATTTGTTGCATGTCCTCAACACGGACTGAATGGCACACACACACACACACACTCCTAAAGCCAATAAACCTCTGTGACAGAAACATCACTACTTCCTGGAACAGTTTAGGTCCAGACTTCCTCTTTAAACCTCGGGCTCCATCTCTGCTGGGGTCCAGGTTTTAAAATCCAGCTTCTTTCCACCCACCCACCCACACACACACACCCACACACACCCATACTATGTATTTATACATACATACATACATATAAAACTGATGTTATAAATACATATATATATGTATACATACACTAGACAATATGTACTATGATGATTTCATTCGACTTTTTCCCTTCTGGGGTCAGCCCCCCCGCCCCCAAACACACACACACACACGACAAAGAAGCATAAGTGTGCTGTTGTGTGTCGTGAGCCTTAATTAAGACAGTGCACTATGCATAGATGTACACCTTTTCCGCGTCTGTCATCAAAATGACAATGAGTATATTACGCAGTTACTTTCTTGTCCATCATAGAAAACCCCCTCCCAAACAAACAATGGAGCTAGAAAAAGAACGGTGGTTTGTATATTGAACACAGATATGATTCTGGCTGAAAGAAACCTCTCTGTCCTACAGACCACAGACATGGTTCACTCTCACATGTTTCCACTTTAGTCGGGAATTATCTCTTTGTGAGGAGGACGAGATCCTCTGAGGCTCTGCTGCTCTTTCATTTGGCTCTGATTTACAAGGTTGGCTGATGGAGACTTTCAGCGCGAGGGGGGGTGAGGCCTCCCTCTGCACTACAAGTCCTGGATTTATCTCTCTCCCTTTTTTTTTTTTTTTAGCAAACACTAAACATATGGAGTCACACTGTCAACCACCATTACAGCAGCGAGGTGCCAAACGTTGACATGTTGACAATGCTGTTGTTAAACCAGGCATCTGACACCACAGAGGAAACATGGATGGAAGTCACCATAGATATAGTGTGTCATTTTGAATCTAGAATTTGACTTTTACTTCCCTACAATATCGATTACAAAATAAAACAATTACGGGATTACCTACATTAACCCTGTCATGCATAGTGGTCACTACAGTGGACAGCTATTTTAAAGTTGATTAGTCTTATATGAATATCCCGGCTGGACACCTAGCTGGTGCATAGGGGACTCGAGTTCGATTCCTGCAATGAGTGTCCAGTGGGTTGTGTCAGTATCCGACGTAAAAACTCCAGCCAAATAAAATATGCGAATTGGATTCACTGTGGCGACCCCGGAATGGAAAAGCAAAAAGAAATCATCATCATCTAGTCTTACATGTCACCGTTGACAAATAAATCCTGAAGTAGGTTATGATAACTCATGCATGAAAGGGTTTAAGTCAGTTGCTGATTTTAAAAATAAAATTTTGTTGAGATTTTTCATCGGACAACATTAGTTAACAGTACATTCATACAATATAAGATGACGTCCCCAACCCAACAGACAACAACAACAGACTACAGACAGAAGAAAGAAAACAAAACAAAAGAGGAAAGTTACACCGACAAAGATGAACCACACACAAAATAAGACTGTTACACTGACACTGAAATGGAATTGCTCATTCCATTTCCATTAAATCAAAATCAACACTTCAACAAACTTCAACTCAATCACATTCAGCTGAGACTTGAAATTGACCACAAACAATATTTGGCTGCGTTTAAGGGACACGTTCAACCTCAACACCCAACAAAGGAAAGAGCTTCATGACACAGAGGAAATGGTTTGCTCAGAAACGTGGGAATAGATGCTTGGAAAACCTGGAACCTGCACAAGTAAACTTCACATGTATCTATGGTGACAGGCTGCCGTCGTTTCACAGGGAACTGGATTCAGCCTGTTAATGTTTTGTGTTTATGTAAACCAGCAGCCTACTAAACATTACCTCACTAGTTTCACTTACTGAAGCGACATCCAGATAAGACTATTACAAACAGTCCAATGCGACGTTGATTTGATGACAGACTTGATAAACGACGTCAAAAAAATAAAAAAAGCGATTACTTAGGTACAAATTTTCCACACAAGTACTTTTTTTCAAGCAAAACCTTGAAGTGCTCGTTATATCTTTCGTGGTTTTGGCCATTTCTGTGTGTGCCATTTGTGCGAGAACATATTAGTTCTTCAAAGCCTATATTGGCGGTCACACAATTGCTGTTTGTCTTTTTCCTCTGCTCATAATTTATTACCCAGCGAAAGTAGCGATGGCACAGTTTAGTCACTGCTGTATTAAGGGAGCTCTTACCTCTGAGGTGGCTTTCCCTTCTTCCTACCAGGGGTCAAAGGTCAGGCAGAACCACCACTCTGGGCCTGGGCTTTTCACCCCCTGGAAACAACAGGAGAGGGAAATAATACATCAGGTATGATCGAGTGTTTGCTTTGTGGCTGCGGTGCTGGTTGGGCTTTTTGTCAGTGAAATACCAAAGTTGTGGATCAAAATTGTGACGGGTCTGAGCCGTGAGACCGCAGCTGGAGGAGAGCCAGTCGATTTCACTGTCACAAGAATACAGAGGATTAACTATTGGAGGGTGCTTGAGCCAGAGACTGAAGTGAGCGCAGGCGGAATGACACGGACAGACAGAGACACTTCCAGCAAAGCTCTGAAAAGCAATCAAAGTGTGGTTTAGCCTTAGTTATAAAAGTCTCTTCGTCATTACAGCGAAGATTAAGAATGTGACATCTGAGCTGCTTCCATTGGACTACAAAGCCGTTAAACCCCCCATGTTCCCCCATACACACACACACACACACACACAAACCCAGAGGCAGTTTAACAGACAGGCTAACCACCACGGGCTAAAAATTCAACACATGAGTCAGAGGAGAAACTCAAACCTTGTCTAAACTCTTGCTTGTGTGTTTACCGTGACTCACTGGGTCTCAACACTGCAGACCGGCATTAAAACACTTCAGCCAATCACAAGCCTTCCACCGGCGACTCATCAGCCTCACCCTTATTTTATCAAAAACACTCAACATTCTCTCTTATGTCTCATACAGTTAACTTGTGTTTTTTTTTATCTCTGTCTGTCAATGTACCTGTTGGGGGTTTTTCTGTGTGTGTTGTGTGTTTTTTCGTCTGTTGTCTCTGATCCTGCCATTGTGTGTTGGGAATGTTGTCTTGCCATGAATGAATCTAATCTAATATTGTCTTACGAAAAACCCAAAAATAAAATAATCCACAAGCTGAGTCACCACCTCATAACAAAGTCCAACTCAAGCACGTCACATGCAGTATTCACACTATGATTTAGTCGTGAGTGAGTGTGTGTTTACTGTGTGACTGAGCTGAGGTAGGCAGCTGATGTTGTGACTAACTACGAGGAAGCTATTCCCGCTGGCCTCAGCTGTTCAGTTTTCTACACACCAACTGTTGTTCAACTGCAGCATGTGGCCGGTCCACTGGTTAAAAAAAAAGTATGTGTGTGTGTGTTTTCACAGCAAACACTCCTTCTGGCAGGGGGAGTCTGTGGGCGCGTTAGTGCACATGCATGTTCTTATACAAAAACACACAATCGGCTGCTCGTGTTACACGTCCCCCCCGATTCCCCTTCACCCCCCCCCCTTCTTGGTGTAATTTGCACACAGTCGACGTACGATATCACTCCGTCAACACAAGGCCATTGAACAGGTGTGGCAGCGACACATGGGTCTGTGCAGCTGCAGGGAACACAGTTGATGCAGTCACAATGAGCACAGAAGCAGCTGCACCCCCGGTGTCGAAAACAAGGACATGCCCACGACACATGGACAGAAAAACATTTAAACAAGAAATGGTGCAGCTTGAGCAGACACGACTTGGACACGATGTATTCCCTTGTGAGTCGAGGCTCAAGTAATGGTGAAAGTTGGAATCTATACATTAAAAGTCTAGTGGCATCATTTTGGGACAAGGTACAGACTCGGGAAAACCAACTGATATTTTTGGAGATAGAATTTTGAAACGCCTTCCAATTACATCGAAGCCTAGAATCATTACTGAAGTGGGTTACCTAGCAAGAGAAAAGCATAAGTGCAGAAACAGACATGTCAGCTGAGAGATTATTCAACTGAAAAACCAGTTTAAGTATGCCTGTATACATAAAACTAAATGGGGCTCATCTATAAATTAAAAGCCAAGTACACTCTGTGTGCGTGCAATCCAAAAAGAATGGACTGCTGCAGTTTGGAATACTTGTGTACTGTATTTCTGGTCAAGGAGCATATTATTGAAAAAGGTGAGTTGGTAGGACCAATATTTTGGGAGATATTTCTAACTTCCCAAAAGAATAGCATTACAAACACATTGCTATGCCCAGAAGGCTTTGGCAATAACCACAGGATAAATGTGGTACAACATGGCCGAATACACAGCAGCCTAACAATGACCACATCTGGAGCCTGTAGAGTGTAGTATATATTTGAAGTACATACACACTAGTATTGGAGTATTTCATTTTTAAGCTACATTTAATACTGGCGGGGTCAATTTTCTACTACTTTAAGAGTGTCTCGTCACGTATGTTACCATATCAATCCATTCTAATGCCATGGAGAATAAATCAAATTGCACTTGAGTTCAATTAGAACTGTCCAGCATTACTGGAAACATTTGATATCCAAGAAATAAAACAAACTGCAATTGTCATTTTAGATGACAGATTTCAATGCTGATATTACAGGTGTGGTTTATTTTCCGACAATATTTGAATAAAATCAATATTTTAACTTGATTAAAGTTTTACACATTGAATTTTATTTATAGTCGGTATACTTATAAGATAGTATGACTATTTTAATTAAGAGGATGTGAATTCTTTCTATTCCTGCATCTACATCTTTACTGCTATTATTACAAAAATAACTATAAAATAACAACGATAACAGAAGCCCTGAATATGAGTGGGATGATCAGTTGTGGATTTTCTCCAGTGTTTTTCTCACAATGTATCAGAAATCATGTTTCCAGATGAGGACGAATATTAGGATTTTCTATTCACGTACATTTAGTTCTGGTATATTCACGTTATATCATTTCATTCTGATGTAAAAGGCGATGCGATGCCACTGACAGGCAAACCAATGTTACACTAAATTGAATTACAAGCATTTGATTATGTCCATTACTGGAAACACTTGATATAGTAGAAGTAATACATCATATGGGAATAAGCTATCAGATTTCTGTACTAATATTACACAATGCTGATACATGCAGACAAACCCAGAATTATACTTAATTAATACTTAAAAAAATTAAGACTTTAAAGACTGAATGTTTGATGAAAGTGGTGTAGTTTCAGTATATTATTATTTAGGGAGAGGATCTGAATTATTCTTCTCTAGTAAAAGGGGATCTACATCTTCACAGTAGACAGTCTGATTTCCGCAGTCAAAATAAAAATACTGGTCATGAATAGACGTGTTCAGAGGAGCTGTTTTCTTGTTAGGATTTAATTGACATCATTGTTCCATATATTCATGCTGCATAATTTCACTCTGATGGAAAAAAAACTTGTTTGAAAACATTTGCAAATAATGAATGAAAGTACATGTTACGTTGGATTAAATTATAACCATCTGAATCTGAGAATTGAATGTAACATGTTCCTTATAATGGAATATTTTCTATGTGGTCCTAGTATTGTACTTTCATTCAACGTGCATACTTTTTTCATCGTTGCACCAAAGTGACCTTTCAGGCACCTTTAGAGAAAAACAGTTTACCAAAAAGGTACCTGGCGTCTCCCCAACTTCACGAAATACGTTTGCAACAAACTTTTAATGTGGCCTAGATTAATGCCCCACTTCAACAACAGGCCGAGGGGAAACACAGGCTCCTGTGTAGTGGATACAGGTGTGTCCTTGTCCACCCTAACTTCCACCAGAGCTCTGGGGCAGCTCATTTCCTGTCAGGGCAGGAAGTGGGAAGGACGGCTGGACACTGAGCAAGCAGGGGCGGCGATGATGTCACAGCAGGAAAAGAAAGACAGGATTGTTGGAGGGGAAGAAAAGTACATGAGTAAGCAGGAATCCAACACGACGCATGTTCCTAGTGTGTGAATGTGGGGTCTGTGAAATCCCCTTTCTGTGAGGAGTTCCCCAACTATTACAGTTCACCTTAACAGACATTAGGCGTGTCCATAAGAAGACGGACAATAAAACGGGCTGGACTGGACTAAAAACAGATGCTCTGGACAGGATGACACATAGATGGTCTTTGTTATTCATGGACTCCAGCATATCGACACACAGATCAGGGAGTGTTTCGCCCTTGTGGACACTTGCATCGGACCACTTCATAGACCAGATTGACTGGATGGTGAAATAAAATTTAAGATCGTGACACCATTTAAGATCAGAAATGGTGCGGGATGGGTCATCAGTCAAAACATTCACATTTGTTTACTTGTTATACATTGTGCCTTGTTATCAGTACTTTTGTGTCAGTCTTCATCTACAATAAATTGTTAAACTTCATTTGTACAAACATGGCAGAACATCTTTCTCTGGCACATTTCTCAGCTTCAGTATACAGTGTTTGTTTGGACAAAAACTCCACAAATACCCTTCAGCATATATTTAATCACACACAATGACAATAGAGGCAATTCTATTATATTCGGAATATTGTGATTTTAATGATCTGACAAGAAACATGTTCTTGACTTTGTTTATTTGTCTTTGTAATCTGGCCTGTTGTGTGAGTTTTTGGTTTTCAAGGAGACGATGGTTTTAATTTTTGATCCCCGTTATGACTGGATATAACTTTGTTTGACTTTGTTTGTTTTAATGTGATTATTTAATTGGAATCTGACCAAAGTAATAATATTGCAGCAACAACCTCACAGCGTTGTATAAACTAAAGGCACATCAAGGTCACGAAACACAGACTACAGATCAACGATTAAAGATGCATTCCACTCGTTCTCGTGTCGCTTGACAAGATACAATCTGCAAAAGTGGTACGTCAACCCATTGTTTAACAAGACAAAGCAAAATAACCTGCTACAATCTGCTTGAAACACAGAGTTAACTCACTGATGATCTGTCGAACAAAGGCGAGATTTATTGATTGAATCCACCCAAAGACATCTTCATCTGCTGTCAGACTCCACTAAGGTCGTCATGGTGACCCTGGGTGTTGTCGTAAAGGGGAGCGAGATGCAACATCAAGACGTTGATTGATGGGTCACTGTGAAGCTCATTGTCAGTGGGAGGCTGCGTTACTATTGATTAGTGTCGTAAATCCAGTCAAGTGTTAAAGCAGCAGAGACTTTTATTCTGAAAAACGCAACCACATGGCATCTATGCCTTGCATCACAGCGCAGTAAACATAGAGGACCGCAGTTGCAATTAATAATTAAATAATATTAAAATAAATAATCATTAAATAACTCCATAACCCCCCACTAATATTTACTCAACTGCAAGTACTGGGATCAAGATTCAAGAACATTGACAGAGTCGACTGCCACCTGGTCATGTGACAACCTGCGCAAGTGAGAAGGGAGTCTCGGGCTAAACGCACACAGCGCTCTGTTTGTTTTACCATGACCAGCGGCGCATCGTTGACTCTTCACCCATCATTTACACTCCCCCCCACAGACGTTGACTGGTTGCCATTACAAGGAGCTGATCTCTCCTTGGTGGGATTCTCCACGGTCCGTGCAGAGAGAGGACCCATGCTCCAGAGGAGCCACACATGGTGGGAATTACAGAATAATGCTGTGTCAGGAATGTTCCCACGATGGCCGGTGGGATCTGATGGAGATCCCACACCAGCCGGCTGCAGAAGTACATGATAAAACGCCTGTTGTGTTAGGCTACATTTGGGCCTGCGCTTTTGATGTCGGATTCTTTTTGTGTTGTAGCATGTGCGCAGGGTTAATAGAACTGTAGGGAAAAGTAGGGTGTTTATGTCAGTGATAGCTTTGAGCCACAAATCTTACGTTCCATTCGCTGTGATAACAAATCCACGCACAACACTGCCTTTATCTGGAAAAGACAATCTGATAAGCCGTTTCACGGCAACTTAAGATTGATATTCCACAAACACTCCTGTTTATCCTGTTCAGCTGTGGACGCTCTGTGCATCTGCTTTGTATTGCAATGATATTTGTTTCTTGACTTTGTAACTACAACCTCCTGTTTTTACTCCACCTACTACTGTGATATCAGACCCTTTCACACAGTAAGAACTTTTTACAGTTCATTTAGCCTTTTCAGTACCTGGAACCTTTTTTTCGTGCATTCAGACAGCATAGGAACAACAAAATATGGACCACAGTTCCCTGCTCCTCCCAGGCAGGGGCTTTTCATGGTTCTGTAGGAACTCATATGACCTTGGTGTTTGGGGGATTGATAGACTTCAAGCCATGCTCATATTTCCACATCTCACAGTACCAGCATTTTTAAAACTACATAACATGAGCGTGATTTGTTTTTCAGAGTCAAAAAAAAAATGGACAAAGCAAGCAAAAAGTGGACTAAGGAGGAGGTTTTTTAGCCACAGAGTAGGTACAACGAAACGAGGGCTCACAGAGGAACATCTAAATATTCACTAAGAAAAGTCAAGAACTAGAAAACACAGGGATATTTCACACCATGAAGCAGTGGAGAGAGAAGATAAAAAACAAAAACAAGTATAACAACTATACAGAAAATATAACAAAGAAAGTATAACAACTATAAAGTAAATCTATACAACTAGAACTATAAAGAAAATCAAAGACCATATAACAAGAGTGGCGTGAAAGGGAAGACAAGCGGAGTGAAAGGGAAGACGAGCGGTGTGCGACACCACCCCAGACCATAGCAAAACCAAAAACGTTCACTTTCTGGAACAAACAGTAAGGTCCGTAGTTCTTAGGACTGACTTCTCAGAACTCATTCATTCATCTTCCAACCCACTTTATCCTTTGCAGGGTCTATCCCAGCCTATCCCAACTACTCAGGGGCGAAGGCGGGGGGGGGGGGACCCCGGACAAGTCACCAGTTCATCACAGCGTCATCATTCACACACATTCATACAGTGAAGGGCAAGTGTCTTGCCCAAGGACACAACGACACATGATAAGGAGAGCGCAGGAATCGAACCACCAACCCTGCGGTTACCAGACGACCATCTACTATCTACCACCACGGCCGACCCACTTCTCAGAACTTCTATGTCCAAAAGCACCTATGAGGCTTAAAACCCACTGAAATAAAAGCCTTTATCCATAATTAAAAGAAGTTACGTTTCTCTATTTGGAAAAAAAAAAGTGGGGTTTTCTTTAACCCGTGTATTTCTATTTCATCCTTGCAAAGTATTCACCAGATTTTTTGTACATAACACACAAAGGTGATCTATTGTCAACTTCAATAAAAAGCCCTGGTGAGACACATACATGTACAAAGAATGCTCTAAAAACCTGAATTATATTAGCACAACCCACATCATTGCAACATTTGGAATAATTCAGTGTTTTTCCTACTGTTACAGGATTTAAGCACGGGATTTAAGATGAAGACAGAAAAACTCTGCCATTTCCTGACAGGAAATAAACCACTTTCATTCAAATCTCTTGTCTTCTGGACTACCATTTCTGCCTTCATCAATGAGCTAACGATAATTAAGCCATTTCCTAAAAGCTGCAGTAATACAGGTCATACATTACGCAAAAATGTTTGTTCTGTTCATGTAATCTCATACCAGGCAACAGCGCTGAAAGGTGAGGGGGTCGAGCTGAATAACCACAAATATCCTGCAACTGGTTGATCTCGATTACCCATCTGCCACGTGGGTCAAAATAACGCCGAATCACTCGACAGTGAAACTCGATGGAGCAGAGAGGGATTAGCAGTTGCTCAGTCACTAACTGAACCCGGGGATTGAGTCAATACAGGCCTGGGTTCAGTTCTGGAGCTGCTAGAGTATTAGTGGATGAGATTTGGAGAGAGGCAGCCACACACACAGCTATTTTCAGGGATTAATCCTGCGGGTTTGACTGACTGTCAGGGGATTCTCACACAAAAACGTGTCAATCTGCACAGCGAGGGCAGGCACTTTCCCTCAGATGCTCGCCGTCTTGTAGGTCAGTGCTGTTACTGCCTATAACTTCAGATTACTTTAGTGTCCTACATGAACCCAGATGCAAAAAAAAGAAAAGCAGAGCAGCCTGCCAACAACTGAGAGCGGAGTGTGAGCGTGAAGCCAAATATCGTGAACAAGTGTAACTTCCAGACTTTGGCGAAGGAGCCGAGGAAAACCAAGACTGACCTCAATGTTTCCGAACCTTCGTATTTCACATGACATCAGCTGCTCTGAAGAACACTGTAGTGGTTCTCATGAGTGTCCACACTCTCCCTCGTCATGTTTTATTTTTTTATTATTTATAATACTATAATTAAGTCATCATTGTGTAGTAAAATGTATCCAGTCTGTTATTTTTTGGGATTCAGTCTTTTTCTAATATTTTATTCTGATTTTCCATGGGACAATATTACAGTTATGTTCATACACTAAAAGACGACATTCCCAACGTACAATGGCAGGGTCAGAGACAACAAACAAAACAAACACACACACAAAAAAAAAAAAACACAAGATGGGTACACAGACAGAGAAAAAACCCCACAAGTGAACCGTATGAAACCCAGATGTATGTTGACTCCCAAGGTCCTAAAATCTCTACTCGGCTATCCCTTGTCACATTTTTAACCTGGTCCTTCCAGGTGTCTCTCCTCTCCCCGGTTCTGTCTTGGCATCGGGCTTAATTGCGGAGCAGAGGGTGAGTCCAACCACCTCCCCGATGACACAGCGACATGCGGTTACCTCGCGTGGCTCGTAGCTTGAGATACAAGATTAGCCTGCTTTCCAAACCCCTCTTATTTCTCTTCCTTAAGGTTTCACTGCACACCTAACAACGGCCTGGATACTGCAGCTACAGTAACGTATTTGATAAGTAACAAATGTGTGGTTGAAGATCTGGGGGTGGGGTGGGGGGGTGTAAAGTAGGCTGCAGTACATTTTTAATGACCAATCAAGGCTTTCCAGTCCCAGTTTCTGGTGCGCTGGTAGTTCAGAGTGTGAACTTTGCAGATCACAACATGAAACAGTTGGAATATTAAATAATGCAGGTGTGCGCTGGTGTTTTTAGACTCAATATAGTGTAACTGAATCTGAACCAGAGCTACAGTTCAAGACGACGAGGACTTAAAGCTCCAGCACTTGATAGTTTTCAGGGTCACTGAGTTTGGAACAATCCCCTCGAAGTATTTTATGATTCAAGTGGGCTGGATGTAATTCAAGATGCAGCAAATCTACCGTGTGATGCTACAGTTTACAGACAGTCTCAGGTAAAGGAGTGAACATGTGATTTACAGCTGTAATAATAAATCACTGACCAGATGATGTCAGTCGTGACCTGGACATGAAAATTTAACAGAAGTTCAGAAAACAATGGCTTTTATATAACAACATTTATATTTAGTGTTTTCTTTTGGACTAACATAATTGAAACTAAAAAGTTAAAAAAGAAAAAAATGACAAAGTCACGTGTAGCCTTGGTTGTTTGTGGTTTTAAAATACGAGTAAGAGGTGCAACAAGATGAAGATGAAGCAAAACACATAAGAAATCAACGGTGATTTAAATAAATAAAAGCGAGATCGGCTTGAGACAAAACAAGATGAAGACAATTTAAAACTAGAGAATGACCCATACAAATCACACACAAAATAAAGGCCTATAAAGAGAAACCTACCATCAGACTCTGTTGTTTACAGCTTATTTTGCATCATTTCTTGTGTGATTCGTACCATCTGTTCTCATTCAGCCAGATGTAAACTCTGACACGGTTTATGTATGTTTTAATTGATAATGCAAACTAATTCACCCTCAACAACTTCATCATCACATGACCCACTTGGATGTTTGGAGACCACGTAGTACCAATAAAACCCGTGGAGTTCAACAAATGGACATACAGTATGTTCAGTTAGTGACATTTTGCTGAATTGTTAACTTTTCCTTTTGTTTACTGTTTGAAGAAAAAAACCTTTGACTCTACTCAGCTTTGAAGGTCAGTAAAATTAATATATATCAAATTTTTCACTGAAAAATACAAAATACAGGAGATAATGTTCAAATGAATGCCATGACTATTTTTTACCCTCTTTCGTCAGTGTGCCCATCTTGTTTTTTCATTTCTTTGTTTGGCCTGTCTGTTTTTTGTGAGTGTTTGTCTGTTGTCTCTGACCTTCTGTTGTGGGCTGGATATAACTGTAATGTTATCCTGTGAAAAATCAAAATAAATTATTATGCATATTAAAAAAGCAGATAAATCATTTAACCCAAAAGACAAATGTATGCCATGACGTACATATTGAATTAATCGCAAAGTTATATCCAGTCATGCATGCACAAATAAATGTATGTTGACATAATCAGACACAAAAACATGACAGCAGTACAGACCACTGTCGTCAGTGGAACTGCAGCCCCCCCCACATTCTCCAACGGTCTTATAATGTTAGTGTAACTCCTTGCCGTATATACAGGAGTATCCTCAGTGGATTTGACTGGAATGTAACCCAGAGGTCAATGGTTAGAGTGCATAAACTGATCCAGTCAGAGATCATCTAAACATCTGAAGGAGGCATTTCACAGCGGGTCGGGGAGGAAACGGTACCGTCCGCTTAGTTAGTCTCTTAAACCCTCTGGAATGGACTTGAAGAAGACAAACACACACACACACACACACACACAGTCAACCCAGCACAGGGACAAACTGTTATGGTTTCATGAGAACCAGCTGAACTCTGATCACACAGGAAACAGGAAGTGGCGGCGTTGATCCCAGGCTGTGAATTAGTCCTGGGGCTGTTAACGCCAATCGTTTAAAAATTTATCATTATTTTGACAAAAACACAAGAAAGCTTTCAGCCCTGACTGGATGAAAGAAAAGATGAGATGAGCAACAACTCAACTGTGCAGCGTTCCAATGGTAGTGACCTTCTCTACCGATTTCTACAGCTCGTTTTGTCCCAGGATGTCAATTGTAATAGAGCTTCAGAGTCAATTTTGGTATTTGATTAATCAGTTACATGTTTTTTTCTATTCAACTGCAAAAAAAATGTGAAAAATGTCATGCCGCTGTTTCCTCAAAGCCTAAGACATGCGTTGAAGTGTCTTCTGTTGGTTCCTAACACAATGGTGTTCAGATTATAGTCAAAGAGCAAGGAAGATGCCCCCCCCAAATATTCAAAATTGAGAAGGTGGAGGTCAGAGGAGTCAGACTTTTATGCCTGGTCCACACTAATATAGGTATTAAAAAAATAATTTTAAAAGCTGAAAGTGAATATTTTTATGAACTCCGGTTTGCGAGTGTTAATCGATGGAGCCCACTTTGCTCATGTTTGTTATCAGCTTGTGTAATGAAGCAACACTTGAAACATCAAATCCAGGTGTGTGAATGAGCGTGTGAACAGCAATAGATGGTCACCATGGATACCTTTGGGAGATGAACCACACAAGTACCATAGTCAAATGCACATCAAGTAAAGAACACACTTCCACAATAAACACCTGAGGTAACTTCAGTTTAGAAATGAGCTCGTTACTACTGCTTCATCTTCAAAACAGAGGAAGAAAATATCCATTTGGAAAATGTTAACTGTGGACAGAACCGAAACCTATTAACCTATTAAACAGTTATCAATTTCATGGCTGCCAACTCAATTATTCTAACCAATTATTCTAGTTTTCAGAACTTACAATATAAATGACAGGGACATTGAGTTTCTTGCTACAGAGCCATATTATAGTATTAATAAAATAGAGAAAAGCACAAACCAGGGGGTTGCTCTGAATTTATACTGTATACTGACAGATTTCCCTTTGGTAAACGATTTCTTCAGTCAATTCCAAAATTCTGTCATTTTCAAGATCATAGTTTCTGAGTGTTTTCACGACATAAGCTGTGGTTGCTTTGACATGACACATTTGCGTTAAATGACTTCCATTTTTTCCACAGAATCTCTCAAAATGGATTCATCTAGTGAATATTTTGTCTTTTCCAAGACTAAATAGTAGTAGTTTTCAAGCGGTTTAGCGTCATAAGCATCGCATCCTCACATCGACTGAAAAACCCAAGTACAAAACTGACCCAAACTAATTAATTGTTGATTAGCTGCCAAATGATTAATCTCCTCTGCTCTGCTATGACGTAACCACAGCCACGAGCTGCTGAAGGACGAGCCCCACAATTTAATTTGGTTATGGACGTAAAATAGCGCATAGCAATAAGGGGGAGTGGGAAATAAATCCACCTCTATATCTAATTGCTTTGCCAGACAGATCGTACATCAGCCTCCGTCAATAGTGCATACTTTCCATACAGGAGTCGCACTGAGCACTTTCAGAGCTTTTCTTCTGGATTCCTCCCATTCGCCTCAAGCTTTCTCTCCATGTCAAAGCTCCATTATGCACAGCCCACGCTGTGCAGGCCATCAGTCCACACAGACAGGTCGTCCCATCCGTCAACCTGTACAGTGCAGCATTGACTGGACTTACTGTGGATGACACGGGAAGGTGGCACCGAGGAGGAAACCCGACACCAGCATTCACCTCTTCCACCCCCTCCGTCCTTCTCCTGGAGGATACCTGACTCCACTGATGTGAGTTTTTTTTTTTTTTTAAGCTTAGAATTCCAACTGGTATGAAACCCCCCCCCTCCACTTTTTTTTCAAACTCGGACTCTGAGATCAGTTTCAAACCCTGGTGCTTAACATAGTCGCCACAAGACCTCCAGGGTTTAGGAGCCCATTATGAGTCACTGTGTCTGTGTGTGAGCCACAAAAACAATCAAGAGGCAAATATTCCACAAAATGGCAGATTTTTAGGGTGTCCCAAGAAAGACTTCCTCCCAAAACAATGACACAAACAAACCATCTGTAATACAGTAGAGGCAGAGAAACTGTTGGGGGGGTGGGGGGGGCTCACTAGCAGCTAAACAGGGCCAATCAGCCACCTGCCATCGTCAAAGTCATAGTGATTAATAGCTGCTTAAGCTGCTTAAACAAACTGTACAGTAAAGGGATGGTGGCGACTAATGTATGAACAATACAACAGGATGAACGTGTATCATAGCAGATCAGATAAATGTATGAAAATAGTTCATGGGTGAGGTGGTGCGGACATGAAGCGACAATAGATAAACCAAGATGGTGATATGGTTTACACGTGGAAGGAGATCCGTCTAATCCTCCATTTATAATACTGTACTGTCAAAATGGCCCATGATGACTGAGTGTGACATATCCACTTAAAAATCCTAACAAGGGAAAGCTTACAGATCAACACCTGGGTGCAACATGCTAGGAATGATCGACTAGATGACATCAGGCCTTATTCACACCTGACATTAACTCTCTTTGATCTGATAACAAGTAGACAACATGTCAAATTACACCTGTACAAGCACAGGCGTCAATTAGGAGATTAACATCTATGCTTTGTTTTGGAGCTGATCAAATGATAATTAATCTGTGACGCTATAAATTTTAGCAAAATGTTGAATATTCAGAGTAAAGCCAAAACAAAAATTTGCTGAAATGTCAGGTTAAATAAAGCACAAGTCATTATTTCACATTACATGTCACATAAAAGTTCTCCTTTTATCTCTCTTAGTGTTGACACGTCACCAATGTGGGTGTGGTGTTACCTATGACTTCAGGGTAAAGACTACACACACACACGAACATCACATTGTTGTTATAGTGCATTTGTGTGGTTAGCACAGAAAACGTCCACAGCTTTGTTATGATTTACTCAATTACTCTAAACGTTTGTGTCAATGCATCCAAAAATTTTTAAAAATATCACCGGTTTTAGGATTTTCTGAGGTAATTGCACAGGCTTAACTCATTTTTCGGCGGATAACAGACAAAATATAAAAGACAGATAACTATGTAAATACTGAATGTCGGACGTTCAGAGGTGGTCCATATTCTTTCAATAGTGTTGATGCCAGTGCTTCCAAGGCCATACTGAAGGTTCTCCATCTCGATCAGATGTCGTATGTATACAGACCATGACCACAGCATATGGAAATTTGGAAAAGTCCATAGAGATGTGTGACAACCACAGAGGTGGCATCTCATGGTCAGTGGACACTTGAAACACATGTGAGGAACGAGTGTGATCTTGCGCAGGGGCTTTCCCATAGCCAGGGCCCCCCCAGACGGCATTAGCTACTGACCGGGGCCCCTCTTTCCGAACCCACTGACAATATTACAAAATATGTCAAGAAAATTGTACTTTTATAACATATTTTATTCACTATATAATCATTATTACATTTGTTTTCGCATAATATTATTATTAACTAACTATTATTAATATATTACTAATAACTATTATTAACTAACTAACATTAAAATGTTTTGTTTCGCATATTTTTCCTCATCTTTCCTCCAATTCTGTCTGGGCATCTGGTGTCTCTGACCCTGGCTGGTGGATGTTTTCTTGGAGTGATGAATGTAACTGCAATGTTGTCCTATGAAAGATTGAAAACAAAATATTAGTAAAAAAAAAAAAAGAAAGAAACAGATGTCTACTTGTGACCCGATCGCAGTGGCTTCATATGAATCCTGGTGAAGAGCAGACCCCAAACCCATAAATCCATCCTATGTAACTGTGTGAAAGTTTCACTGGTGGACTTCTCCTTTAAAGCCTGCAGATCCCAGCAGGACTGACCCGTACTAAAAATGTTCATACTTCTGATGCTCCAGGAGAAATCATTCACCCAGTAGCACAGATATGATAACTTAGACTATCCAGTTGTAGGTCAGTCCTCTGTGATCATATCTGTAGCTGTCTTTCTATAGGGGTGTGTGTGTGTGTGTGTGTGTGTGTGTGTTTGGGTGTGTGTGTACGCGTGTCTGCTTGCACTCGTCCGCTCGGCTGCACCTGGTGAACGAGAATCCAGATCATTTGTTGCCCTGAAAAGAGAGCAGGGTGCCCTCTTTCTGCCTCCTCCGATCAGCGGTGACTGCTGTGGTGTGGGGGGGGGCAGGCCTGGCAGATCTATACGCCCAGTGACGGACGGGGAGACGCACTGTATATGAAAGACTAGGAAACATCTACGTATTTTTGCATTTCCTGGTGTGCAGAAGACAAAACAAAGTCAGGGTGTGCATGTTTTTCTGTTGAGCTGCGCTGACTGACCATATTCAACAGAAATCAATCAACACAGAAGAAAAGGCTGCATCCCAAACAATTGACTTCCTGCCGTATGAGTGGAGTGATACTAGTGTGTGTGAAAAGGCCAACGGGAAACGGTGGCGGCTACGGGTGGGCTGCTTCACCATTTGTCTTTGTTTCCAAATGGCAGGGGCAGCTGCCACCAAAGGTCAGCAAAATGTTACCAGAACAAGGCCCCATACAGGCCGGGACCGCACGCCTGCCTGTGACCATGGGGGGAGAGGGAGGGGTGTACTTTCTTTCTTATGTTCACTTAACACGCCTGTAAAAAGTGGCATCCAACTGGGCTCCTGCGCACCCGGTGCCCTCTTCCTGTTTATTCTGCAGTCGCCATCCCGAGCCAAGGTAGCGTGGAAATATCAGGTTCCACCCTCCCCTCCGGCTTTGCATCAGAGTGCGTCGGGAGTCTGTGTTTGAAGTGAATTCTTCCCCCTTCACCCACACCCCCACCCACCCACACCCCTGGCTGTAACACAACCTGGGTTGACTTACAGCAACCGCTGTCACCGTCGTGGACTCTGGAGCTTTTGTGCAGGGCAGTCTTACGCCCAGGGACATGGGTGGATGGATGGGCGGAGGTCAGACAGGGACCTCGCAACTTGCACGCCAGAGCTAGTAAAACGCCGACAGACAGACAGGAGATGCTTCCACTCACTCACACTGAGACACACACACACACAAACCAAGAATAGCATTCAAACCTCTCGTCTCCAAACGTCCCTGGGGATTGTTCCTCAAGCCCAAAATTTCTTGGACAACTGTTGTTTTTTTTTCATCTAATCAACAAGATTCCAGGGAAACCAAGCGTATAAAACAGAAAAAGGATGAAAGGGAGCAGATGAAGGGAGGAAAAGGGGTAGATGTGTTAGATGTGTTTTTTTTTTATCCTTTTCTCTTTTGGCGCAACAAGACAAGACAAGCGCATGAATGAGAAAACCATGTTTCTGGTTATGTCGATTTGTTGTGAGCTACTTCCAGAATGTAGAGCTTTTCTCCTCAGATTCTCGGTTTGGTGTTCTGATGATGGTGTTCTTTGAGGAAAGAACACCAACACACAAAAAACACACAACCTCACGTGTGATTTTGCACACATCATCACACAACATACT